>JAOXYM010000006.1:14887183-14899733 GCA_028567055.1 Leptatherina wallacei | reverse complement strand
ACAGACAAACTCCGCCAAAGTGTCCCGCAGCCCCTCCCGTTAAAAAACGCAAAAGACGTCTTTGGCAGTGAACGTTCGGATTTGAAAAGACGTCAAAAGACGTCTTTGGCAGCCAGTGAGTTAAATGTCTGGACAAGTGTTGCCTCATTTTGCAAGACACGCTCTGTAGCAACGCTAGGGTGCATCAGGGTTCAGCAGCTCAACTTTGTTGTTCGGTTTAAACCCAAAATATTTCCAGAACGTACTTTTGGCCCTCACTATGTCCACAAGTCCTGTTCTTACTGTTTGTGATGCAACTTGTCATATTCCTCCTCAGTTAGAGGAGTCGGTGTTACAGTTCGGCCTCGGTGACTACGTCACACTCACTGGCCTCGCTGCGCTTAAAGAGACAGGTTCCAATTTACCAGTTCATTTGCATTAAAAAAATGAGGAAAAAAAATTACCGTTTATTTTTAAAAGCTGGTATGGTACCGTTTTCAAAGCTCTAGTATTACGGTACTATACTGGTACCGGTATAACGAGCAACCCTAGCTCACACATGCCCCTATTCGACCAAAGATGAACTGGTGCTGGTGCTAGAGCCAGTGCTTAAAAGGTTCAACTCTGGTGCTTCCAAAGAACCAGTTCTGTTTTCGACCGACTGAGACAAGTTTGCTGCCTCATTACACTGGGTCTCCTCCTCGGACCAGTTTTGTTTGTTTTTTGTTATCCATTTCTTGTTGATATCAAGATGCTGGATCCATGTTTCAATACTTATTTGGCCGGGTAACCCCGCCCCAAACTGTTGATGCAAGCTACGTGAAGCGGTTCTTCACTCTGGCCCAGCAAAGAGTTGGTGCCTGTTTTGGAACCAGTTTTGAGAACCAGGAGTCGGTGCTTAGGCGGTGGAAAGCCTATGAACCGGTGCTTTGTCTGGCTTTGGTTCCAAACCAGCACTGGAACCAGCTTGGTCAAAAAGGTGCTACAAATAGACAGTGAAACATCAGGCCAGTGCTTGCATGGCCAGTGGGACTTGACATTTGCAGGAGAGCAATATGCTTATGAGTTGCAGTTTTGCATTTTGTGGCTGCAGATCACACAAATAGTTGTACTTGTTGCAGTTTTATCCTTTTTGTATCTTAGCAACTTGGTGAAGACCTACACAGGTTTATGATGTGAATGGAAAATGGCTAGAAATGTAACTGGTCCTAAAGAAAGTGTTCAGTTAATCATTTAGATGGTGCCTTTCAACAGCAGAGTTGATAGCCACATGGCCATTAAGATAGCCAGTTCTGATACCGGTTTCCTCATAGTAGACAATCAACAGCTTTGTAGATTGGCCTATGCCAAGAGGCAATTTAGCAAACTGTAAGATTTGATGGATTTTGGTTCTGATAGTGGAAAATGGCTGTAGAGCCTTTGCCAAACATGCCAAAACACACAAAGGCAGGATTCACATGGACACAATGTTGAAATGCTTCACTGTCAGCAGGCCTGACGTTTGGAATTGCAGCAACAATCACTTACGAGAAATTGCAGATCAGACTTAAGATTTGTGACTTGAAAAGTTGAACTTTTCTTTAAGCTGCACTTGTAAGTGAAGCGGCTATCCCAGAATAATAAGGCACTGTGCACTTGGCTAGTTAACATACTTTATTTACATTATTCACATTACAGAAGCTAATATTCTAGGTTTTCATGGTCTTAATAAATGTGCTCTTTATAAACATGGCTAAACAACCACTGAATTGAAATGCAGTTTATTCACAAAACCAGGTTGAAATATCCCAAATTTGTGTTCTAAATGCCAAGCCTTTTTTTATGGTTAAGTGTGTTCTCCTTGTTTCCACATCATGTGTTAGTAACTCTCACAACTATAGTTTTATGTGTAGTGTATTTTCTTAAGAAATGCTCCCTTGTTAATTTTTTTTGTCTGAAACTTGATGTTTTTTCTACTTGTCTGTTCCATTTTTTCAAAGAAAAGATGTGACGAAATCATTTTTGTATTCTTTATTTTCATTAGGTTCTAATAAAACAACCGCTATACATAACATCGGTTACGTGGTATGTTGTTTAAGAGCAGCCATGGTCTGTATTGCTATGTGCATGAAGTGTTCATTTGACCCTTTTCTTTTTGTTTAAAAAAATAAAATAAAATGTTCACATTAATTTTCTGGTTGCCAGTTATCGAAAGTCAGGCAGATAACTGACTGATTCCAGTGATTAATCATTTAAGCATCCCTAATTTTATACTCATATTCTTTCTGATGCGCTATGGTCGTTATGTGTGAAGTTGACACAACTCAGCAAAGGCAGCTCTTGTTTTTGATCATGTGGCCTAGTTGCTCTCACATTTGGCAGACATGCACTCTCTTTACACCGATATTGGCAAGTATGCACATGTATTTAAAACACTAACACCTCCTAAAACAAGATGGTTAACAGTAGTTGTTGTATGGTTACTCTCAGTACAATGTTGTAAGCTACAACAGGAAGGAATAATATTAAACTGCATGTTACAGGCTGTGGTTGACCACTGTTTATGACAAGTATGAGTTCCTGCGACAAGTATTTAATTTATTCAGCCTGATGCTGGTACGTTTTCCACTTAAATGTCAGTGAAACATTTAAAAACAGAGAATTGAACAAAAAAAAAATCTTAAACCTAGATCATCGGAATTCAATAAAAATGTAGCGAAACACAATAGCGTTACTCAATAGCCTATTTGAAGTGTCAAGCTCGAGTCAAATGTCACTGTGGGCCCTTAAATACTTTAAAGTTTCCTTAAATCTTGAAGTTTCAATATTAATAAGTAAGTTCAGTGATTTGGCCAGGTTTACAGCTACTGGGTGGGGGGGCTTGGTTCGATTGGTTAGAGAATTCAGGAAAACTTAATTCGTTTGGTTTGGTTTGCTTTCACATTGCACTTTACCAAGTAATGTCATGCAGTAACATTTACTCAGTAGGGGCAATATTCCCCAAAATGACCTGGTAAAGAAGAAAGAAGAAGAAAATTTTGCTCATTGATTGGCCAGAATCAAACGGCTCATTCATTGCAAGTAAACAATGGAACGACAATTAATGTGTTCAGGGTTTCTGTTTTTACTTTGGTGTTAAAACCTAATGCAGTTTTCACCAGAATCTGTCCAGTAATGGCAGCAGGAGAGGCAGCGATTTATTCAACATGCTGCGGTATGTCACGTCCGACGTCACTTCCTCTCTTTGGTCCGCTGGATGGTCCGTTTGTATTAGCGCCAGACTTCACCTTCAAGTGGACCGGACCATGACCCCCGGTTTTCGAGCAGACCAGAGTTTGCTTCTTTAGTCCACAACAGAGTCCTAATGCATGTACACATTGCTCCAAACGGACCGAACTGTCCGTGGAAGCGGACCAGGCAGAATGCGCCCTTAAAGGACTGACAGGAAGTTAATATATATAGGAGAAAAATGCATCTCCCTCCTTGTGCTACATACACTTAATGGTAAAATTGTGTTTCTTACATCATAATTAGTCTGAGTTTCATGCACATTACTTACTGTACATAGAGGCTTAATGAACAGGAAATCATGCAAATCTTGGCAACCTTAAAATTAACACTGCTGAATCATGTATTCACAAAGAACTCTAATATTACAAAGAATATTGTATTAATTTTAAGCTGTATCCTGCCTCAGACATGACTAAAATGATGAGTAGATTCCACTTGTTTAGCTGTGTGCGTTCCTGCAATGGACATACGGTTCTTGGGATAACACTGAGCATGCTCACTTGTGTTTGCATGCACATGTCCGTGTGCAAGTTTGCATAACAGGCAGAACACTGCCGTGCAAGATACAGAGAGCACGTAGAGACAGAAATGACTTGCTGTTTCTTTTTAGTGTAAACCTGTTCTGTAGGAGAGGTAATCTTAAATTACTTCTGGTGGGATCTGGCGCTTTTATAGAAAATAAAATATAACAATTAACTTGACCTTCTATGGGAACTGTGTTGGCCCCTTAATATAGTGGTAGGTAAAAAACTGAAGTTATTCAACAGATTAGGAGCAGGCGCTGTGAATGCACCATCACTTGTTTTTGTCTGGCATGTCCGAGCATGTGGCTGGCCATCCTCAGTGGTCTAGCTAGAGTATGATGATGCAAAAGTTTGGCCAGATAGGCAGGGGCAGCTATTTTGGAGTCTGTATTTGTACTGCAAACATAAGACACATGTTAGTGGGTTTTATACAGTTTTGATTTGGCTCGTGTATCAGATATATTGTGTTAAGAGAAGTGTAACAATCATGTTTCATTGTCCTTATTTATTTTGAATATTGTACATTGACAACATTTGGGGGTTTTCTGAGATGGGGGCCAACTTTAACACTTTCACACCAATGATGAATTTTTAAGCATTTCTTAAGAATGCTCGTGTTTTAAAACACTAAATCCAATACATGTTCCTTCTTCTTAATTTAAAAAGGAGCTTTGATGTGTTGTGAAGATGTTTATCTTGCCTGTAGTATTATCTCAGTTACTCTACTTAAAACAGGCAGCCAACCCTTTAAGTCTCTCTGGATGTTGATTAGTTGTTTAGTAAGATCAGATAGAGACCCAAATGGTTGATCTTCAGACAAAATGAGAGAGACAGAAAATAGTGGGATGTGAAAGAAAAGAGAGCGAGAGGCCCATTGCCAGAATTTAGCTGTTTTTCTCTGGCTCTGTCCTTCAGGATTTGTTGGCTGATGAATTCACAATTGTATGTACATGTGGATGTATTTGTGTATGTGCATGTGCTTAGTTGTGCATGTGTCCTCCTGCTCTCTAGCGAGTCACATTAGGGATAGAGTTGCGTAGAAGTGGGTCAGCCAGTGCCACCAGGGAGTCCTGCCAGCTTTCTGCTCCATACTCACAGACTGGAACCAGCTAAAGGCCAACACAAACACGTAAAACCTTGGGTGTGTGCATATGTGTCCTTAGCATATGTTGCTTGTGATGGTTAATTGATGGTGTGAATATTGCATTTTCAAACAGAGCAGGAAGAGTGTGATATCTCCTTTTAAGTCATTCAGTGACCTAACATGTCCCTGCCTTGTTCACTGTACTTTGACTCCTCATAAATACTTTCAGCAGAAATATTGTACTGAAGGTAAAAAGCGCTGCGATTCTCAGCTATGGCACAGTATATTTTAACTGCAAATCGAGCTGCTGATGATTCAGAGGCAGTCGCTCTCAGTGTGTCTCAGCTGGATGAACACAGTGTTTCTGCTGGCTTAATGATAAGGAAATAGGATTTACAGCAGTATTCAGCAGAGGTTTATTTCAACTCCTAGCTGCAGTCTTTTTGTTTTCTGTATTGGTTCTTTTCTGAGAAGGAATTAATGGTCTATTTCTGTTCCCAGCTGGGGTTTCTGTGTCTTGTTGAATAGAGATGGTATCATGAAATGCAAGACAGAAATGCAAGCATTTCTTTTTAGGATTTTTGGATTATGTGGCAGTTTAGTACAAATCAGCCTCAACTTCCTCTAAGTACAAGAAAAAAACTGTTGCTTAAAATAAGTAATTATTAGTATTGGATGGAGTTGAATAGTCTTCTATTTCAGTGTTCTTTAACTGATATTGTAAGTAATTATGGCTCCCATGTTGCCATTGAGAAAAGAATAAAATGTAACAAATATTGAAGAACATTTATACAGATCTTCTAATCCCTGTTAATTCTTTTAAATCATATTTGTTCAAGTGACCCTGATACTTTGCTTTTGTTTTTATCTTTTGAACTCAAGAAGGACCGTTGGCTTACTCTGCAGATTGTTTCAGTTTCAGCTTTATTGCTTCTCTCAGCTCATTGTTTCACTTTTACGGCTCGCAACGTTATTGTATTCTGTTAAACCACAGAAGTCACATAATTAATTGATTAGTTGCTCCCCAGCAAATTAACTGACAAGAGCAATTTTCAAGTTAAGTAATTGGAGGACATCACCTTGGGATTTACTTTCTTTGCTCATGTTAGCTGTATATCCAAATGCAGCAGCCAGCTGTTCTTAGACAAAATGATATGAAAGCCAACACTGTGTTACCTGATCAGCACGAATGTGCAGATACAAAAAACGACAACTTTTCAAGAAAACAAAAACAACAACAGAAGAGTGAATATTAAACTGAAACTGACCAGGCATTGGAGGAGAAAAACAAACGTATAAGAGTATGATTATGCATATCTTTTACACTTAGATATGCCAGTGCAACATTGTCAGCTTAAATAAAAGTCAACCAAACCCCCGTTGGCTCGTGCTGCAAGTCATCCATCCTGTGTGGTTTGTGAAATGTTGTGTATCAGATAACACAAAGCTTGAAGAGTCACCTTGGATTTCTCAATAGAGGGAAGTAATATGGAATTTAGCAGCATTTAGCTTAGCAGCCCTGAGTAACATTATACATTGTTTTCGGCTTGGCTCCAACAATACAATGCTTCGTAACTGTGTGCTGTTCATTTAGTTCCATATGTTGCACACATCTGTTTCAGTCTTAAATACAAATGGCAGAAAAAAAAGAAAGAAAATGCTCGGTCTCCATGGTGACAGTCATGCTTCTTCCCATCCCCAGTCACAATACGAAGAAGTAGAATATTCACAATTTCTGAAGATACAGTTATATGATCCCAGTAACACCCATCTCTCCTTAGGCTGTGCTAGAATGATGGCTTTTGTGTCCTTTTTAATGACTTTACATATGACTGCCATGGCTATAAAATTTTTGTTGACAAATAATTGTCATAAGAATTGCAACTAATCATTTAACTTTCTTTTCTAATCATCTTTGTGCCACTTTTTTAATAATTCACATAACCTTCATGAAGAATAACAGACATTTCATGGAGATAGAAATAATTTTTAAAAAGAAACTATTGTCATTGCAAGCTTACAACAAAATTTTGTTGACAATCATTGTAGCAGCAACAGTAGTTAAAAGTTAAAAAGAAGAAAATATACAACTAAAGTATGCTAAAAGTGGGGTCGAGAAATAACTTAAACTGTTTGAAGGTACAGTACAGGGCATGTATCTTAAGACAGAGGTACATTATGATACTTTTTAAAAGGCGTGAATGCCATCTCAGCAAGTAAGCTCGGTTAAACGGTGGAAAACAATGTGAACGCATGACATCTCTCTTTGTTTGGTGAGTGAAGATGATTATTACAATTATGTAGACATAATTATAATGATTAAAGATAATTGTGATTATACAATTTACCATTAATTGTTTCAAGCCTCATTGGCCACCATTTGTAAGCATGTATTGTCTTCTCCACCCTGTTCACCTTATTTGTTGTGGAAGACTTGAACCTCATGGGAGTTTTCTGTACAGTTCTCACAGTCCCCTTGTTTTTATAGAATAACCTGTAAACCCACATAAAAGACTGAAAATCTTTTGTAAGTTTGGTTTGATAAAGCAGTGCTCTTCTTATATATTTCACAACACAGCAATACAAGAGATATTTTTTGATGGAGTGCCAGGGTAACATGTTCATCTACAGAATGTTAAATTATTGGTTTTCTATAGATTTAATGTTACTTTGCTTAATGTAACTTTTCTTGTTTGTTTGAGGTAATATTTCTATACCACAGGAGTCTGAAGAGGAAAACTGTAAGATTTGGCTTGAGAGTTAAATTATTAAGACTTTCTACTATTCTATTCTACAGTCATTTAGCAGACGCTTTTGTCCAAAGCGACAATGAGAACAATACAAGCAAGACATCAAACAAGAGGGGACATCATGGTTAAGTGCTAGTCAGACTAATGAGTCCAGTTGGACACAGGAATGCTAGAGGCAGAGCTTTTTTCTTTTCTTTTTTCTGGGGGGAGGTTATTTCTTCCTCCTCTATACAAGATTTCTGGCAGAAGACGTGGGTACAAGTGTGATAGAATCAAGGTGCACGCTTATCTGCGGGGGCAAGGAAGGACTGGCTGGACAACCGATTATCGCAGTCTTGGACACATTAAGTTGAAGGTGGCGTTCCTTCATCCATGCAGAGATATCGGCAAGACAGGCTGATATTCGCACTAGACGGTTGTGTCGTCCGGTGGGAATGTAAGGAAAAGCTGAGTGTCGTCTGCATAGCAGTGGTAGGAGAAGCCATGAGGGCCGATGACTGCAGCGAGTGAGGAAGTGTATAGTGAAAAGAGAAGAATATTCCATGCATGCAGAGAGTCTTGAAAGCAATGTGAATTCAAACCCAGAAGCTGGAATATTTTAAGCTCACAGATGAGGCAAACAGCTCTCATTAAATTGTATGTCATGTCTGAGTTGGTATCCATTTCCTGCTGTATAAAGTGTGGGATGTTTCAGTCTGTATTGTAGCCCTAAAAGTGTTTGGTTTGCTCATTTGAACTTGAATGAGTTTCAGATTGCTTGTGTAGTGTGTATTGCTGCCACAAAGAAAACGTATTCATGACAGCTGAAAACAAAATCAAACCATTTCTTGATGAACCATTTTATCTGCAGAAATGATCCTGACAAAAAATCTGTTGTACACTTGTGGCTGTCAAAAAGTCATTCTGAAAAATGCCGCTTGTCAGAGGAAATAATCTTGATTCTTGCCAAGACCCTGACAGAAAAGAGATGAGTCTGTGACTGATGAATATCTTGTTTTACTTACACTACTGAAAAGGCTTCAGTTATGATCTCATCATCTACTGTACTGTATTGAGGATCTAAAAAAAAAAAAAAGAGTGCCTGTGTGCAGTACCTGTTATTTGAATTACTCAAATTTTTAAATGTATTCTTAAAAGGTTTTGAGTGTTGGCTGTTTTGACAAAGTTGGGTACAACTGCAGGGTTTTTGCTACATGTATGTGATCGTGGCGCACCGCCACAGCAAAATGAAAGCCCCCATGTCTTCAGAATTATATATTTTTTTTTTAGATGTTACAAATGTAAATGACATTTGCACACATTTACAGACCATCGTTAAGAGTGTGGGGGAGCCCTTCCCCCACAGTTTCAAAAAAATCCTGCAGGAAACACTGAACTGATCTTAATACTCACGTGGTGTGTGCGTATGGGCGGTTACAGCATCACGGCCATATGCTCTGCATAGGTCACAAGAGCACATTTAACCATATTCGGCTACTCTGGCCCTACCGTAGTATATAGTAAAGTTCCTAGGACACATTTTACAAAACCGAAAACATTCATTTTAATTATTATAGAACATATATATTGTTTGATTCACTCACATTTTGTTGAGCTTATGCTGGCTGGCTAAACCAGATCAGTTGTGTTTATGCTCCAGTAAGTTTAAATTTCACCATTTCAAAACTGTCATACTGTCGTAAAGCAAGTGAGTTCATATGTAATTTCATGTCAACTTTTGCCGACTGGTCCAGAATTGCTTTTAATTAGTTGTATGAATGTGAACATAGTAATGGTGTAAAATCTTGGGATCCCACCATTAAAGAGAGCCTTCAGACTGCCAAATTTGTATCCCATAGGAGTTAGGACCGAAAGGACAGGCTCAGCTAAGTCTTTGTTTTACAACAAGTTATCTGCCTTCAGCTTAGGCTGACAAAGTTACAGCATACATCTGCACAACCATTCATCTCTAGCTCTTATCTGCTACCAGGCTGCTACTCGGAGTGTTTGTGTATTTGTGTGTCTAAGGACTCTTTGAATAGAGCTGTTCTGGCCCGGTCACACTGACAGGCATATCAACAGTTAGTCCTGGCTGATGGACTGCAGAACAACACATTCATTGTTTTTCTGAGTAAGTGTGGGTGTGTTTATGCTAGCCCATCAGAAACTGTATTTCTACAGGCCACTAATGTCGGATGCTCTGAACTCGTGTGTCTTGGGAATGTATATGTTTGTGTGTAGGATATGGTGCAGTGTAATCTATCAGATGTGGGGATATGGGTCAAAGAAGCTACAGCTCCACAGGCCAGCAAGAAATCACAGCAGGACACTGCCCCTGTATTTTTTGACGGGGACAAGCCTGACTAAAACATGTTGATATTGAAATTGAAGCTAGGCCTAACCTGTGCTTGTAACTTGACTTTTCCGTTCTTACACATAATTCCTTGGTTATTTCACATCTAACTTTTACTAACCTTTCGTTTAGCATTTTTTGGAAATAGAAATATTTTTTTAAGAAAAATGGCATAGGGCTGTGTGCGGAGCTTGTCTTAAAGCATTGGGTCTATGGAGTCATAATGGGATAGAAAAAGAATTAGAAATCTGTGTGACTTCTTAATAAGACTAGATTTTGAAAGAGGATGGCCAGATTAGTCATGCTGGGAGCTCATCACGGATTTTACCTGCAGTCACAAAGTCCAAGTTTTTGCTGAGAATTTAGAGCACACAGCGAAAGCTTTTTGAAGTTTATGTAATGTGACAAGGTGTGTGTGTTTGTGTGCGTGTGCGCGTGCGTGTGCGTGCGTGCGTAGAGACGTGATCTATTGATCTCATGACGGAGCTACTTAAGTGAAATATTGATAGCATTAGCTTTGTTAGGAAATGTGTGTGTGGATGTGTATTTATTTTCTGAAATGTATGTGTATATTTAGATATTGTCCAGTTATTGATTATACATTTTATACGTTTGTTTTATATCCTTTTTCAGATCTAAACATTTTCACTGGGCCAGTAGAGGTAAATATGTTCAGGATTAATGAGTACAAAGCTTGCAAATGGATAAGCAGGTTATTTTATGACACTAACTACCACAGATGGAAAACGGCTAAAACATGTCTTTAAGAGCAGTAGATTTGCATGATGACTTGATGACAAAAAGCTGTCCTGCTGGGAATTTTTGTAATCGATTAGAGAAGCATGATATCGGTATCGGCAGATATTTGCTTCAAAATTAAATATCAGATATTGGCCATTGCACCAATATAATTTACCGATAAAATAACAGCCGCTGGGAGAATATAATCCAAATCAGTTTAAAGTAGGGTAGCATGCACATCTTCATTGTTTTGTTGAAAAACAATTGTCATGATTCTATTTGGCATGTTGCAGATAATACAGGTTGATTATATTTTTCTCATTGTGCACAAGGAGTGAATATTACATCATTTTTTCAGGATTCTTTTTTAGGTCTACTTTTGTAAAATATTGGCATAAAATATTGGCCAAAATATTGTGTATCCATACGATTAATTGCTTTGCAGACTGTTATTGTTTGACTTGGCAGTTGCATAACACACAGCTGGGGTAATGATGCATGTGATCCCAAGCAGGCAAGTAAAAAAAATGAACATTAAAGGTGATTGAGCATAATTCTAGCATACCCACCGTAAACTTTAATTATTTCATTATTTGTGTCTTTGAATAAAAGAAAAAATTTCAATGGCCCCAGAATTCATTTAAATGAATTGCAGTGAGTGATATCACCAAAGTGATGTATCTCAGTTTTTTTACAAAATTATGGCTGTTTTGGGAATTTTTTTGGTGAATGGATAACTGGTGTTGACCACATTTTCCACTGATTGATATACTTCAGTAAATTGACAAAGACTAGTCAGTTTAATTGTCATGTGAATTGTTCATTGTGCTGAATACAAATAGTAAAAAAATAATAAAAAAGTAAAACCAAAACATTTTAATGTCAGTTTCATAGCCCTGAATCTGTCTCTCACTACAGTACATAGTGGAAAATATCTTTGGCTATATGTGTGTGATAGTGTTTGTTATTGCTTTTTTTCATAGGCAGTATTTCATGAAAACTACAAGTGATATCTAACTAAAGTGCTTGCCAGATTTTTCAGTTTAACCTGAGGATGTGGAGGGTGCTGATCTAGGTTTCATACATTTTTGGTAAAGCATGTTTGTGGGTAAGGCGGTGCAGCAAACTGCTTGTGCTGCTGTCCCCCGCAACAACTTTAGCTTGAAGGCATTTGTAGCAAATCTTTTAAAATCAAAGTATGTCGAGATAACACAGCTCCTGTTTTTTGGCAAAAGTTATTCTTTGTTATAAAGTTCAGCTTCACCGTCTGCTACAACTTCACCTTCTTAACTTTCTGCATCCATTTTCACCACCCAACATCTCCAGTCACACAGGTGCTTTGCTACATGCATGTTTAGCTGTGCAGCAGTGAAAAAGGTCCCCCCTCAAATAGCTTCCTGATGTGCCATACTTCAAATGTTGTTTGGGCTATAGCTAGTGTTTGTGTATGATAAAAATTAATTTAACAAAAATACCAAGTTTTCTGTATAAAGCGGTGTACTGCCCAAAACTAGCAACAATTTTCAAAACCCATGTGTAGGTTTTCCCTGTTCCCAGGCTTCCATCTGTGGAACTGTTGTGCTCACTTGTACATGCTTATGTCAGAAATAACTGAGGTCAGTAGTTGAAAGTGCAGAATACTTGAGAGTTTTGGTGGTTGTTCCCAATGCCAAAAGTGTTGTGGAAAAACACAACTTGGAAAATGCTTTACATTTTATTGCCTTCAACATGCAGTCCAGCTTCTTTAGAGTTAAATTATCTACTGACAGAGAACATTTTACAATACATTGTAGGGACGTGTGTGTGTGTGTGTGTGTGTGTGTGTGTGTGTGTGTGTGTGTGTGTGTGTGTGTGTGTGTGTGTGTGTGTG
>JAOXYM010000006.1:14868671-14879318 GCA_028567055.1 Leptatherina wallacei | reverse complement strand
GAGGGTTGGAACGTAGATCGACCGGTAAATCGAGAGCTTTGCCTTTTGGCTCAGCTCCTTCTTCACCACGACGGACCAATGCAGAGCCCGCATCACTGCAGACGCCGCACCAATCCGCCTATCCATCTCTCGCTCCATCCTTCCCTCACTCGTGAACAAGACCCCGAGATACTTGAACGCCTCCACTTGGGGCAGGACCTCACTCCTGACCCGGAGAGGACACTCCACCCTTTTCCGGCTGAGGACCATGGTCTCAGATATGGAGGTACTGATTCTCATCCCGACCGCTTCACACTCGGCTGCGAATCACACCAGCGAGAGCTGGAGATCACAACCCGATGAAGCCAACAGGACCACATCATCTGCAAAAAGCAGAGACCCAATCCTTAGGCCACCAAACCGGATCCCCTCAACACCTCGATTGCGCCTAGAAATTCTGTCCATAAATGCACCATTTCTGCATGTAAACAAGTAAAAAAAAAAAGTTTTTGATAGTAAAATTGTCCTGGATTCAACAGGATGTTATGTGGAAAAAAGGTATAATGTGTTCTGTGCAATAAAATTATGCTGAAATTTCAGATCAATCATTATAGGGCTGTCCATTGAGAAACGCCTTAAAAATGTTCAGGCTCAGGATTTTTTTCGCCATCACCCCTGCATTTAGGGATGATGCTTTAACAGATAAATTAATCGTAGGGAGTTGCTGAGGAAAACATTTTCACCTTATTAAGCAGAGAAGTGAAACCTGCTGAGTAACCGATAAGCAATGCTTTTACTAATACAATATAAATAAAATCCTAATAATACCCATCCCGACATAACGCCAGCCTAACAACAGGATCAGAGATTCATTTTCCAATGAACCATAACAGCTGAACAAGTTTTCCAATTCTTTAGTCATGTTTACAAGCCCCTGAGACAGGTTTACATTTAGGTCATGCTTTAAATGTTTGCAAGTGGCTCCTTGATAACACAATATTGTCCTGTCATTTATTATAGAGAAAAGAGGGAGATTAGCAGCAGTATAACATTGTGTTGCTGTAGAGCACATATTTTCAGTGCAATGAGGTGCCAGGACCAAAGGAAAAGTTTAGCAACACTTATGTTATTGCATGCGACCTTGGATCAGTTGTTAAGTGAACTTGTTCCTGCAATTTGCAAATCATAAATTATGCATGACTGCTAGAGTAAAATTATGCAAAAATGTCATGTTCAGGTTAAAAAGTAATGTCAATTTTAGAAACATTGCTTTTAATATTGCTGTAGGAATAGGAACATTAATAGCTACAAAAAAAACAAGGTTGCAATCTGGAGGAAAATCTTACATGTAAGTAAAATCACAGTCCTTTAACATTTTTCACCTTTTTATTTTCTGGCAAAAGTCAGCCAAGACTGTTAAAATGGTTTGTAAGCAGGGAAACCCTGATGTGATGCCAGGCTCCTGTAAATCCTGCTTGTTTGGCAAGAGTCGTCGTAGAAACAGTAAAAGAGTAGCAGCTGTAAGAGAAGTAGAGCGGAGCAGCTGTCAGATGGGCAACTCTAAACACAGAAACCTGTGGGGTCAAACAGTTCAAGCTGTAGGTGTAATGATTCGATCAGAGTGTAAGTGTGTGTGAACATGTGTCAACACTAATTAGCACACAGTATATGAGGGTGTGTTAATTGTGTCAATTGCATTATTTGTGTCTGTCCATGTTACCAAAGCTTCCACTCAACCATTGCATGTTTGAGCCGAAAGCAACAAGATGTTTAAAAAAAAAAGAAGAAAAAAAAGTAGCACATTGGCATCAGACAAACTAAGATGCATGAAGTCTTGGTTCATGTGGCTTCATTTAATTTCTCATGGATGCTCTGTGTTCCTGCGAGTATGTCTGTCTGGTTTTTTGGTGTGGACAAGCAGCTGTGCTCTCTCCAGCCATTATAGGAACACCAGCTGTGACAGTAATGTGTATTGATTTTGGCCAAAAATGCCCCAGTGATTGGAGATTGAAGTGTGTAATTCCACTTTGCTCCTGAGCCAAGTTTTGCATAGGTAATCAATTTCAGCTTGGACTTTTGCGCTGCCGTTGGCAGTTCTCTCTGTTTTACTCTTTGCCTTTTCTTTTTTTTTACACTAAGCTCTCCAAAATGGTATTGACCAATGCAGCAAAAGAATAGTGCTGTATCGATTGCTTGGCCATTAGTCCTTTTTTTTTTTTTTTGATAAACTAAAGTAATGTTTGAATCTCTTACTACTTAAAATAATATGAAAGTTAGTTGGTCTTTCTTCATCACTGTGAATAATGTCAGGATTACAGATTTTCTTCGTACAATTATTGTCAAAGAAATAATCCTGATTTTACCATTATCACGATTATTATGCGTTAATTCATTCCCAACACTATAGATGTGTAAAATCATAAACACTTCTTATAGGTCTTTAAGTTTCAATTAGGACTGTCAAAATCAATGCGTTAATGCAAAGATATTAATCTGTGGAATTAACACATTTTATTTTTGTTTCCATTAATAACCAACAAAGTTATTACTAATGTTATATAAAAAATCTGAATTTGGCATTAGCTTGGCGAGAAGCTAATTTTGAGCACGTAGGTGCCTTGTCGCAGCGGTGAACCGAATCCCCCAAAAACCACTTTATCCTTCTTATTTATGAAGTTTCTGATAGTTTTCAAGCCTTACATTGAGAATATCATTATCTGGTGTCCAGACAGTTATTACTGGCACTATTTAAAAAAATCTGAATTTGGCATTATCTCTGTGAGAGAAGCTGATTTTGGGCTTGTAGGTGCTTTATCACAACAGTGAACCAAATCCAACAACAAACACTTTATTCTCCTTAAGTTTGATTGTTTTCAAGCCTCACAATCAGAGGATGTCCGCGGGATGATCCACCTATCCAATAACTTTTTCATTCTGTGCGCAAGTTGAGCTGATTTGACGTTTTGGTTCAGACATGATCAAATATGTTAAGGGAAGGTTTTTGAAGAATCTTTATGATTAATTCCTTGTGATGTTTAATACTGCAATTATTAGTGAAATTAAATAATAGATTATTAGACAAAAAAACTCAAACTTCCAAAGATGAACTTTTAAAGAGTTCCGGGTGAACTGCAGAAGTCAGAATTGGTTTGAATAGATTTTTATTTGTGTACATTTCAAGCAGGATATAGTTCAAACTTTCCTCCTAATTAGGGTCTTAAACAAAATATATTTAGAACTTATTTGTAAACTAACAATACAGTCTGATTTTTATCGTAGTTACACACCTCACCTTTTGAAATTTGTATTTTCCTCATCAAATTTAAATATCTTTTCGGTTGTTAGAACAAAGCAAACGTAAATGAATCCACAAGTTCTTCCTTAAACATGTCGTACAAATGATCGCTGTATCGATGTTTAATCTGTGTTTTTAGTTTGGTTTCAAAGAGTAAAAATGTCTGTTTGGTTTGTTGATCACTGACTTGATGTATTGAGGTAGATTGTATTGTTACACCACTATTCAACAGTGACATAGCATACATGAAACTATCTATGTTATTGTCTTTTATATCTTTTCATAATTATCTGTCTCTTTCCCGGTCACATGAACATACGGTTCATGTCTCACTCTCCCACATCCTGCCACAATCCCTGTCTTGCTTTACTTCCTCTGTGGAATCATTCCATGTTTTGCAATCAAGGATATGATCTGATATAAAGTGACCTCAGCCGTTTTGCCACAATCGGTTGTGTATCTCAGCTACACCACAGAGATGGAGCTTCAGGCCACCTTGTTCCATTTCACTCCCCTTATATTAGGCCGTGCCTTGTTCTGCTCCAATTCAGAGACATTACGACTGCTCAGAAAATCAGCACTCCCCTCAGTGTTGTCTTGGAAACCATTGAGCTTATCAAGTTCATATGACCCAAGGACATCTTGCAAACTTGAGTAGCACCGCTGCTGCTGGTTTTCTTGTTAAAGATGCTTCAGAAAGAATGAGGCTAAAATAAAAAGGATTTGGTTTTGCAAAATGAAATAGAAAAAAAAAGTGCTTTAGTTAGAATAAGCACATTAACTATGCCAGTAGTTTAATAAATGACTTTGCAGCACAAACACACAAATCCTCTTCTTTCATGTTCAATCATGCAAATACTATCTCCCTCCCTTCTTCCTAATTTTCTTTGATACATATAAACATAAAATCCCCAGAAGGGAGGCTCCACAGTCTCGGTCATAAAAGCGAGTCAAACTCTGGATCCTCTTGCTGAGTTTTTCCAAGTGGTTGTGAGAAACTGTGGTTGCGCAATCTCTAAAGAGGGATTAAGCCTTTAGAGAGGATGAGAGGAGGGGAAGATGAAGAAAGACACAGAGAAGGATGTGAAGGAGGAAATTGTGTTCTTGTAGGGAAGTAGTGATGGCAACCGCTCTTGAAAGACAACATCACTGAGAGAAGAATAGGGAAGTGGGGGTGGGGTGGCGAGGAAAGAACGTGCAGCATGCTTAGCTTGGAGATATAAAAGAAAGATGGAGGGAGCGTGATATGTTAACGGATTAGGGAGAGTGTGGTGATGGAGGGATGGGGAATTATATGTCTGTTTAACGTCACATGGAGCCAGGCTGTTAAAAAGAGACTTCAAAGAAATGTAAACTTAACTGACACGCACTCACACACATGCAAATCACACTCACACAGAAGCAAAGCCTGAGGCTGGCGTGAGCACTGAGGAGACCTTAGGTGTCCTCTGCCATGCCTGATTAGAAAACAGTGAGTTAAGAGGAATTGCACAGACAGCAGTGAGAACTAGAATGTGTGCATGCTTTCATTCAGTGTACATGCATAGAAAACTTCTCCGCTGCTGCTTGAAACGCTAATGTTTACTACTTTCTTTGTAATCTAATAGCATCCAGGGAAACCAGTTGACATCCATCCGAAAACATTTTGACATGAATTTGTGAACAGAAATATGTTTGAGTATCTCTTTGATGGAATGCTTCCATTTTAGCTTCGAAGACTAGCGTTACGTGTTCGGTGTGTGCCGAGCTCTGCCTGTGCTCTGGGAAAGGTGAAAAGAGAGATATAGCCAAGTTTCTGCTGTGTTGTCAGCATGGTGTGGCGTTATTGCAGAGAGGTCAAGTGAGGCGCGTACAATCCAGCAGTGGTCAAAGAAGCAGATAGGAAAAACATTAAAGAGCAGGGACAGACTGAATTTCAAGCTTCCCACTGCTCCTGGAATTTCGAGAATTTTGATACGATCAGAACAGTTAGCGAAGCAATCTGATTCTCAGAATGTCCGTGAAAAACAGGGACTTTTCCAAACTGCTATTTTATTGAAATATTCTGTTTTCTTGCAAAAGTTCTAATTGTTACGAAAGTGAAACCAGACTGACTTTGTATATCAAGGACGGAAGAGAATCTTAAAAAAATCGGGTGTTCTACTGTTGAAACAGAAAAACACAGAAGATGAATAGCAGAGAAAAAATGGCAAAGGAAGGAGATATAAAGAGATTTCCTATCATATCATAAAGCATGGCAATTTGTCATAGCATTCAGCTGTCACTTCATCCCCTCTGCATGTATTATACTGCACTCTTCTCTCGGTGTGTTTGTGTGTGTGTGTGTGGGTGTGTGCACTTTTTTTTGCTACATGATGTCTGCACACATGCTTCAGGGGACCTAATTTTTTTCACGAAGGTACAAAGTGACTTTTGAAGGTTATGACTTGGTAAAAGAGTCAGGTCAGAATTAGGTTATGTTTGGGGTTAGGCATGCAGCCATGATGATTAAGACCAGGGTAAGTTCTAGGCAATGCATTTAAATAAAGAGCTCCCTGTACTTTTATTAAGTAAATTAAATACTCAAAAATTTTTATGTAACTGAAATGCTCTTTTAACTTTCACTTTTAAGTACTTAAAAATAACAAAAAAAGTTCTCAGGCTTAGCAGCACCTCGTACAGTAAACTTAAAAATGCACATGAAAAAAATAGCTCTCAGATTTTTATTTTCTTTAATAATTTTGGTTCATTTACTATAAAATTATTATAGTAAATAAACTAAAAGTAGAAAAACAAACAGAAGAGGGGGACTCAAGGAAGCTAATTGCTAAGCGTTCCCTTCACAGTGCTTTCATTTGTCCATCATATATTCGGCCTTTTAATAACATTATCACTCGTCATGGATTGTAGAGGATTGTGATCTGTGTTTCTCTTCAGCTTATTCTGCTGTGGTGCTGTCTGAACTTCCTACCACCTAAGCTTCTCCTCAGTGCCTGTCTCACACACACACACACACACACACACTCGTTACAGGTACAGCTTCCACTGCTGATTGGCTGTTAAGCACAATGTAACCTTCCCTATAGGACGGAAAATGCTTAAGACACAGATGTGAGAGCAAGCCAGAGGAAATACAGTCAGCTGCATCCGTAGCCAAAATTAACCCTATTTTAACCCTATTTCAATTTGTTTGAGATGTGCTAAGGAGCCCTAGGGGTGATGGTGATGGTCAAGGTCAAGGAAGATAAATCCAAACAGAGGCCAGTATCAGGTTATCGGAGATAAACTGTTGTACTTTCAGATATTAGATTGAATAATATTTGTTCCTCAAATCTGTTGGTAAACTTAGTGCTAACGTGGGAATTTTTAATTGATATAATATGCTTCCCTTTCATTCACTTTGTCAGAAACATTTGCACATGTGATGTAATTCAGCTGATTTGCATGGATTTTTAAAAAATATGTATTTTTACTTCTATACCTGTCCATCTCTCCATCTGAGAACAGCAAATTTCCATTCAAGAACCTAAAATATTGCATCTGTTTTTGCCTTGCATTTACTGTAGAAGATTAATTGATCCCCAAATCATAAAGTTACTTATTTAAACAGTGAATAAAAGGGTGAAAAAAGAGCTTCTTCAGTATTTTGTTACGATAAGGGCATGGTCACAGCCATCATTAAAACTGTAGTTGGTCATTCTGAACAGAGCATTGACGGGAGGGGGAGGAGCTTAGAGGAAGTCCCAGTTTCAAATCTTGCTAGTTCTCCGGGAGGGGGAGGAGCTTAGAAGAGGTGCCACTTTCAAGTCTTGCTAGCTCTCCAACATTACCAACACTAGCTTTAAGGGAGTCAAGGTCATGTAGATTTCAATGATTTTTATAAATTCTCTGTCGCCTCAAACCTTTTCACAACAATCAACAGCTATGAGCTCCTTCAAGCAGCTGCCTAACACAGCTGGAAACAAGTACTGTTGGCTGTTGACATTTAGATATAACCTTTTGGCAGCAATTAGCAAATGTATGTCTGAAGTAAAGTGGGTATAGAATCTCATGAAAAGGGTACTTGTCCTCCTGTTTATCTCTAGGGTGGATTGATGATGCTTTGGGGTCGTGTTTCACAGGTAGAGAGAGAAGAGTATTGGATACCAGAAAACTATAGAAGTAAATGTCACATTGTGTGATAAAAAGCATAAAATGAAAACTGAATAAGTTCTACAACAGAATGCTGATCCATGACACAACCTCAAGAGGTGCAAGCCCAAGGTTAAACCATGGCTCTCAAAATTCCCTGACCTAAAAATCTTTAGAAAATCTAAACATAAATCAAAAAGCAGTGCATGAAGGATGGCCACAGAGTCCTGTAAAATTAAAAACCTTCTTGTTGAAGAATGGCTGAAAATCCTCCAAACAGGACTGAAATATTAAAGGAATGCATCATCTTTAATGTATGGCCTGTGGAATTTCAATCATGCTGTACAATGATGGATCAGCTTTATTTCGACCAGTTGAAAAAATGTTATACTGCATCTATAACTTGTGAAACTATGTTTACAGGGCATTTATACTTTTCAACTCATAGGTACAGAAATCTGAGAAAAGACAAACTCGAATAGAACTGACTAATCTTCTCGTTGGTTTTCTGCTGTGCACATCACACTGTGTTACCAGAATCCTGTCAAGTGGAATTTAGAAATGCTGCTCTGCAGTTCTTCATCCTCCAAGCTGCCTAAGCTAAGCTAAGCTAGATATGCACAAACACTTTTTTCTCCTCCCAGGGGTATGAGAGAAATAACTGGCCAAATTAATTTTCTCTCCTCTGCATGTGCTGCTGCAACCTGAGGGATCATTGAGGCAGAGAATCAGCTGAGGAGAGGCGAGATGGTGCTGGAGGAGGGAAGGAAAAGGGAGCAGTGGAATTTTAATGTGGCTGTCTTGTCTTTCACTGACCGCCAAAGAAAAGCAATTACCACCACAGCTCCTCTTTCTGCTCTGTGTGTGTGTGTATGTGCGCCTACCTGAGTCTGACTGCACTGAGCACACAGGGGTTTTGTATATGAAATGTACAAAGGGAATATTAATTTGTACTCTGCTGAATATGATGATACAGTCATTTCTGTTATGTAATTTTATTTAATACTTCATAGATACTGTGAGACATCTTCTCTGGCACATTTGTCCATTTTAACTTTGCATAAAGTGCTGATTAAACCTGATAACTGCAGATGGAAAGTAGCTAGAAAGCTGAAATCTGGTGCAGTGCCTCTCTACTCAGTCTGGTCTGAGTATGTCTTTTACTGTACATGGTTCCCGACCAAAGAATAACTGTTGAAATACCCACATGGATTTACTTCTTTTTCAGATTGATATTAGACAGAAATCCAACATTAAACAGTGATCCCTTTCAGGATTTTTAGACTTGGAGGTAACTGTTCCGATAAATAGTTGACATAAGAGCCAGCGGTTGGAGTGATGGATGCAAGGACAGTTCCAGGTGTTGATTAAAAAAACTCAGATGTAGTACTGTGGAAAGCATAATATGAGAAGAAGTGAAGAGTTGTTTATTTTGAAGACACTGTAATTGTGTCTGATCCTAACAGCTCACTCTTACCCCTCACTTCAGCAAGAGCTCAATATTTCTTTTCTCCTCTCTTTTTCTTGTATTACATTTTTAGGATGCGGAGGTTCGCCTACTGTAAGGTGGTTTTAGCCACCTCACTGGTCTGGGTGATGCTGGACATGTTCATTCTGCTCTACTTCAGCGAGTGCAACAAGTGTGATGACAAGAAGGAACGAGGACTACCTGGGAGAGATGGTGGGATTTATTTAATTTTTTTTTTACAATGTATTCACATTTGGCCTTGCATGTCATCCAACATCTTTTCTGGGAAAGAAAAAACACTTTTGTACCTGCCTTATAGACTCCATCTCAAGACCGCGAGATGGACCCGGAGAAGGCGGGAAGCCAGTGGTGATCCCTAAAGAGAACCAGGAGAAGATGAAGGAGATGTTTAAGATCAACCAGTTCAACCTCATGGCCTCAGAGATGATCGCTCTCAATCGCTCGCTCCCTGATGTCCGTCTGGAAGGGTGAGCTGTCTCCAAGAAACTAATCATCCGTCTTGTCACTTTCAGTGACTGAACTCATTACATTGTCCCTGAAATAACTGTCAGGTGGTATCTACTGTTGGGACAGTACACTTGTGGGGGGGGGGTTATTAAAAACCAAAAACCAGGTGTCAAGCCTGAAAGCTGTAGCATCAGTCACACAAGAAGCCTCCTACTTATCAGCAAAGTTTATTCATGAGTTATATCATGGAGGAGGACAGGTGTATGGGTACATGGCATTATGTCAGGGTAGAGGAGATTCTCTAAACAAAACTACAATTCTGAAGTAGAAATAGAAATATATTGATTTGTTAGTGTTTTATAAAAATTCATTAACTGTATAGAGAAGAATTAGGAAGCATTTAGATTATAGAAAATTGTAGTCTTACAAAGAAAATATACAAGTCTTATTGAACTGTTATACTCGGTGACATAGTCAGGGTGTGGTGGCCCGAAAGGTCTCATGGGAAATTAAACTTCCTGCAAAACAGCCAGGATGTCCCAATTTATTGTATGCACTATGAGCTAAATGGCATCTTTGGTTATTGTTCTGTAATTACGATGCAAATAAATCAATTCATCTCAGTGTTGCAGGAAATCATACTGAAAGCACATGTACTGATGAATGTTGGTCAAGCTGCAGTTTTGAAATGCCACTCTTATTAAACTACAGACAGACAGACAGCAGAATGTTTACAAAGATTTTTAGAACGGTTTTGTTTTCTGAAAGTTCACAAAGCGCTACCATCCACAAGTCATTCAATCTTTTCCAGCTGCAAGCGGTTCCCTCTCAATGTGTTTTTAGAAATGTCTGAGCAACATGGTGACAAAGCAGATGTTTTAGAGTGTTTTCATGTTTTATGATTAAAGCCAACTCCAGTGTGGGATGTTTGAATCTGCATGAGAGCTGTGTGAGGATTAAACAAATGGACAAAGAAAGACAACACCTGAAAGCAAGGGTCCGGTGGATTTAGGGCTGCGGTGTGGTCTGTGGTCTCAGAGCAAACAGACACAGGCACAATTTTTTAACATATTGTTAAATGTATCATTATTATGATTTGTTAAGGTAACAATCTTTATCGATATCCACAAAGAGTGAAGGAATTTTTCCTTTGTTTATTCAGGGTCAAAAAGCAGTGAACCTGTGGTGTATTTCTAAGCGTTTACTGAATCCATCAGAAAATGTCTGACATAATGATCTTGATAGTATTATTAAGGCCCGGTCACACTGCCTTTCACGGGCGTATCGCGGCTGAATCACGGGTAAAATTTTGCGATTTTTTTTTGCC
>JAOXYM010000006.1:14856288-14868571 GCA_028567055.1 Leptatherina wallacei | reverse complement strand
TGTTTACATGACAACGCTGTGAGAGCAAGACGCAACGTTTGTGTTGCGATCTGGCCTCTCTTGCACACAGCAACGCAATGTTGGGGGTGGAATCTTCTCGAGACGCGGGGGGCGCGGAGCCGTGTAAACTCAAAGTGGAAGCTCTTGAATAGGACAACGTCACTGCCCCGCTGCACACTCTACAAACCACGTGAACAAACTAACAACAACGGTGGATCCACTTTTCTTCTTGTGCTGCTCCATCTTTTCAAGTTATTTGATCTCTTAAAACAAAACATACTCATCATTCGGCATGTATGTCACCAGCAAAGATGTTGTCTTGCAGTTTAATGAGGATGTAGTAGGAACTAGTGTAAAAATGCGAGGTATCGTTTCAACTTAGTTTCTCTGCCATCTAAAGGCCTGGCATGCTTACTACACCGTAGTCACTCAGTTTGCAGAGTCGTGTCAACGGGAATCGGATTAATTCCGCTGTCGTATAAATGCATTTTTTTTCAATCCTGCAAAGGAGGGGGGGAAAAAAGCTAATTTGGTTGCAGCGTTGTCATGTAAACTATTGGTCACTCTAATTTCCTCCCAGGAGTGAATGTGAGTGGCTGTTTGTGTCTTTGTGTTGGGCCTGTGATAGACTGGCAACCTGTCCAGGGTTTACCCCGCCTGGTAATTGCTGGAATAGACTCCAGCCCCCCTGCGCAACCCTGCATTGGAATAAGCTGGTTTGGAAAGTGGATAGATGAGGAGGCAGTGAATTCTGGTTTTTCTTCGGTTCATGCCAAGTGGGCTGAAATATCTGTGTGAAAGAGCAGTGGCTTTTTGTGCATCTCATTATGGACTATTTTCCAATCTGAATAAACAATAGACTTAAAACCTAAAATTAGGATGTAGAAATTGGGGAAAAGATGGCTAGTGGTTTTTATATGGTGACGTCATGCTTAGGCAAAGGTGGGGTTGTTGGGAATGTGCATTATATGTGCAGGACCTTTCGAAACACCCACTGCTTGTCTTATCAAATAAGTCTCTATTTCTCCTCATGACTTATAGCCCACTGACTCACCCAAAAGGTTGCCCCCTCACTGTCCCGTATAAACAGAAAATACGTCACTATAAGAAAGTGATACAATTTCAGCAGACCTTTAATGTTACAGCACATTTAACTGTGGTGCATTAAGTTTATTGCCTTACAGTTTTATGAAAGTGTGAATGAAATCTAGATTACATATGCTTTTACTCTATTATACGTTGTTTAAAACAGGGGTTCTCAAACTTTTTTAGGCCAGGGACCCCCTACAGGGGAGCAAATTTGTGAAGGATCCTAATCATAATCCTGATGTCAATCAAAACATACAGTATTTTCTGCTAGTTAATAGGAACTATTACATTTTAAACTTCTCAACTTAATATAACTTAAGTACAACTAAAGATTAACTTTTATACAAATTGCTTTTGAGTCATTTTAAACTGGGGAATTTTTATTTGAATTAGAATTTTACCTCTTTGCATTTCACATTTTTATGTAACTAATCTCTCGGGAAAATGAACAGTAGCAGGACTGGCAAAGTCTAAATAAACCTAGGTATATTAAAAAAAAGAAAAAGTATCGTAATGCTTACTAAAGTCATTCAACTTTAAGATTATGCCATTATTACCCTTTTTGAAGATTATTGGCAAAAACTGAACAAAATAAAAAGAACACTGTTAGTAATTAAGCCTTGCCAATGATATTTGCACTATAAATTTGATCAAAGACTTCTCACTTATAACTCACTGAATTAGCGAGCCTGTTTTATCTATTCTTGGAGTGATGGGTGATAAACTCTCAGACTATCCTCCATTTGTAAACAAGCCCTGTATTTATTTTTCATTGCAGTCAAAGTGGGAAATGATGGCTCACGGAGGTAAGTAATGTGTTGCATGGCCTCAGCAGTGAGTTTGGGGCACTAATAAGAGAGGGAGGGCCAAAAGCTTTCATGATTAATCTGCTGAAATCAGACTATCAATGTCCCATCACCAGATAATTCCAACAGTTGCTCTTCTGCCTGACCTGTGAGAGTATTTGCCATCTCTTTTTGAAGCGGCTGGATTTTAAGATATGTCCATAGTGTCGCTAGCTACATCATATCTCTTTTTAATTGGTCCAAAGCTAATATAAGGGGAGGTTATTGGTTCAATATCTTTCATTTCCACACTGGTCATAATGTGTAGTTATTCACTTATTAAGAGATTAGCCAAAACTTATTTTTCTTTTTTCCACAGACTCCCAAACTATGGCCTGTGGACCCCTCGGGGGTCTGGGTACTTTGGGAATAGTGGGTTTAAAAGAACTCTGTCAATAAGTGAGAAGTTTAAAATGGGGATCAAAGAACATAGCAAACAAATTGTTTCAAACAAATTTTCAACAGGATTGCAATAACCTTTCCAAAGTGCTACCATTTATTTACAAACAGGTTGTGCTCTTCAACACAAATAAAGGCTTATTGAAATAAGCACACCCTGAATGACATACTGCAAGTTTACCTCCAGTGTATTTTAAAGGTCTATAAACAGTATTTTAATGGTCTTTAAGTATGCATTAGAGCTAATCATCTGTAGTTTGTTCAACCAGCAGACAGGCATGGGCAGCCAGTCAGAGCAGCAGACAGACATGTATCCGTCCGGCAACACCAAAGATATGTCAAGGTTAGTTCGGACAATCGGAAGCCAGCTCAGCTCTCCATTCCCCTTTGCCCCGTTTTTGTTTCAATGGAGGAACATGTATAGGTCAGTAATGAGGGTTTCCAGTGTGATAGACACAAGACTGACAGGCAGAGGCCACATGCACGCTAGAAAGGCAGGAAAGAAAGAGGACATTGATCCGTGAAATGGGTTTTAGTTTTTGAGGGAGAGTTGATTACTAGGTGTGTTTTCACTCAGCCTTTCCCTCCGTCTATCTGCTTTTCCAATTAGGAGATAAGACAGAGTCAATATTGAGCAAACAAATGTGCACCTGTGGGTATAAGCATGCATACATTTGTGTTTATTTTGTAGGGGTGCCACGTGTGTGTGTGTCCATGTTTATGGATCAGCAGGTTTAGTGAAGCTGTGTGAATGAGCCCGTCATGGTAAAGAAGGTCGGCATCAGCCGAAATGTTGAGCTGGAAACTCCCGTATATGCAGACACTTAGCATTTTATGGAGCACTGTGGAGTGCGGGTACATGTGGTTGGGTGGATCTGCAGCATATGAAAATATTTTCCATGACCACACCTTTTTAGAAAACTTGACATATTTTTCTCTTTTTAGATGCAGACTGCAGTGTTTTTGAGAATACGTTTATGGACGCATATATGTGTTTTTATGTGTGAGTAATGTCGCAAGAGTAGTGTTGTGTTATTAGAACCAGTTTGCACACCCATCCTAAATATTCCCGCAATCCACTAGCTGGAATCGAAAAAACCTGCAACTCATTACTGTGCTTTGCTGCTGCCAAGTGTTGCTCCACTACCCTTCTTGTTCAGATACACAAGTGCTAATTTTTTTAAAAGCTTGCATCATGGGACTCAGAAACGTGTCTGCGCTTGTTAACCGAAACAAGCCAGATTTCATGTCCTAAAACTGGGTAGTCTGTGTGGTGTTTGAAACGTGTAAATGAGAAATAATGCCCTGCCCTGCATGAAGGCTGAAAGATTCAGAGTCTTTACAGTGAATCATCTTTTGTGCTCATCAGCCTCCCTCCTTTTGGAGAGTACGAGCACACGCACATTCACAACAGGCGGGGAACCTCAGTTTTAACATGTTCCAGAGGCCGCTGCAGAATAACCGGCTCTGGACCTGCCTCTCCTCTTGTGCTGCTGCATTCCCTCTGTCATAATCATCAGTAGAAGCAGAGGAAGCACTCCAGCACTCAGGAGGATCACAAGGAGGGGAGAGAGTTATGAAGATGGAGGAAGGGAGATCATACTCCATTTGGCTGTTGGCAGAATTGAATTTGTCAGAGGAAGGAAGTCACTGGGTGGTATCTGTTTTGTCTTGGGTTGATGGATGAGCTGCTTACTGAGGTTTGTTTCAGGAAACCGACTGATGGACAGTTTTTGTGTCAGAGCAGGTATCATTTCCGGCTGAAGTCCTCCATGACTTTAACCTCTTTTTTTTATTTTTTATTTTTTTTTATTTTACAAAAACAGATGTTGGTTTAGTTTTATGTCTTTTTATTGCAGGTTATTTAGCAATGTAGTCAAGTCATAATATATATACATCTTCCAGTGTCTGTAATGCTCTATCTTCCAGTCATTCAGACACATTTACTGCTGTAAACATAACATTATATTCCCAAAGTCCTCAAAGAGTCAAGAATTTTCTTACAAGGTTCAAATTAGCCTTACAGGTGATGGTGGTGGATAAAATCAGTTGAAAATGTTGCTCCTCTTTAAGCTTGTTTAACAGTTAGTGTGAAAAAAGACTCTGATTTTTTATTACTGAGGGATTTTTATATAAATATGGTACTGACTGCAGTGCCAAATCTAGAAAACATGTTACTTCACCTGAGTTTACTCCCTCCACTACCGCTTTCCTGTCTGTGTCCACCTTCACCTGTCGGATGGAGAACGAGGGCTGCAGCTGCAGCTCAAACATAATAACTCACAGTTTTCCTCATTCATTTGGCTGTGACAAAATGCTACGGTGATGCGCCTAATTATTGCAGGAAGAAGATTGATTTATATTTTATGATGCAATCCGTGCAATTCTTTTGAAAAGCTGCGCCAAATTAAGTCCCACTCCTACGTGTGTCTATAAATTGATGTGACAGAATGCAGTTCCTACTTGTGCCACTCTGGAAGTGATCTAACACGTTATTAAGTCAGACCATCAGGATGCTCATTCAGACGTGACACCAGCGCATTCAGTTGTGGTCAGACAAATTTGAAAACTGTGCACGTCTGATAGGGACTAATGTTTGCTGTCATCTGTTGTATAAATACTTCTATATTCAATATGTATATTATTCACAAAGACTTGATACAGTACGTCTGTAGAAAATGTGGAAATGAAAAGCCTGAATGGAAAAATAAAGTCCCGTACTGTGATTAAGTTATTTTTAGTGGATTAATGTTGCAGCATGATAATCTTTTGATGGAGAACGCTGGCTTTCTACTTGCTGTGTTGGTCAAGTTCTATCAGAAAATTATATCTTTGCAGATTTCAAATCCTCATTCAAAAATACTCACGCCTTTGAGATGCTTCACTTTAATCACATGCACAATGACAAAAAATGTGTTTTTGTAGGAACTTTGTAGGGTATTTTAGAGGCAAATTATTTCTTTAAAAAGGATGACTTTTATTACCCTCCTCCATGGCTGTGAAGTCAAACAAAAACCACCAGCAGAGCTGATTCAGCATGTTGGGCCTTTTATCAGTAATCAAAGAACACTCCTTGAGTCTTTTCATGGGAACATCAATAGTCTCAACAATGCATTTCACCAATATCCCAAAATGTTTCTCTGGAGCTATTTTGATAAATCCATGACCCAGTCTTTTCTCCGCTCTCATCTGATTGGTGTCATCTTCTGGGCATTTTTGTCCTCTATTTCTCAGGAAGAGAGTTTGATGTGTGTGTGTGTGTGTGCTCTTCTCTGCTCTGGTAACAACTTGCGCTCTAAAGAGTATCACTAATCAACTGTTATCACTAGGGCCGGGCGATATGATCTTAAATCAATATCACAATTAATTGAACATCTTACCTCGATTATGATTAATTAGCAATTATTTTAGTACTGTTTTATTTTTAGCCCTCCTAGCCAACCGAAAGTTTTGGTTCCAAATATTTTCATGAGAGCAAAGACTGATTTAAAAATAAGTGAAAGGAAGCTCACAGTTGAACTATATATGCTCATTTAATGAATATTTTTAAATATATTTCAGAGAAATAATTGAAATAATCGACATGAGCACGAGTACATCAATTATTGTTCTGAATGTCGGTTTTGATTAATTGCCCAGCCCTAGTTATCACACAGACCCACTGTCTCTGTGTTGTTTTGCTCTCTAACATTGGAAACGTTTGCTTGGTTGCTTCCTCAGAATTGATATGTAGTTTTTTCTTTTGTGAATGTGGATTTTTTTTCATAAAACCCATTAATAGATGGTGGTTTATGATTGCTTAATGTCTTAATATGGTTTAGTTGATTTTAAAATCTGAGTGGTTTTGGTTTTCTCTTTTTGTTTAACATGAAATGAAAAGGGAAATTATATATCACAACATATCAAACACTGTAGACCTGCTTTAGCTGCAGCTCTCTGTGTATTGCTCTCTTGCAATCACACAGTTACTAGATTGTAAGCTCTCTTCTCCCATGATTTTCTCTTTTCTTTTCTTTGCATCAATATGCAAATCAAATGTCTGAAGTACCTGTGCATCAGTCCATAGATCAAAAGCTGCTTTGTGGGTTTAAGAATTGTTCTCTTTGTCTTTTTCTTCTTTGTAGGTGCAAAAACAAGTTATACCCTGATAATCTTCCACGTACCAGCGTGGTGATTGTATTTCACAATGAAGCTTGGAGCACACTGCTGCGAACCGTCCACTCTGTTATTGACCGTTCTCCACACACACTGCTGGAGGAGATTGTCCTGGTGGATGATGCCAGTGAGAGAGGTAAACTCGTGTACACACACACACACACACACAACAGATAATTCCTTCGGTCCTCTTCTTTGAGGCTTAGCCTATTTTTGAGAGCTACTGTGTGATTTTACTTGATTGTGTGTGTGAGCGAGCGTTGTGTTTCTGACAGCTGTGTGAGTGTATCTGCATTGTTGCCCAATAGCCAGTCAGCATATACAGTACATGTATAAGGGCTGTGTGCCACTCCACCCTGTGCTATGCTGTTAATCCCTGTTTGGGGGAGATTAGGTCTTAAATTTGCCAGCTGCAGGGATTACACTGTGTTATTGCCCTCCACCCCTCCCCGGTCACCACCACACAGCCCCAAGTAACCTTATGAGACCTCAGGTTGGATGTTGTAAGTGTGGGGTGTGTGTTTGTGCAGGGAGGAGAGCAGTCTGCTGGTAGAAGGGATATCTGCAGGCATGCCCTGGCACATACAAAACAGCAAAATCATCAACAAAACCTCATCTTTGATCTCTGTTGCCTCAAAGAAATGAGATGTGTGTGTTTCATGTCCGTATGTTACTATATTTCCTGAACATGTTTTTATTTATGTACATTAGATTTTCTTAAACGGCCGTTGGAGCAGTACGTCAGAAGGTTAGAAGTGCCTGTCAGAGTGGTGAGGATGGAGCAGCGGTCTGGACTCATCCGCGCTCGCCTTAAGGGAGCGTCCCTCTCTACTGGCCAGGTGTGTGTGGGTGTGTTTGCAAATGCACTTATGGGACATCCAATGCCTTGTGACCTGCACACCATCTGGTGTTGCGCATAGCTTCATTTGGCTAATGTTTCCTCTCCATGTTGCTAGGTTATAACCTTTCTGGATGCTCATTGTGAATGCACCACAGGGTGGCTGGAGCCTCTGCTTGCCCGCATCAAACAAGACAAGTAAGAAACACATAAACAACACAGTTCAGGGTGCGGGGGGCTTACCCTTGTGTTTACCTGAGGCTTAATTACTCATTCTGTTTACTGTTTTACGTAAGCCCAGAAACAAGTGAAGAAATCACTGAAGTTCATAAAGGTGTGATAAGTCCCACCTATATTTCTGAAATGTGCTTAGTTTGTGTAGATGCCACACCTTACTGGTGAGCACTTACTGATGTTGCCTAATCTTTTGAACAGCAGTCAAATTTTTGCGTGTATATGTTTTGTGTTTGCACATTGATCCATATTGATATGTTTGTGTTTCTGACTGCTTCAGGAGAACAGTCGTGTGCCCCATTATTGATGTCATCAGCGATGATACATTCGAGTACATGGCAGGATCTGACATGACATATGGAGGCTTCAACTGGAAGCTCAACTTCCGCTGGTATCCTGTACCTCAGAGAGAGATGGACCGCCGCAAAGGAGACCGCACTCTGCCTGTCAGGTCTGTGATACATGGCCCAAACATTTGACTGCACAACAAAATGTTGACTCGTATCTTTCACCAAACTTTTCAGCCCCTGTTAGTTCCAGGGCTGCTGCAGTGCTGCTAACACCGACCTTTTTGCTGGGTCATGGGAAAAAAGAATTTCCCTGGAAATGCAAACTGGAGTGATATCACTAACATAACCAGACACGCATGATCACACTCATGATGGTTTACTCTGTCAACCATCCGTTTAGAACAATGTATCCTGTGAGCTTTAACATTGAGAGGCATTCCCCGTAGATGTGAGCAGAGTAGTCATACAATTCAATTCGCCACACTTAATCATAAAATGTCCTCCGTGCACAACACTGGAAGAATGCAGTGAACCTTCCTCTGAACTCAAAGTCAAGATCTGTTTCCGATATTTTTCTTGTTGTATTGTTTTTCGTGGATCAGACTTGTGAACTAAAATTAAAGGTTTATTTCTGCCTGTCAATCATCCCTTCTTCCTGTTCTTGTTTGTATGCTTTCCTGACAAGGTCGCACACATAATATATCTTATGTAACACTTCGAACCCCAGTTTTAGGTTGTTTTTTGTGGTTGTTTTTTCTACTTCACAAAATTTTCCTAAGGGTGTCTTAAAATTGACCTAAAAATAAAAATGGGCCATCATGTCAGGGCAGAAAAGGACTTTTCCCCATTCTCTAACAAAGCACCTCTAACATTGTTGAGAGGCAGAATGAAAAAGGATAGAAAATACGATACAAATGAAACTATAGATTTATATTTGTGACACATATGTGATATGTGTCGTGAACTTGTTAACTATGATTGTGCTTAGCATATAGCCTCTAAGATGGAAGTTGACGACTAGTTAGCATCAGAGCCACAATCCAAAATGAAACTGCCAAGCTCCACAAATATGTCAGGACGATGGCCCCGAGAGATGAAGCACTTGGTGAACGTCTCAGGCAGTGGACACTGAAGGAGGAATTGTAGGAACCATCATGGGAGGAAAACCCCTACATGGGATGTACCACTAAAGTGGCAGACATGAACAAGTCCTACCAATGACTAGAGAGGGCTGAACTTAAGGACAGCACAGAGGCACTAATCATGGCAGCACAGGAGCAGGCCTTGAGCACCAAAGCAATCGAGGCCCAGATCGACCACACAAGGCAGGACCCCAGGTGCAGGCTGTGCAAAGAGGCCCCTGAAACAATCCAGCATGTAACAGCAAGTTGTGAGGCTGGGAGGAAAATAATGCCTGGAACGCCATAACCAAGTAGCCGGCATAGTGTACAGAATATGGACTGGAGACCACAGGTCACAATGGGAAATGCCTCCCAAGGTGGTGGAGACTGAGAGGGCAAAGATCCTGTGGAACTTCCAGATACAGACTGACAAAATGGTGGTGGCCATCCAACCAGACACTGTGATCATAGATGGCAGCACAGGAAAGCCGTTGTGATCGATGTAGCCACCCCAAGAGTGGCAATATCAGGAAAATGGAACATGAGAAACTAGAGAAATACTAAGGACTCAAGGAAGAGCTGGAGAAAGCATGAAAGGTGAAGGCAACAGTCATTGGAGCACTGGGGGCCGTGTCCCCACACTGGTGAAGTGGCTCTAGCAGATACCGGAGAAACATCAGACATCTCCATCCACAAGTTTTCCTGATTACATTTTTTAGCTATAAGTGTTTTTAAGGTTTCACCCTCAAACTTTGTTTTTGTGACTTTTTCTTAGCATTACTAATCACAAGGTTTCTGATATAAACATGGAGATCTCTGTTGTAGCTAAATGTTTGTACTTACTATTCATATATAACCAATTTTTAGTTTTGATCAATATAACCAATATATCCACTATTTCCTCCTTTCTGCATCCAAACTTAGCTTGTGTGTAGTATTACTGGAGCTACATCACATGTCTGTAGAAGTTATTTGATCTTGCATGAAAGAATCAATACATCTTCCCAACTGTAGCTGGAAGAGTTACTTCATCAGTTTTTTTCACTTTATACCTATGAATTAAGATTATTTCAAATCACTGAAAATGTTTTAGTTGGGGAGTGCCTCTACTCACTGCAGAGCATTACTCCATTACTCCGTTACTATTGGCTCAGCCATCACATTCAGAGGTAATATTGCTTAGGCGTTTTTCTTTAACTACATTTCTCTGTGATGCCTTCACTCAATGGCCACTTTATTAGGTTATCATCTTTTTTTGAATAAATGAGTTAACCAGATTGCTAATGGAAGCCAACACAACAGCTCTGCAATGAATTCTACTCCCACCAAGCTTCTCCCAGCTTCACTTTTTGTTGAAATAAAAAAGATAAGAAATTTACGATATTCTTAAAATATAACAAATTCCTCAAGTTTTACTCCAAATACTAAAGGTAAAAAAAAAAAAAAAAAAGTGACATGAGCTAAGAGTGTGTGCTTTGTTAGCATGGAAATGACTTGTGTACATTAGGTGTTTTGTGCTCATTTTGACTGCCTGGAGATGAATTGTTTATTTGTTGTATGGAAAAGTTCAGCTGTCACATTGTGAGGTGCATCCCACTTTGATGGCACAGGAGGAAACCTCGGCAATGAAATTATGAGCTCATCTAAGCTGTGATTTACAGTCGCGCAAAAAATCTGAACTTTATTTGACAGGAAAAATACAACGAAGGTAGAAAAGGCCTGAAAGGGCTTTGAACTTGATCCCAAGTAGTTTGTAAACCTTACAGCAAGAAGATGAGGGTTAACTAAGAATTATCTCAAGGAAATTTGTACTATGAGTTCTTTCCCTTGTTTTTGTTAGTTTTTCTTGCTTTTATGTGGCAGTGTTTGTGTTTGAGTGTTGAGATGAACAGTGGACCGTAAACACAGCTTGTAAATATGTGACTGTCTCTGTTTTGCTAAGTAACTTTAAACCAGATCAAAGCATCACTTTGAATTAAAGGGTGTTTGTTTCACTGCAACATGTTTAAATCTCATAAAAACTCTGATTTAATTGTAAGCTTAGAGTTTAGAGAACTTTGATAAGTTGACATTAAAACACAGTAGCATGCATTTATTACCTACAATAATCTCTGTTTCAGTTGCACAGTTAGTTTCTTTAACAGCATTTAGGTGTTATTTATATGCTAGTTTTTTATTTTTATTTATTCTTTATATCGACTTCTTTGTTGTTTATTATTTCCCAGCCAAATACTGGAAAACACACTGTCACCCTGTGTGTTTTCAGGATATGTTTCATCGGTATTTGTATGCGAGGTCTTGTGTTTTTGTAAGTGAACTTGGGTGTAAAATGAAAGCAAAAACAGGCAGTTGGAAAAATAGGCCGTTCTACAAAGGAGGAAACCATTCTGTGAGGGGGGTGAAAAGGGGAAGAGAACTGAGGCCGTTAAACACTAACATGACAACAACAGAGAAGTGAGCAGAAAGAAAAAACAGAATAGGGAAAAGAAAGGAAACAGGAAGACGGCAAAGAAAAGGGGTGACATATAAAACTCTGATGGCATCTGTAGATACTCAGCGACCTTTAGAAAACATGCCGCTGGTGAATTAAGTCACACTAACCAGCCTACCCTCTTAATTTACTTGTCTCTCCAGGACTCCCACCATGGCAGGAGGCTTGTTCTCCATAGACAGAGATTATTTTCAAAAGATCGGCACTTATGACGCAGGCATGGACATCTGGGGTGGAGAGAACCTGGAAATCTCTTTCAGAGTGAGTGAACACAGCCAGTTGGCATGACTGGATTCTTCCATACACTGGCAGGCGTTCAAGAGGGCCTGTTAGGTTCACAAACACACAACACGCACAATGTTACACTTTGTGGTTGACTAAATTGTTGACTCGCCTAATACTTTGTCAGGCGTCATCCTGACTGGCTCTCAATCAAACTTATTCAGACTGTCACAACACAGACCGGAGCAGTCTGCGTCAGCCATCTCCCAGCTTCACTGACCAGGCCAAACAGTCACTTCTATTCTGCAAGTGTTGATGAGGCTTGTTCTTCACAGATCTGGCAGTGTGGAGGGACTTTAGAAATCGTCACATGCTCCCATGTGGGTCACGTGTTCAGAAAAGCCACGCCCTACACGTTTCCCGGAGGAACGGGACAGATCATCAACAAAAACAACCGACGCCTGGCAGAAGTCTGGATGGATGAATTTAAAAACTTTTTCTATATCATCTCTCCTGGTAAGTTAGACTGTGTGTGTGTGTGTGTGTGTGTGTGTGTGTGTGTGTGTGTGTGTGTGTGTGTGTGTGTGTGTGTGTGTGTG
>JAOXYM010000006.1:14813453-14854894 GCA_028567055.1 Leptatherina wallacei | reverse complement strand
TGTGTGTGTGTGTGTGTGTGTGTGTGTGTGTGTGTGTGTGTGTGTGTGTGTGTGTGTGTGTGTGTGTGTGTGCGCATTCAGGGAAGGGTTAGTGTGAGTCCATGTTTGTGTGTTCATACAAGTTAATGGATGCTGTGTAGCGTGAAATTACTCCCCACCGCCTGTCCTGCACTTCTGGACTACCACTGCAATGTTACACTGTCACCAAGTTAATGATGGATCACACCTGCTTCAGAGATTAACCCCCATACATACATGTAAAGCTGCATGAGCACAAACACACACAAGCAGGCAAAGGAGTCTATCTAACCCCCCCCCCCAAACAGATGTGAAGCATCACTTGGACCTCTGTAGTAACTAAGACATTAACTGATTCTCCTGCTCAGCAGCTGCAGATTGTTGACCGAGGGTACTGTGTGTTAGACCAGGTTATTTAATAAATACTTTATCAATTTGGTGTATTCGGTCTGGGATGCATCTGTATGAAATAGTGAAAAAAACAAAAACATAATTAGTTTTAACACACAAACGCCTGAGATGGAGTCCCTCTGTACTTCTTACTTACCGACCGTCCTTACCACTGCCCTTTCTCCTACATCGCTAATCTCTCAGTAGCATTAAGGCAGAAAGAGGTGCATATTAACCCTAAAAGGGGAAGCATCCTTGCAAACCTGGAGCTCTTTCTCAGCATTCATTTGAACAAGAGCAGGAGAATGTAAACTCTAAACAAACAAAAACAAACTGGATCAATACCTAAGTGCCAGGAGGTTGTTGCATCGAATGACAATCAGCCCAACCACCCGGTCCTTCTCCGTGCAGAAGCCCTGCACATATAAACAACCTGCTTCACCTCTCCAGTCCATTTTGTTTGATTTTGCAACCAGATATTCCTTTTTAGAGTTTGTGTCCCTATCCTTGCTCTTCTACCTCGTGTCAACATTTCATCTGCAACTTCCTCCATCTTCTATATCCAAAAATGGCCTATCTTAGAACCCTAAAAATGGAGCAGACAATTAGTCAGGCATAAATGGGAAATGAGAAGGTTTGATATCACACAGCAAAAATGTTGCAGGATGAGATTAGATTTTATTTTCTTCACTTAACATCGCATGTCCTCTGTTGTGACTCTTTCACATGTACACATTGCAGTGTTGACATTAAAACAATAATATCTCTGCAGCCCTGTGATAATATATAAGTCAGGCTGACTGGTCGGAAAAAGTTGGTATTTGTATGTTTAATGTGACTTCTTTTTTTTTTTACATAGTTTTTACACAGTTCAGTTTTTGTGTGACAGGGGCTTGTGTCATAATATCATTATTTCACATTGTATTGGTAAGAAGGTGTACATGTTGGACATGACTGTTAACCCCTTTCAGACTTTTATTGTTTTCCATTAATTTTTAAACTGTATGCAGTCACATTGTGAAAGCAACCCCTCGGCATTGATTTGGTTTATGCATTTCCAATGAATCCTGCAGATTGAGTCTTTAAACTTTCCTACTTCCTTGTTACAGTTAGGAGCTGCTAAGTCTGAGTGTGTTATCAATGAAAAGTAACAAAACTGTGCTGAAGATTTTCTTCTGTGGCTTCATCTCTGTGTTCTTTAGTCCAAATACAATAAAACCTCAGCGAGTTTGAAGCCAAGCAGTCCTTTTTTAACCCTACTGGTTAACAAACAAGCATATTAAAAAGAAATATTCTGTACCATTTCTACATTTTACACAGCAGCTGCTTGTCAGGCTAATAAAAATTGTCATGGCAACATGACATGTAGCAAGAAAACTGTCAACTCGTCTGTTAATCCCATTAGTGTAAATAAAGAACATGAGAGAGTAAAAGTCAATAATATATGAATGCCTGAATGCTGCCCCTTTCACAGATTAAGTCATATAATGTACATGTACAAGTTCTGGAAAGTAGTTTTAATCTACAGCTGCTCTACTGAACTTTGGCAAATTTTGCACTTCAGTGCCCCCTAATGAAGGCTGATTCAGCATCTGTCTTGCATCCTGTTTCTTCTCTGAGCTCTCTCCTCCAAGTAAAAGCTCTCTTTCTTTTGCTCCCTTCCTCTCATAATGACCTCTTGGCATTTCTTTACTGAATCAGCCATGGTACATGTCCAAAACAGCCAGTGTTGATATCCAGTTGCTAGCATGTAGCGCAGTGCCATAAAGCAAAATGCTGTCACATGACGCTCCAGGCTGGAAAAACAAAGGTGTGAAGAGCGATCACGCAGTCTTCGGGCACTGCAGGGCAACGACCACTCCAGGAATGTGCATAATGAATATCAGTGTGCCATAAACGAGTCAGAAGCAGAGTTTTAAGGTCAGAAAGTCATGTTGTGCGGATTTGAAAAGAAAAAAAGGAACAAAAGGGCATATGTACAGGAAAAAATAAATAAAAATGAATTCATTTAATGCACTTTCATTTGTAATGGCTTTTTTAAAATCTGATATCTGTGATAGTTTCAGGCCACTTTATAAATATGAACATGTGATGTAACATTAGGAAAAAACCAGAAAAGAAACAAATGGATCATAAGAGTTGTCTTTATTCTGCCCTCCCAACAATACACAAACCTTCTGTTGAATGTTTACATCAAATAAAAACATTATCATTACTGACAGTGAAGAAGAATTATCTTGGACTCGGAAGTTTTAAGTGTTTAACCATCAGACAAAAGAGTTTTTAGTTTTATGGGTTTTGGACTTCAGGGGTCTCAAATTTATGTGTGGCCTTGTTTGAATGACCCATGACACCCTGTAAATAAAACTTATATGGAAAAAGAAACTAGCAGCTTTTCAAAAAGCACAGGACTGTGTGGAATATTGTGTGTCATGTAAATGTCTGTGTGTCTCCAGGTGTGACTAAAGTGGACTACGGTGACATCACGTCTCGCACTGCTCTGAGACAAAAGCTGCAATGTAAACCCTTCAGCTGGTATTTGGAGAACGTCTACCCTGACTCCCAGATCCCGAGGCACTATTACTCCCTGGGAGAGGTACATACATTCACACTCATACGAACAGGCAACGCTATTGTCTGCTGTCATTCATTGCATGTTGCTCACGGTGATGGTTCTGGATTTGGCTCAGATTCGAAATGTGGAGACCAACCAGTGCCTGGACAACATGGCCCGTAAAGAAAATGAGAAAGTTGGCATTTTCAACTGCCACGGCATGGGAGGCAACCAGGTAACAACAGATGGAACAAAGAAAAGTCACAGAGTTAGATCATGTGTATATTTTTTTTATTATTTCTAATGCTTTAATGCTGTTATTCTTATTAGCAGTTATGAAAGGGGGATGAATAAGATTTGTTTTAATAGGGTCATATTATGGTTTTGGGTATTTTCCTGTCATTGAGATTATCATCATTACTGTAGCTGCTTGTTTGTAAAAGGTCTGAAAAGTTAGAGCAGAAGGAGTTATTCTCGCTCATAGAAAACAATTCACACCTTCATAGAACACAACTAGATAATGTGGTTGAAGCTGAATTAACTGTACCAGAATCAAATGTGTCGGCACTTAACACATGCTCCTTGATTCCTGACCAGTAGGTGTACACAGATGAATAAACTAGCAAGTACAGGGTAACCGCAGGATTGTATCTTTTTAAAAACAACAACAACAAAAGCACAAGTTTGTTTATTAATGCAGCTAAATTATCAATAAAGTTGCTCTCATTCACATATTTTTCTATCCTGTGGCTAGATGCATCAAATTTGGACTGAAGAGAACCCTCTTGTGTGCCAACTTAAAGCATTTCCAGATGGTTTTTTTCAGTTATTAAAATCCTTATTCAATAACTACAGCATGATTTGACTAAATCACCATTTATGTAACCAGTGAATTTGGCTACACATGCATGTATAATGAGCTCCCATAGAGAAAGTTAGAAGCAGCAGAATATCTTGAACGTTTTCTAACATAGTCCACAGCGTCATGGTGTTTAAATGATTTCAGGTCAATAACTCTCCTTCCCTTCCGCGCATGTTTATTAGGATGTTGACAGTGGTCCAATTAAATGGCCGGGTCAAACTCTAACCACAGCTCGCTTCTACTGAGTGCTTCTGAACTACCTGAAATAACTCATTTGTTGCTCAAGCTTTTCTTCTTTTTACTCCGTAACATCCCCATGAAACATATGTGTGTGACCCATTAGTGAAGAACCACTGAAAACAAAGTTCTGGATTTTTAAATGAGCATCACGTGGAATCTTTAACACTTGATGTGTGCTTGTGCAGGTTTTCTCCTACACAGCAAACAAGGAGATCCGGACAGATGACTTGTGTCTAGACGTGTCCAAGCTAAATGGGCCTGTCATGATGCTCAAATGCCATCACCTTAAAGGCAACCAGCTCTGGGAGTACGATCCAGTGGTGAGTGGGAAAACTTCTATTGACACATTATCCAAACCAACCACAGCACACTGAACTTTGAGCCAGAAACAAAACCTACACTGCTGATTTGAATAAAAATATGCTCCTGCAAATGCAAATATATCTTTCTAAATCTTGATTTGCTTCTCTCTCATATGCACTTTGTATGTGTGCTGTGCAGAAGCTGACTCTGGTCCACGTCAACAGTAACCAGTGCCTGGACAAGGCCAGCGAGGAGGACAGCCAGGTGCCCAGCGTCAGAGACTGCACGCACACACGCTCCCAACAGTGGCTGCTCCGCAACGTCACACTACCAGAGGTCTTCTGACCACACTCTGCACACTCACAAAACGCACACACTCACACACGCAGCGGCCCATCGTGAACAATCAGAGAACCGGACATGTTCATTTAACCTGGGCACCGAGGAAAAATAGACTTCCCGTGAGGGGATTCGGGAGGAGAGGAGGATGGATGAGACGGTACTACCTCTGCCAGAGATCAGAGGGAGGAGTTTGTTTGAGCCTCCTTGGAGCAAACGGAGAGGAAAGACTCCCTCTAAGAGACGGTGGCTGTTGTTTCACATTTGTTTTGTTTTGTTTTTTTTAAAAAAGAGATATTAACCAGAGAGAGGGACTGTCTCCTGTGCGTGAATACAGGACTGGCCGGAGGAGTCGAGGCTCTGCACTCACAGCTTCCCTGGACGAAGCAGTCCACCCCTCAACTCATCACTTAACGTTTACTGACTGCCTCTGATCAGAGTGTGTGTGCACTTATTTGTGTGTGAGTAGGTGTGTGTACTCTTGAGATGAATGTATGCTTTGATAAGGGGGCTGAATTCCACATTTGGTTCTTTTTTATTTAATTGTTTTCATTCTTATGGATTTTAAATATGAACTATGAAGAAGGATGCATGTTTAAGTGAGCGTGTGCGTATGTGTGTGTGTGTCAGTCATAGCCCTTCCTATGTTCTTACAACAGTTTGTCTCCCTCTGGTGTTGCTCCTTGGCATCTCATCTTAAAGACTGAAGCCTCTCAGCTGAGGAATTTCCAAGAGATGGCGCATAAAAAAACAACATAGAAAACGAAACAGTCCTGACGTCTGCCATCAGCAGAGATCTAGAGATAGAGAAATATGATGTTTGTGATATCTTAAGATTTCTATGTCCAGTTTTTACATGGCTCGTCTGTTACTACTGTTTCAGTAACCTTAGTTTGTCTGTCTCTGTTGTCCTTAGAGATGTTTAACATAGAGCCAACACACACACACACATACACACGCAGACGCCTACATGCATATGTAACTGATGTTCACTGCCTACTGTAGTGTTCAACCCTGATGATGTACTACATAGACGCACACATACACGTAGGAAAAAAGGATAAGGTAATTCATTTGCTCATATCGTCTTCTCAATGACCTCTGCTCAAAAAGAAAACACTCACACAAGCACACAAAAAAAACACTCCAAGGGCTTCTTTACTCCGGTGGAGTGTGTGGATGTATGCATCTGTGCCGGTGTGAGTATGTTTCCTCAGTGCTCATCCCAGATCATCTGCTGTTTTCTAAAGCAAACAAGCACTTATATTCTTCGCTTGTAAACCATAAATAGCCAGTAGGTGGAGGATGAGCTTATCCCTGCTTCCTCCTCTGAACAAAAAAAAACAGAGGCTGTTATTTTCCAAACAAGTCTCTGCTCTCTCCTGTGGACATAGCAGCAGGAAAGCGGATGTTAAGATATCAAAGCGATGTTGCTGAGATGTTTCAGGAGAATTGATACCAATCTGACTCCCTGCTTCTCTACGGTTATTCTGAGGGTTGAACTGTGGAGAACGGAGCACCTAAGCAGCAGATGGCATATCTTAACTCGTATCTACATATCTCAGTATTCAGTATTCCAACGTTCATATCCCACTGAGACGGACAACAGAACAGTGTCCTTCTCATTTCAATCATCATGCTTCCTTTACTCTTGTTGCGTTTTGCGTCACTCCTGCCGCTGCCACGCAGGGCACAAGAGGTGGTTTCATTAAGATTTGAAATATTTTGGCTTCCTCCAGTGGAGGAAGGGTTTACACACGGGCCACGTCGAGGGCTCATCTTTGTTGTGGACGAGGCAGTGAGAGGAGGCCGTCGAGTGGCTTTTCATGTCTGACTGAGTGACTGGTGAAGATGTTTTTGATTGCGAGACAGAGGGAGTGTGTCGACTGTTCTGATGTTGGGGGCCGAGGGTTTGAAAGTAACTTACATGTCCAGGCTTCCACACTGAGCTGATCCAAATGTAGAAAAATAAAGTGAAAGGGTTTACAGAACAACTGGAGGAGCGTGTTTATTTCTGCCTTTTTGCTTCCACACACACACACACACCTCAGATCTGACATCTTCTGTGTTGTAGGAACTCGGGAAGTATCAGGTGTATTTAGCAGCCTTTAAACTGCTTCATAGATTCACAAAGTCATCTTTTGTTTCCCCAAATCTTTTATAATGAGATGTAAACATATTGTGACTAATCTTTGCTTTCTGATGGACAAATATGTTCCCTCTTCTTTCAGATCAATGTTTAAATGTGAAGATGGTCAGATTACCTCACGCTAAGCCAAGCAGCTTTCTAATATTAGCATCTATTTTCGGCCTCAATCAGGTCTCCAACTACTATGAGACGTTCATGGCCTGAAAAACTTTTTTACACTGAGATAAACCCCAAAAAAGGAAGGTTGATAAATTACTTATTTATTCAAGTTTGATCCTCAATCCTGGCACCTCGGGGACCAGGATTGAGGATTTCTGTTGTATGGTGTATAAATTTGGGATTTTACATAGGTGCAAAGAGGAACAAATTCAAAGGTCAATGACACAAAGATTAAATATCATTTAAAAAAACAACTATTTCTATTCGTAACTTCTGTTCTTATTATCTTAGAATCAGCCAATTAAATCTACTTGTCGTCCAGATACATGGAAGCTGCTGTATTTGTGCCACCTTTTTTATTATAGTATCTCTGAATGGACAAATAACTGAAGTGAGAACCCCTCTGAGCTTACCAGCTTTGTTTGATAGATACTAGAGCACCATTTGGGATAAGTAGCCTTAAAAGGACCACAGACGAAGACGGTACACATGCAAAATGTTGTAGTTACCTGTAGTGCAGTTTCACTCCACCTGAGACAACCGGATCCACTCAGATGAAAACATATTTGTCTGGAGGAATTTTGGCCATTGATGACCACCATCCATTCCCAACTATGCTTGGTATTTGAAGTCATTTCTGTGCCCATCTTTACCTCTGGATGTCAGTAATTCTTACACACGGTACCTTTTAATGTTGGTTCTTCTTTCCCTTTAAACAAAATGACATAAATGGAGATATTTAAAATAGTTTGTTCAAGGCAAGGCCCTGTGATGGACTGACGACCTGTCCAGGGCGTACCCAGCCTCTCGCCAGCTAATTGCTGGGATAGGCTGAGGCTTCCACGCCACCCTGAAATGAAAAAAGTGGTATGGAAAATGGATGGATGTTCAATGCAAAGTAAGGCAATGAAGGTTTATTTTTATAGCATATTTCATGTAGAAGATAGTCATTAGATGTGTTCTGTAACTTGTTCTTCTCTCTGTGCTGTCTTTATTAGTGGAATAGGCCTAAACCAGCAGGAAAACATGCATATTCTCCATGCTTGTCAAAATTCCTGTACATTCTCATCCACATCCACTTGTCCTTTGTAAACAGCCAGTCTGTCTTCAGTCTGTGTAAAACTGTAAGAGACCTGCAAATTCCAGGAAGTGGACATTCACCAGCTGTTTATTTTTTTTTTCACCCTCCAGTGTTGTTTCAAAGGTTCTGTATAAGATCCCCTAAAAGTTCTCCAAATAACAAAAAAAAAAAAAAAAACGGCCTAAGATGACACAGCTGAACATTAAATCTCAACTACAGACTAGTGAGAAGCTACAAAACAGACATGAAGCTTTAAGTCTGCTTCCTGATTCCTTGAAGAATGGAGTTTGACACTGAACTAGTTGTACGGTACCACAACTAGGAAACCGCATGGTCACAGGGTGTGAACTGTGGCTGCTGTTGCATGAAGCGCTCATGTGTGTTGCGAAGATAAATCTCTCTTATCACCCTGCAGTGAAAAGTATACTGCTGCAGCAGAGACGACTCTGGCCTGAAACAAGATAAGTCTTGTGGGACCGTTCTCTGTCCTATTAATAAACATGACAGTCCAGTGTGAAGGTAGTGGAGTCAGGCTGCACACTGAGGAAGTGTTTAGTGCAGAGTGGATTAGTCAAACGTCTTTTCTTGATCTACTGAATTAATCATAAGGATTAGGTCCGATGAGAGCCATCAAGAAGACTTCTAAGACAGCAGCGTTTTGCATATACATGCAAAAGATGTCGATGCCCCTGCATTTATTTTCTGAAAGCACATGTTCAGTCATTTCAATGACACTCTCTTCAATGAGGCCAAAAAGAATCTCACAAAGATTGACATTCGAAAGCAAGCATGTGAATCTCTGAGCTGGCCAGGAAACCCAAGGTCTTGCAAATCAAGGTGTAAATCTTCAGTGAGAACTGGATCCCATTTCACATTGAAAATGTATCACTCTGTACAGCCAAATAAAGTCATGGAGGAGACATCTTGCTCTGTTCCTCTGCAACGGCACAATCGTTTGTTTCATACGCACAATGTCGAGCGGCACCAGTTCAGGAAGATTTCGCTCTGGTTTGTGCACCACAGACTTCAGAAGAAACATGTGAAGTGTTTGATGTGAGGAAATGGATCAAAGCCAAATCAACCAAAGCCCAGAGGGAAACTCTAACACAGAATATTGAAGTGTGTTGAAAGAGTGAATTTATTAAGTTAGAAGTGTGTCAGTCTAATTTATCTGACATATTCTTTCATTCCTCTTCATACAGTGTCTTTTCTTTTCGCTTCTTTGTAGATTCACTTTAATCTCCATCATTTTGGCTCCATGTTTGGGAATACTTTAGTATTTTCTTATAATGGAATGGTAAATACACTCAAGTCCCCTTTTCTGATTTAGATTAATAATGTAGAGTTAAGCCAACATATAAGGTATTCAAAAGTTTGTAGACACTTCAATGACATATGTAAATGTCAACATGTATAACATTTTTTTGCATCTAAATTGTGATTCTTGCGAAATATTAAAGTAGATTTGGGGATTTGTAGGGAATGAGTAAAACATTTCTTGCCACTGTTGCTTAAGTAGAGGATCCGTGTAATTTATTACAACAGTTAATCCTTTTACAAATTGAGTTGGCTTCTTCTGATGAAGTTGTACAGTTTAATATAAATGTCATGTTTTGTGGGAATAAGATGAAAATAATTTGATACATTGTTTCTTTTGGAACATGAATAAAGCATTTTTACAAGCTCAGGAAGTTGCATGTTGAACAAGTTGTTAGATTCACCACCAGCAGCTTTTACAAGCCACAGCATCAAGCAGCACCCACTGGGAATTTAGACTGAAGATGAGAAAAGATTTGATTTTCTGGCTCATCTTTTCTTTCCTTGAAAGATTGAAGTCCCTCCCTGTAGCCTAATTGCTTCTGTGGTTGCATTCAGGATCACTTTCAGGTAGGACAAGCCTATTTTCTGCCATGTCGGTGCTTGGGTTGAGCAGGGAATAAAATTTTTCTTTCTTCTTCTTAAATTTAACAAGAACTTTCCAGTAGCAAAATTATTTAGTTTCCCTGCTTTGACAGCAGTGATCTGATCAGTGTGTGTGTTTCCTGGAAGGGTTGCCTGACTTCACCAGCAGCTATACTGGAGGCAGCACACTGGTTCATGGATGTTTATTCTGTCCATCTGTCCACAGCTTTGCTGACACATTGACAAGCTGTGAAACCTTCACAGAACAGATGACAAAGTCTGACTCGGCTCTCATAAACACAGAGCAAAGTTTTCATTTCTGTTTATCAAGATAATTTTTTTTATATTGATACTAATCTGAAGCATCTCTTAAGACTTGGAACTCCTTTGTCCCTTGTGCCATCACGAACTGAGGAGAGAGACTGTAGGACTGAAGCCAGTGAGACTACAAGTAGTTGTCTGAAGAGAACATACTATACAAGAATGTAGACACAAAGCTAATGCAGTTTAAATGTTTATTCAGTACATACCCAGTAAAGGAAAAAAACATGTACCAAAGGAAAAGTACAGTTAAGTTAAACTCTGCACTCGTGTTCCAACTCAGCCCAACATGCCATCACCCTCAGATAGCTAACATAGTAGCTGTATGACCAATTATAAGAATTTACATGCACAATCCATCCATACTGATTTGTCATGAACCTCCTCATTACCACCAGGTCGGCGGCGGGCCTGTCCTGGAGACACCTTTGGGTTGCCGTATTGGTGGTAATGAAGAGGGTAAAGCCTCAAGTGATGTTAACAATTCTATCATCTTTTCAGAAAAGTGCACTGTGTCATGTTACAATTTAAGATGCAACAATGGATGAGGTGAGTAGAAAATATAAAGACATCTCTAAACTGCTGATGAGATCACATGACGGAGATCGTCACATTCTTACCAAAACGTAAAAGTGCTCACAAGTTCAACTTGTTCTGAAGGTGCTCAGAGTTTAAATGTGCTTCAGTCCTGATGGATCTGTGCGTTCAGACTCAAAAAGCTTGGTTGTGTACATGCTTAAAAAAACAAAAGCAAACTCTTGAGTTTTAAATAAATAAAAAAATGCAAGATTTCTCAGCTCAAACTGCCTCATTGCAGAACGTCCAATCTGATCCACTAAAGCCTTCGGTGTGAACCCGTGTTCTATGAAATCACAGGAGTAAATTTTGCTTTGAGTCAATCATTATGGTTGAGAAAAAAACAGAAACTAAACAGTGGTAATAAAGCCAGGTTCAGGAGAGCAGGAGTGTGTTTGTTAAAGCAAAGATCTGGTGTCGATAAGCCACAGCTACCGTCACTGAAATGTAAGAAACAAGTTAGATTTGGAATAAAAAAAACTGTCATCAACTCTTCCTTTTATACCTGATCTGACCTCTGTAGCAAGAACACTTCAGTTCATCTTGAATAAACAAAAAACAAATAAAAAATAAGCTGTCACTACAAACTAGTCGAGCCTCCTTGAGGAGAGAGGTAGGGAGTATAAAAACTGTTCAGCCGCAAACATCGCTGTAGCACAGGAACAGCCAGGGGGTGCACGCATTACATCAGGGGCTTTGTCAATAAAATATATCCTCTAACACATAACCACACACTTTGCAACCATTTCAGGCATTTGTCAAAATAACTAAACAAATGTAGGCACTGACTTCAGAGAGAGGATGTGATCAGCATCAACGTCTCCACTGTACATCATCATAAACCAAACATGTTGTCATTGGTCCAGGTTTGGGATCAGGATGAACGCTCGTTGAATGAAAGGAGCTGGTGCAGTACTCCTCAGACAAACCGCTCGCTCTGCTTAGCAGACATCACTAGTTGCTACGTCGCCTTTTGCTTCTTGGTCCCGGTCGACCCTGCAGAGCCAGGCGCCGTTCGGAGGGGCTTCAGGGAAGGTAGCGCTTTCTTGAATAATCAGCCAGTAAGAAGCCAGACGATGATCCATTTTCACTCACTGGACTTCTTCAGGACAGAGGGAGTGGAGTCTGGGAAGGTCCTAGTGGTTACAGACAAGAGGAAAACTGATGGAACAGCTCAACACTTGAACGGTTTTAAAGATTTAATCAGCTGTGTGTGTTTTGGGTATTTCAGGTGGTGTTTACCTCATGTCATGGACCGGCCAGTTCGGCTGCACTGGTGTAGGTGCAGCTGAGCTGGGGCTCATCAGCATGGCACTGTAGATGTTTGCTGCTACCACCAGGATGCAGAGAAGAATGGGCCCAATGATAGCCCCTTCCAGACCCAGGTAGTATGCTCCACCTGCTACTGCCAGGCCTGTCAGGTACGGGTGTCCACCCCTGAGACAAAGAGATTTGAAAGCGCTTGCACAGTGGAACGATGTAGAAGAATACCTCGTGCATTCTTGATTCAGAGCAAGGATTTAAAACATTCACAGCCAGATTTAAATATTTTTATATATAGATTTATTAAGATGACTTCAACAGACAAATAGACCTTTTTCTTCATGAAAAATTAGAGCAAAATGTTACACGCTAAAGAGAAAAAAATATTGCTAGCATCATGTAAGTGCATATGTTGACCTAAAATATCAGATTTTCCCCACTACCTAGCTGCTCATCTGAATAATTACATGAATGCTGCATCTTTGCCAGGACAGTTTGCTATCATGAGCGAATGCTAAAATACACCATAAATATCTAAATGAGAGCCCAAGAACATCTGTACATGAACTGAATTTCAACAGGAAGTGGATCTTACAGCAAGACCAGAACGGTAAAAGAAGAATGAAGTTCATGTTTTAGAAAGGCCGGACTCCTGAAATGATGAAAAATAAACTAATCAACCTCAACAGTTGAAGCTGTTTTGTAGAGAAGAAAATCCTCTGAAAGACTGAGCAGCAGTTTCCAGAAATATTTAACTGCAGTTTCTGTTGCACCAGATACTGAAACCAAAGGTTTGTGTACTTTTGCTACTAACTGATATGTGTTATCAGAGAATCTTTCTTCATAAATAAATAAGGAAGTTTAGGATTGTTATCTAATTTGTTTGCTTCATCTACTTTTAGGACTATTAAGCAGATAATGTTTTAGCTCACTTGTATACAGAAATATAGGAAACAAACTTTCAAGCACAACAGTAGATGTAATTCCTGACTTGGAGAGAGTCTGCAACATACACACCACAGGGTTGCCGACAACGTGCTGTCTGATGTTGCCTTTCCTATGACCATCTCAAGCAACAGTTTATGAAACTGAGTTATACAAATAGAGAAAGTTTAAATCGCCTTCACCAGAAGTATAGTTTCACATTAGGATAGCAACCAGGCATGGATGTGTTATGTAAACAACCACAGGGGATTTGATGAAATTTGTTTCTCAAATGTGTCCGAGCTGTTACACACATACATACCCTGATATATCAGAGTAGATGGCTGTATCCACAAAATATGTCGGCAGCAGATGGCAGATGAGCAGCAGCAGAGCCTTGGCACCTTCACCCTGCGCCAGCCACAGGTCACACACAGCTGGCACTGCAGCCCAGTAGGTCCCCAGGAACGGCACAGCTCCCAGGATGGCAGCCAGAGCTTCAGGCCAAGAGAGATGGACATAAAAAGTAACAACCGTGAGTGTGGCTTGGCAGGTGCGCATTTAACAACAGCCCCACCCGTGTGAATACGCCGACTCACCAGAAGGAATAAAGACGATGTTGATGCCAAAGATGGTGTGGGTGAGCCAAGTGTAGAGGCCGTAGAAGCCCGCCATTTTCAGCGAGGCGTCGAACACTCCTCTTTGAAACAAAACACGCAAGGTCAAAACTAATCCCTTCCAGATGTGGCTGTATTTTTAGATTCTGCAGCTTTTGTGCGCGTTATCACCTGATGGCCTCTTCTACAGACTGGCCAATGATGTTGGAGGAGGGTCCCGGCTGGGAGAGAGGCGTCAGGCTGATCACCCATTTGACAGGTTTGTAGTATTCACCGCTGGAGCTCAGCAGGTAGAAGAGAGTGGTGAGGAAAATCACCTGCATCGGACAAGAACACAGAACAGGATGAACATACTTAAAACTATGTATTAAAGCAACACATTTGAGAAATGTACCCTTTTTTTAAAAAAAAAAGCTTTCAACAGCATCACCACTAAAACACAAATTAATAAATGCTTAAGTAAAAACCTAAAGAAATGATCAGTTTTAAGATTCGGTTACATTTATTCATGATAAAGTCTGTAAGCATAAACAAAAGCCCACTCATTTATGGAAGCACGAGCAGTAACTATCATAAAATATAATGAGACTTTTCTACATAATTCTGGCAATAAATCAGAAGCAACAATCTGAGCTAGTTCCCTCTGAGTTTCATACCAGACTCAGTGCGAAGTTGAGCAGCGCTGTGCCGCTGTGGAACAAGACCGTGAGGAGAGTGGTGGTGGTGGAGAAGAGGAGGCCAACGTTCCTGCTCATCACCACCCACAGAGACTCCAGGATCTACAAAACAACACAACAACAGTAAACGTGTCATTCACAGGATATAAAAAAAAAAACATTTTTGGGCCGATCAAAGTTGTGCTGCGTCCTGGTTCTATTTCTAACAAACTAATGATGCTTGAGCTTTATTCAAATTCTCTTCAAATGAAGCATCTGCAAACCCGAGTGAGGTGATGGACCTGCAGAGTTATGACACAAAAGTACATGCGAGTCGTCTTTACTTACAGACAGCAGAGTTTCGATATTTTCCTGAAGAAAGGAGGCGATGTCCTTCCAGTCCAGGATGTCCCCGAGCCAGCTGTTCTGCCTGTGAGCCATCTTGTGTCCACGGTGGCGGCCGGAGTGGGTCACATTCTGGAGATGTGCACGTGGTATTTTATGTACAAGTGAATAAAACTGGGAATAAAACTTAAGAAGGCAGTCATCTTCTTAGAATCCAGTTACCTTCACAAACCAGGAATGGTACAGTCTGTCCCAAAGCTCCAAAACCTGCTTTTCGATCACCGCCGTGTGGTTCACCTTATCTCCTAAAATTTTATGAAGCTGTACACAAAGGAAACGTTGAGTATTTCATGGCGTTCCAAGCTGTCAAAGATTGATGAATAAATCAAATCTGTGCATATTAGCACTCTAACCTTCTGCGTTATCCACTCTCTCCCATGCTGGTAAACATTGGTAGCAGCTGAATTCAGAGCTTTCTGGACGACACGAGCTTCTGGAAGCAAACTGGAGAACAACACGGGAGAGTTGGCTGCATTTATGAAGAAAGGAGACGATTGAGTGCTTAAAAAAGGAGAAAATAATAATTAACCATCTTACTTGGCCCATTCTGGATGGTTGGACACAGTCTCATTGATGAGGTTACTAGTTACCTCGATGATGTGAACACTTTCATGATGGACCTACAGACACAGAAGCTGCCCTTACATCCAGGTTGATGTTGCCATGGTACCACAAAAGTAAAGTAACCATGCAAGACAAAAACTTACCATTGCAGTGAGCAGCAGGGCCATAAGCAGGGTCCCAGTGACCAGGAGGAAGATGATGAAGATGCTGATGATTTTATCCAGCGATCGCTCCAACCAAATTACCATCTACATACATGGAGAGGATGGGAAGACAAAGACAGGGGGAAAAAACTGAGTGAAGGCACATTAGTACAACTCTGAAGGAGTTTAAAAACACCACAAGACACATGGAGAAAAAACCTGTGTCGTTCCCATATGAAGAGGTGACTCTGGATTTAAAAGATGCTCCCTTAAGCCCACTTCCTTATTCCTTAAGGTCCTAATATTATGCATAATCTCAGCAAGCGTGCTTAAGACAGCATTTTCAGATCATTTCAAATAAAGAACAGAATTTTATGGAGGATGAGAGGATTATGAACTGAGATTAAAGCTGTAAATGCATAAAAAAGACATTTTAGAAAGTTGTTTTTTCCCCAAGAGGAATTCAAATGAACCACATTATATCACACTCATTTAATGCCTGAAACTGAATATAGCAGTCGGGACGAACTTGTGACTTCAGACCAAAGTTAGCATTTTATAATACTGTAGTCATCCAGACTGCCATGAACTGTAGTTGCTTACAGGAAAACACCATTCAGATTTCAATTAGATGATGCAATTGTTACATCTCCTTACTAATGTACAGAAGTTTGTACCTTCAGTCTGCAGAAAACTCCAAGTTTTTCAAAGTTAATTTGTGCATTAGTCTTGTTTATTTACCCCTTTAATCTCAGAGAATACCTTACTTTTTCTCCACTGAATTTACAGGATTGTTCTCTTTATGAAGTTTTCCTCCAAAAGTTACCCCCCCCAATATACAACAACATTAGTACCATTGTATGTTTGACTATATCCTGTCAGTACAGTTTATAAAGGTTGGATGGAGAATCCAAGGCGAGCGTTTTTGAATCATTTTAATGTTGACAGTATGGCCCTGATCTACTAAAATCCCCGATAGAAAACGCAAAATTGCATGCAGCGCAAATAAATTATTGTGTTTTCATGATTTGCAGGTGATCAACTAAGATTGACTGGTGGAAGAGGCAAACAGAAATCTAGCCGAGCTCCAGCAAAGACATCTTAATGTCACCAGAAGGACTGCAATGTGGGAAGTATTTGCCAAACAGTAAATGCAGTTGGAAAAATAAGAAGAAAACCGGATGAGGTTAGGAAGATATAGCAAGATATTAGACGAAGAACAAAAGGAAAAATTGCTCAAAATAAAACCTCAGCAAATAAGACAGGTGGGAGGCCGGCAGGTGCAGCTCAGTTTCTGTGAGGAGCAGATAAATTGCACAAATTGAAACATATTCTCTTAATAACAATGATGCGCCTCCTTTTGACGTTTGTTTAAACAACAGTTGTGAGTTTGACATTCAAACAAATGATCCGTTTTCATGTAAAGATTTTCACCACCCACCGCTCATGAGAAAATACCGTGAATCAGACTGATGCTCATCCAGCTGCAGCCGTTTGTGCGTATCTCAGACAGTTAACGCCTGCCTTTCAGAAGCACTAAATATAGGCGCAAAAACAGCCACCACAATCAGTTCCAGGTTTGGTAAATCACATGCAAAACTGATTTATTTACATCTACTCCTCCCAGTATTCTGCACGTTCTGGCAGAAAAACGCCCATATTGCATATTCATTCAAAGCAAACGCGGAAAATGGACTGCGGCGCTATTTTGTCCGTTTAATAGGCTCAATCCTCTGTGGTAAATCAGCTGCAGCATGTTTTTGCGCGTTCTATCAAGTTTGCGCATGTTTTAACACGCGCAAACCTTTAATAAATCAGGGCCTATGTGTTTTAACCTTGGTTTTTCAATGCTCCAGAGCTGAACCGAAAGTTGAGAACCAGATTTACGCTTCATTTTAACTCGTGTGTTAATGCCACAAAAGTATTTAAGTTACTGAAAGCCACAGCAAGTGACTACAAGAAATTGTGTTAGGAGATGTCACCCGGTCATGAGGCCACACCTTTATGCGTCGATATTACATGGAAGGTGACATGATATGGAGGTCAGCTCAAAGGCGACTGCGTTGCAGATGTGATACAGACATAAAGCTCAGGGTAATGTCATTTTCTTAAATGAGGGAACCATAAATCTCATTCTATTTTTTCCCCCTCACCAAGAACAGTAATGTAGTCTTACCTTTCAGGAGTAGAATTATACTGGCAAACTGGCTGACAGGGAATAATTCCAGTATAGTGAAAAAAAAAAAAGTCAATTAACAAAAAAATGGAAACACCCCACATTTCTGTTCTGATTGCGATGACGTTATTGGAGATATTAGATTAGCAAGGATTAGCAGCAAATGTTTGCTCTAGTGGAGGTCTGACTGTGTTCTCAAACTCAGGCAACATAAGATCACTAACGGGTTACAAATGAACCACAGTTAGAAATCACATATTTATCCCAACAATCCACGTCAGCGGAAATAATCTGAGAATATAAATCTGTCCCTCAAACCTTCAGCTTTTTGAGGGAATGTCTAAATCCATCTTACAAAGATAAATTAAGACAGTAAAGACTGTGTTTATAAAGACAGGTGTTTACCAGGCTTTGTATTGTACACTACACATTAACAATCTGTGTTTCCATTGTTTTGTCCATGCCCAGTCCCTTACCCACACATAAAAACTCTCATAAACATAAAGACATACTTTACATCAGATTTATAAAATGATATCTACAAAAACCCTCCGCTCTGCTCATTTCTGTTTACATCAGTCATCCCTCCATGCAGCTCACTCTCCCAAAAGGAAAAATCTGCCAGCTAAAGCAGGAAAGATACAGGCGGGACAGAGGAATCAATAAGACCCTCCTCCGGACTGTAACTTCCAGTAAAAATAAAAGCAGGAAGCAGGAAAGCAGAAAGAGGACAGATGTTCCAACAACATGAGAGGGGGATGACAGTGGATGGGTGGGAAACCGCCAGTCCAAGCGACTAAAAAGTGTGCTCACGCTTTCACACACTCCCACATGGAAATGAAGGTTATTTCTTTATCTTTGTTTTCTCGCTTTCTCTCGTACACAAACACTCATTACCTGCTTGTTAAGCCAAGGCCAGAGCTTGGAGAGGAGACAAAGAGACATTGGGAAGATTATTATCGGAAAGATCTAGGCAGCAGTCATCTTATGTACCCGTGTGACATGAAAACAACCAGGGTACGAGCAGTGAGGGGGGGTCAGACAGTAGCAGGCAGGATCTCCTGTACAGGATGTGTAGACGGGCCTTTCAACCGGATGAAAATCAGGAGGATTGCAGGAGTGAAATAACTGCTCCCCAACAATGAGCCCATATATGTCCCCCTCAAAAAAACACCACCACAGACATACAGAATTATTCTTAGCCATCTGCAGACATGAAGAAATATTCATCCTCATGTGGGACTCGTCTGTTTTTGGCCACCAGATCACCATTAGTTTAACATTCACTCTCCTTTCAGCCCTGTTTTTAGGACTCATTTCTGTGTTTGAGACTGTGTTTTTTAAAATGCTTCAACATTTAACATGTCTTTGTTAAATGTTGACTTTTACATCCCTTTTAAATAAATACCCAAGTGTTCTGGAATTGGGTTTTAATGCACACTTTATCTTTGAGAAGTGGTTGACCAGTACTATAACAATTGACTGGCCAGATATTCCTGACAGCCGCTGAGGGCCTTTAGTGTGGACAGTATAAATAATCCAAAGATGTATCGGTGCAACGCAACGTGTGTCTGCATACGGATGTGGAAAATCAAAGACAGATAAAAATTAATATATGGGCCGCATCTGCAGCTATTGCAAATCAGTCAGAGGCTTTACCTTAGTGTCAACACGCAGCAAGAACTGAGCCAGGCCTTTGATTGGTCCAGGAAGTAGCGCCTCCTCCCGCTCACGTCCAAACCTCTCCAGCACCGTCCACCACGAGCTCAGAGTGCACTCTGCAAAGCTCTTCAGACCAAAGTGGACGACCAGCTTCTTCAGCACCCACACTGTATCACAAAAGCATCATATATAACTTCAATTGATCTGAGCATGTGTGTGTGTGATTGCAAGTGTTTGTGTTACCGGCCACAGGGATAGGCAGCAATTGTAGGATCCAGAGGTTTAGCCACACCTGTACCAGCACAATTGCCCAGACCAGCAGAATAAAGTAGATATCGCTGGCTCTGCGGGAGCTCTTCTCTGTCTGGAAGAGGCCTGTTGGTATGGAGCGAGAGCCACGAAGGAAACCAGGGGTTACAGGGAGAGGACCTACTGGCTTCATGCCATCTTGGTAGGGTTAGACATCAGACAGGAAGCAGAAAGGAGGAAGAGAAAAAAAGAACATAGTATACATTTCAAAACCAATGTGGCTAAACGGTGCAGTCAAAGAGGAAGTGTCTGGGTTTGAAGATCCTTTAATGGCTGCTTTGCAAGATAATGATGCATGTTTAAAAAATAATCAACCTATCAATCAGAACGCACACTCAAGACATTTCTTTATAAGGATTTTGAGTTCAAATACAACAAGCTAACGTTCAAAATGACAAAACCCACAGCATTCCCTCCATGTCCACATTTGTCATAAAATCTATGATCAGGATAAAAATGAGCTCCTTTACCTGTGGTGGAGGTCTCCCTGGACACAGTTTTCGGCTGAACGTTGCTACAGGAAATTGCCATGTAAATTGTGTTTGCGGCAAATGACAGCATCTGCCCTGGCAGCTCCCCTGGAGAGGTGAGAGACGCAAAATAATGTTAGCACACACAAGCAGAAGGTGTGGAAAACGGAACGCCAAACACTTCTTGGTAGTGTTTGTGTGCATGTATTCACCCACATACTCTTACGATCCTAACCAGAGTCAAACTGTCCATCTAAAGTCACTTATATTTTAGGTAAAGCTGGGCTGATGTGTAATTTAATCTAAGTGCTGGCTGAACATGAGAACTGGGGAAGACTAATTCTGATAAAGGATATTTTAGGAAGACTGTCATAAAGATCAGAACAAGTCAATTCTTATTTTAACTGTCTGAAAGCTGATTTGATCCTCTTGACTTTGAAAGAATACATAGTTTGACATTTCTAGGAATTATTTGATTTATCTTATAATAAAACTTAATCTCTGTCAGGAAAGTTTAAGCTTAAGGGAAATGAAAAGACAGAAAATGAGGATATATAAAAAACATTTTCTAACTCTTTATTTTCTCTTGTGTACTGCAATAAAAACCATATACTTGTACCGTTTATATTATATTATATATATATATTATATATGTATGTATATATATATATATATATATAAATAAATCCAGTTGAGAAAGTACTAACAGTTTCTGTGGTATATGTCAAAATGCATGTGTTCATAAATCTTCACCTCTGCCAGGGACAGGTGGTTTCTCCTGGGAGCCCACAATGAGGAGTATTACCACCACCACAAATAAGGGCACTCTCCACGAGCCAGTCAGAGACACTAAAAACAGATTTGGAAATGAGTGAGTACACTGTATCTTCCCGAGATGTAGAGAAATGCTGTTGTGCTCACATTATTGCTTACAGTACTGGCAATCGTCTCATTAGAAAAACTGACCCTGACCGCTTTGTTCTGTTGGACCAGCTGAACCACATTTCTAAAAGTACTCTGACCTAAAATGTCAGCATCAGGTGTGTTTCAACTTCTCTTTAAAAATGGAGAGATTTTCTTTTTCTTCTTTGCTCTTCTCATGAGCTAAAGCTGTAGGAAAAGCTTATAGTCACTTTTAACATTACCCTCCTGAAGGTCGACATGTCTTTTCAGCACGCCTTAAGTGTGCTAAAAATACTGCTGACTTCCTCATCTTACAATGTACTGTAGCCCTGCATATGTTCTGTCCAGCAGCAGACATGTAGCGACAAAACCTTCTCTTCACTTCTTCACAGTTTTTCACTTTTCCATCGCATGCTCACTTTCTGCAGCCTCCATTCAGGCAAGCAAAGTAAGAAAAAAAGATCTAGCCCAGAGGCAAAACAAAGGCTGTTTGCATGAAAAGTATGTGAAAATATGTCTGAACAGGTTCTCCATGCTCACCCATGTAGAAGAGCAGGGAAGCCCAGACAGGAAGGGCTAACACCCTCAGGTACCGCTCAGTTTGAGGACTCCACTTGAGACAAACTGCCAGCAAGTAGCCAAACACGGCAGTACACACCTGGAGAGAAACAAATTCTCACATTCTGGGCTCTTAGAAAGTGAAAATGAGCAAACGTTTGTTCACTGCTCTTCAGGAATTTTCAGAAAGATACGATTTTGACCTTTTTTCTGGTAAATATAGTAAGTTTCTTTCCAAATGTGATTTTCAGTACAGTGTAGTTGGAAACCAATGCTCTCTGATCTTATTCTGCACATGTAAAGTAGAGGATCTGAGACTAAAATGTTTTCTAAAACTGATTTACATTTAAAAAGCATTTAAAAGCCTTAAAGTGAATTATCAACAAATGATCTATTGCTGTTTGGCAGTACATTCTGAAATAGGATGTTGTAGTCAGTAATCAATTTGTCACGAAGATCTCTGCCAGTTCCACTTTACACAAAGACATCATTCAATGTAATATAATATGATGTTCTCCTTCCTATTTATGAACCAAGGCAGTGTGTGAGTCTTACACTCCTTTTAGAAAAAGCACATGCTGTCTAATGAGGATTGTATAATGTCATTTAGTTTTGGCCAAAGAAAAGAAAGTTTCCGTGCCCTGGAGCTGTTCTGGAATAAGATGATGATTGATCAATCAGCTGCTGGAAGAGCAGGAAATTAAATCAACTAACATGTGAGTTTAGTCACATATTCCAAGAAACATATTTTCCACATTGAGGTTAATTGAACAAACCATCATTAGGGATTTGCAAGATAATATAATGCAGTTTGCAGCTCTAAGTAAATCTGCAGTGATTTTTAGCTTGGATAATTTATAAATGGCCTTTAAAAGCTAAAGACCTGTGTCATTATTGTACCATTCAGATGTAATCCCAATCTTAAAAAGGTTTTCACGTCTGAATTATGTTGTTTAAAAAAACTAAAAGTCTAATATCTACACATGATGATTCAATCAGCAGAAATTCACACAGTAATAAACTGAAATGATAACCAGTCATCACATTTTTGGTCTTTTGCTGATTAAATAAACAAGGTTTTTAGTTTCAAAGACTGGAGATGGCAGCTAACTTTTGATTAATTATTCCCTTTTTTCCTCATTAAATTTCCATTCATCAATATAGCTCATAATAGCGATGTTTATGAGGGATTTATAAGAGCTATAGCCCTGCTGACCTCACCCACCCTGACTGACACAGAGGGTCTATTGTTGTCATCCTGATAGATAACAACAAATGAGACTGAAGGGAGGTGCACTCGGTGGGATCTGACTATACACTCACCCACGCAATGTGGAAGCAGTCCAGCACGAGTCCGATGACCCAAAAGATGTGCCCGAGAATCACCTGCATGCCGATGACACTCCAGAAAAGATAGAGGAAGTAAACCAGCGGCGTGCCTGCCCCGATCACCAGAAGCACCGTGAGCCTCTCCAGCACCAGCCTGCCCATCGTCTCTACACTGTAGTTGACACACCACACTGGGACCAGCAGGGTCCCCACCACTATGGGCGTCCCGGTGTCCTGCAGTCCGCTGAGCCACGAGCGGCCGATACGAGCCAAGGAGTATTTAAAAGGATGGAGAAAGGTGCCGCAGAGCACTGCCCAGAGCAGCGGGCGGAGGAAGGCCTCCAGGATGAAGTAAACCAGGACGGCCGCCCCGCAGCAGATAGCCACGAAGATCATAGCCCCGGTGTTGTAGAAGGCCTGTTTTATGTTTTTGTCAAACTTGAGGGATGACGGGTGGGTTAGCAGTTGGCTCATCATCTCGACGGCTGGCTGGACGCTCTCGGGGAAAGAAACGGAGTGAAGCCGCTCGGTGCGAGGGCTCTCCGGGGGAGAGACGGCGGAAGGCTCCGGCGCCGAATCCTCCTCGTCTGCCATGTTCCCACTTCGGCTCCGGTAGTCCAACTACTCCACCGCGTGAGGGAAGAAAACATATGACGTAGCAGTAGAGGGCGGCCATAGGGCACCATGGGCAATGTAGTTCAAATTCTTTTTTTAAAAAGGTGGGGAAAAACAATTCCGATATTATTTAGTTATTCTCGTACGCCTCTATTTGGGTATTTGGGTAGTTATCTCCTATTTACTCTGCTGCTGAATATTTTTATTATAAATATGTGCAAGCAAGCTTGAAAGATTGAAAAAAGCTTGAAAGAAAATAGTTTGTATTGTACTGGTCAGAAGTTTTCTACCTGGTATGAATGTGGGGAGTGAACGTTATGTGCTCCTCTACCTTTGTCTTTAAAATAGCCAAAATAGATTTTATCATCTATTTCAGGTCTGGTGTTATATTTAGCTGTGTCTTGAAGGATTTATGCAGTAAGAATTTAAATATTCATGGCTTAATGATCAAACCTCTTCCACTAATGTATTCCCATATTATCATCCTACCACCTCCATACTATGCGGTCAAAGACTGTGTAGTGCACTCCAATGGTTCTCTTCATCAGGTTCATGCTATATATGCTGCCCCATCTAAGCAATACAAATTGATATTGATCTCATCTGGCTTAAGAATTTGTACTCGATATACCTCTGCATCCTTTTCATGCTATTTGCTTAAGTTTAATCTATAGTTTTGCAAAAGATGAGGAAGCAACAGTTGTTTTTTCAGAAGTGTGGTGTCCTTAAAAGCCCTATCCCAGACACTTAAGTTTGAGATGGGTTAAAGTCTTTTTTTCTTTGTACAGCTACATTGTACAAGCAGAATACTGACAATGGTATCATTCAATGAGGAAGGACACTGTTAGTCTATCATAACAAAAAATACTCCAAAAGTTAATGTTGTTACTGTTTAAGTGGCAAAGCAATCTGTCAGTTCACAAGTGAATTGTGCCTTACATATCTTTGCATCGTTACAGAGACATACTGCTTCAGACGTTTTTATATAGTCAGGCGTTTTTAATACAGAATAAAATGCAACAATAACAATCCGGGGGAAAAGTAGTCAGTGTCTTAGCAAAGTGTCTTTTAGTCCACAGTTTGCTCCCGCTCAGTGTTATTGCTTGTGTAGGCAATGGAAACTCATCTATCAGTCTTTCTCAGTTTGTTAGATGCAGTCACAGCGCCACAGTGCTGAGATAAACAAGCAGTCGCTGTGGTCGAGGAAGCTACAATGGCAGATATCCACATAAACTTAGCAGGATACAGGGACAGGAAGTGTGCGCGTGGGTTCTTTAGGTTTTCTTTTGTCCTCAGAAAACCTTTGTGTTTCAGCCAAGTTCACCGCGAGTCACCAGTGAACAGCAGGTTTCTGAAGTCATTCCCAGATTTTCTGGTGCATGTAGTGTTTCAAAGACTTGGGAGATTTATCCATTGGCACGTGTAAACATTGCATTTTAAACCAGTGAAGGCTATCATAAATACTGAAAATAACTGGCCTATTTTTAACTAATACTACTTTTTTATCAGACTGCTACAGTATTTGTATAATAATTTGTAAAGTTAATCTTTATGAGTAATGCACATATATTCTATCTTGTTTTATATATCTAACAGAGTATCTCTTTGTGTAAAATGCACACTTGAATGTGGCATCAGATAGCAATGGCAACATTTTTATTGCTGCGTCATCCTGTCTTCACTCTCTCTTCTTCTCCCTTCAGTGAGCTGGTGTGCTTCATCATGGTGTCCCCATGAGGAGATAGAAGGTGAGGGCTACTATGAGCAGTAAACAGAGGGGAGAGTTGAAGGTCTGATAGGCTGTGCAAGGCATAAAGACGTCCTCATACTTATAGATGCTGATCATGCGGTCACTGACTGGAGGACTGTCGATGTCGTGCCTCGTGATGGAACCTGTTAGTAAGCAGCAGAAAAATGTCAACAAGGACCAGAAGCAAGGATGTCCGTCTTCATGCAGAAGCGTGCATACTCACCTTGAATTGCAGGTCCCCATGCAAACAGGTAATACCATGACAGGTGTAGGTCCACCAGTGTTTCCTCTCTGGGGACGTACAACGGCCTCTTAAACCGACAGGTCACCCGGTTGTTTTCGAAAATGCCCTCTTCATCTCTGGCCGGGTTTCTCTTGATCTCCTTGGCCCACTGGCCGACATTGTAGAAGTGATGAATCCGCACACGCCCGTTATCGTCATGCACACATCCCATCACATCGTCTCCTCCCTAAAGGAGCAAGGATGATGAATGATAAGCCAATGAAAAAAAAAAATATTCTGACACACAAGATGACCTGAAATCCATTTGTTCATGCAGAAGCCCCGGCGGATTACACCATACACTGTCACACAATGACAAAAAATAAACTAACTCAAAAATACCTCCAGAAATCCTGTTTATTGCTCTGATTTTATTTGTATATTTCTGACCAGCGGTGACATAAAAGCACCATGTTTCCCTTTTACATGGCACTAAATCATGAACATCACAGTTATGAAATGCACAGTCATCCACGATTACTGACCGTACTGTAATAATACATCTCTTCCGTGAATCTAAATGCAGACGTCTGCATTTTGCAAATTTGTTTGAACTTGATCAATCTGAGCAGACTTGAGTTCAGTGACTGGGACTTGTACTGAACCAGAGACTAAACTAAAAACCAGGAGACAACTCCCCCTAAAAAGGGCCCTGATTGTGAGAGCACGGTAGACTCAGAGGGGGGCTTTTAACAGTGAATATTTCTGACTGGTCCAGCACTCCCATCATGTTATTTTTTTGCTTCAATCATTTTTTTCTTTTTCCCTAAAATCTGCTTACTGTAAGATGTACTGCAGGCGATACAGTTACTGTTTATAAATGCAACACCGAATTCCCATTTTTTATTGGGTTACTACAGTGGTGCCATTCTAAAGCACACAAAAACACATCAACACTTCAGCACAACTATGTGGAAAGTTGACACAGCTGATTTGTGAATGTGCAGCTAAAGTATAATTCCTCTTTTATACTCACTACAGCAGCAGCATCTTCTCACATGTGCCAAAGGAATATTTTTACACTTCAAGGCACTTTAGCTCATTGAGGAAATGAAAACAGGCACAGTCTGAAATATGGTTTTTACTTCCTTAAAAAAAGTTCTCATGTACCAGATACTTTTGGTTGAAATGTGACTTTTGTGATTGAAGCGCCTGTCATCAATTAACAATAAAGTTTCACTCAGTTACAATTTTAACATCAACAAAATCTGAATGAGATGAAGCTGATCTCTTTAGTTATAGCATATTACAATCTCTGTACAAGACAATAAATAATAATGATGTAATTTCCATTCGTCATTGCGGAGTTCTTAAAAGGGAACTTGTACTAATATAATGACATAAAACTCAACAAAACAGACTTTCACCTGATCTGAAATTATTCCTGATATTTCATCTCTTGTTTTTGACATATGATACCCTAAAATGAACCCTTTCTCTACCTGGGATTAATCAAATCAGGTTATATTAGAGTGTATATGAACTATAAGCAGTACAAACAAAGAGTTATTTATTATGTAAAATCATTTTATTTATAGGATTCAGAGGCACAGAATAGATGTAAGGAATAAATATGTATTGTTTGTGTGCCTTTAAGCACATTCTGACTGTCCACATTACACATGTTGGCTGTTTTTATCATTCAATCATATACAAAACTGTGTATGAAGATTGTTAATTAAGCAATCAGTTAATTCTGGAAGCCTCACAGGTCTTTAGGTTTCATAATTTATTCTGTGCAATCTTTAGAAACATCTGTATTTGCTATACAATAAAGAAACTTGTGTTTTTTTTAACATAATCACAGAAATAGATGTTGTTCTTGCATGCCAGAGAGCTGTCCTAATTATGTTATCATTCAGAGAAGATGAGCAACACTCACCATTTTCTTGTCAGAGGAGAAACCAACAGCCACCCAGCCGTCTGTATCTGCACTCATCTCAAACTCCACATCTGTCCCGATGCGACGATAACTCAGAAAGTACTCACATGTCTCTGCATCACACCCCGGCTTCCCATACCTGGATGCATACACACATAGTAATTATCAAATTAAAAGGCACTACAGACACGGGATGTAGACCTAGTTAGAAAATGTGTAGTTACATTATATCAGGCCCAGCTAACCAGGGCATTGGCTGAATAAATTTAATCCAGTTTTTGGGAACAAAGACAAATCTGTAGAGAATTCTTGAGTTTAGCAGCAGCTCTTTGTAGTAGAGGATACCTCAGAATGTAGGTGCACATTAGCTCGGTTTTCAGAAAGACATGGGTGGCAAATGATCGTGTTTCTAACCGTATGCAGCCTTTGGTTACTCCGCAGTCAATGACTTTGATCTTGGCGAAAGGATCAACTGGTGGGGCAGTGGGGAATGGATAACCTGCAAGAAGGCAAAAACAGTCATTCTGTTGGTTCCACACATAACAGCTGATGCCTGTTTTCAGTCAAGGGGGCCAACTAAGGAGAGGCCATCTGTCCTGTGTGTGTATGTGGATGGGGGGATAGAGAAGGGATAGGCAGCTACCAGCAGGGAGCTGGCCTGGGTGCTGAAAGGCCTTCTACAAAGGAGACAGGTTGGATGCAGCACAATATCAACAGCTTTTGTTCTGTTTCTGCCAAGAAATTCTATTTATTCTTCTCTTCTCTGCTGAGCCTTATATGCTGCATGTTGTTGATTTATCTTTGTAAACAAAATGTAAACAAAGTTCACTTGCTCTGAATCTCCTGTGATGTGATCCACAGACTTACCGTCATCAGACAGATATCTGGATTCAAGAAACTCAGAGGCGAAGGTGCTGTAGGAGTCCTTGTGAGGCTCCTGATGGCCCGGCTCTCCATGCTCTCCATGGCCGGTCCGGAGCGCTCCTTCATCGGTGGGACTAGGCGCGACCCTCCACCATCCACTCTGGATGAGCAGCATCGACAGCTGCACGAGCCTCCGCACGAAAATCATGGCACACAACGAAGCAAGCAGCTATGAAAACGACTAGAGAGAACGAGTTTGGAGCTGGATCCTCATTACTGTTTGAATTTCTGGTTCTTCGCTGGTATCCATTGCGGATTCACAAAATTATCAACGCATCCGTGTTTGTGTGCTTTCAGCAGGGATGTGAGGGGATGTCGCACCGCTCACAGTGTGATGATGAGGCTAATCCGACTCTAAATTACCTAGATTTGTTATCTTACCATCTAATACAGACGCATAGCCATAATCCTCCACAAAATCAGAAGCTGGCTGCCTTCTGGATGTCATTTATCATCACATATTTCTCAATTCGATGAATGGTTTCGTCCAGTCGCACTCTCCTCTTCGTCCTCAGTCGATCACTGTATCATCCAATCAGCACTCGCAACGTGCTGTCATCAGAACTGATCAATTGGAAACTTGTTTTCACGAGTCCTCCTGCAGATGTAATTTAGACCGCAGTGATGTGAAAAGTAGGCTATGTTTTAGTTTAGAAATTCGATATTATGGAGACAGAGTTATTTTATACAGACCAAAAAATATAGTATTAGAAATATGTTGGTGACTCATACCGGGTCTAAATACTCGCATCAGCTTATAAAATAGCCATTACATGACCCGAGAGTCCTCAGGTGTCAGGTTGTTAGTTTTACAAATTTCCAAAGAAAGAATCACACGAATCAATGAGCCTAATAGTATATTGTAAATAATGTAAATGGATAAATATTCCATCTTCCTCCTCACTGGTTTTCTTTGTTGTAATACAATTATCTGCCACTTGATGGCGACATTAATCTACGGTTTAAACTTGATTCACAGAGGCATTTACCTAACAGTTGTAAGGATGGGCAAATCCTGCAAAACAAAAATAGTTGAGTTTATATACAAAATTTGAAAGTTCAGAATAATTTCAGAGAATCTGCGCTATATATAACCATTAACCATTAAATAAATAGAATAATTTCAACATTAAAAGAATTACAAATGCACTTCGCTTATTGAGGAACACGGGTGACATTTCTGTGTCTGCTTATTGTTCTCCACGATATACTTCATGAATAAGCCCATGCATTTTACACCAAAGGACTGTAACTATGCTGTTTAGTTGAAACATAAATGTAACTTACAAAGTTATACTGTTTTTAAATAAAGTCCTTCTGCACAGCTATGCACACTAAGGATGGCAGATAGTTGTTGAATAACAAAAACCACCCCGAATGTTTAACTACACAATACAAAAAGTTAGATTAGTCATTTAATGTTGTTCTGTATTAGTACAAAAAGCAATAAAACTGTGAGCTTCACCATCTTTCTTTTTCTTTTTCTTTTTGCAGGAACAACAGGTGCTGTGAGTGCATGCTTGGATCTGTCACCCGCTTAGCCAACACAAATAAGACAAAACTGTGCTGTTCATGGACGTATCCTGCAGGTGATGCTGATGCTTCACTGAAGGATAAAAAGACAGCTATCTATAATCATTAAAATAAACAAACACACGACCAGGCAGCATAATGATACACAAAAACATGCTATGTGTGTAGAATATCAACACAAAGTGGCATCAGTTTGATATCTAATTTAAGCACCAATAGGATTATAAACCTATTATACACTTTGTGCTCTATTATATCTTTCTTCAAGTATGCATGCTCCCAGTACCTCTCACTTTATGCTGGGTGCAGGTCTAAAGAGCAACACTCATGTGTATAAAGCAGACAAGTCAAAATATGTGTGTGCACATACAAGAGTGTGTGACCTTTAACCTTTCTGCTCTTCACATAGCCTCTCTGTGCAGACACAAATCAACCTGATCAATCGCCTCTCTTGGTCTCGATCCGCCCAATTATCCCGTGTTTATCCTCTTATTATTTCCACCAGCCCTCTCTCTCTCCGTACCAATTACCATTCCGTGTAGGGGGCAATGCTAGCTGGGTAATGAGGGACTCTGGGCGTACCAATCTTAGCTTAATAGCCTTAAAGGGCCACTCATTATCACAAACACTCACTCTGTCTCACACACACACACACACAGACACACACACACATGGCCCCGTAAATCATGCCACAGAGAGAGAAAGATGGAGTGACAGAAAGAGAGAATGAGGGAGGGACTCAATAGAAGCAGTGGGAAAGTGAGGAAGAATAAGAGGAGAGAAGAAGTTGATGTGTGTGTGGTGTGGAGTGTGGGGGGGGGGGGGGCTTGGGGGGGTTCTGTTAAATGTCAATGGTGTGTCTCCTGGGCCTGGGAGACGAGTTAGTGACAGCAGAACAATGGCTGCTGGATCCATTGAGAAACACAGCTGCTGTGAGTGCATGCTTGGATCTGTCACCCCCCTAACCATCAAGCAGCACATGTAAAGACACAGCTTAACACGTTTACAACTCACATGCGTGGAAAAATGTAAGGCTGGTGCCTCATGCAGTTGTGCTATGTGAATACACAAGGTAAGCCCGGGATGTTATGGGGGATCAGCAGCAATGTGGATGGCTTAGTCAGAACTGTCAGTCAATAAGATCTCCTGTAAAAAATAAAACTGGCCAAAGAGTACTGAGCTCTTGCCCCAACATGACTTCTTCTCTTCCCTCTGTCAACCTACTGCACAAATCAATGGACCAAAGCAAAACAAAAGAATCTGATCTGACTTATGTGTAGCCTAAGGCTGAGTTCATGTTACAGATACATGTGTCAGAGAGGAACATGTGTTTATTCTTCAGTCTTCCCAGTTTTATCCTCTCTCTTATTACCATCTGTAGAACTAAGCATTTATTTTCCCCCAGAATTATTCTTGAAAATGTTATATGTATAAACTACATATAAATCTGGTCAAATATGAATTAATACATCACAAACAAAAGCTAAAGATGAGAGGATGTGAAGAGACTCACCCAACAGTTCAGTAATAATGTTTCTCAACATAAATCTGAAAAGAATTTGGGGATGGTTTATGTTGAATTAAATCATTTAACATTATATGGAAATTAAAATAAAATTAAAAGATAAAATTAAAAGATGACCATCTTTAGTTACATTGTGTAGTACACCAATATCAATAGAAATGAAATGTCTCACTTTTAACAACATGAGATAACCTTTTTTAAATGTGATAACCTTCTCTTTCAATCCTCCTTTTTATTTAGATATCCTTTGAGTGAGTGTTACAGTAACACACCCATCCACTTTAACTACATCAGTTTCTATCAAAAGCACCTGTAACAAAGTCACTGTATTAAAAGATGGACCAGCATTTTTTTTAAACCTTGGTCTTTCCCTGGGATAGCCTCTATCCTTCTCTTGTTTCCTCTATTCTTTTACTCTTTGGTGGTACTTCTTTACTCAGTGAGTTGCAGAATTGCAGATATCATTATATTCCCTTCTCCAGCAGCAGAGGAAAAGCTGTAGATTTATCTCATTTTGCCATCTAAACTTAACATCATTCTCTCCTTTTGTATTTGACAGAAGTGAGATCACTTATCGACTCAAACCTGCCTATAACAGCAAGCTATTACCTCTGCCTCTAACTCTCACACGCAGTCATAAACCAGCTCTGTGATCTAGCTGCAGGCCTCCCCAACCACAGGGATTCATTTAGGAGTTGTCAGAAATCACTTTACTCACAGTAAGCACTATTGGCATGTTCGTCTGTCTGCAGAGCAAATGCAAACCCTCCACCTTCACACAGATGTCTGTCAGTGAATGGTGACTGCACTTACAGGGTAATCCTCTTTAACCGAGGGGATATGAGCAAATACCCCTTTTTGTCTTATTTGCATACAGAGTTTGGTTTGTGCTGTTTGCCTGTTGGGGTCTCTGTATGTACCAAAGGCTGAGTGAATCCATTGTGCTGATGAAATGTTTGCTTTAGCAATAAGGAGGCGCAGATGAGGCATCGATCAGCGCTCATTAAACACCTCCAACTGTGGTGACACACATTCATATTCACACACTGGCACAGCTGACAAACAGAAATTTTATTTGAGCATCGTTCCAGCCACTCATACATTAGTACCCTCCTGTGTGAGTGACTCTCAAAGCTTGTATTGACAGCCGACTTAAAACACTTGTTGTCGGTAGACTTATCCATTAAGCTGTAACGCGGCTCTCTCCATATAGACATGCCGACCAGCCAGGGCCTTAAGAAGTGATTATAGTGTTGGGTAGTGGAAGCTGGGGGCTGTACTGTCATTAGTCTGGTTAATCAGAGCCTTGCTCCAGGTTAAGCTCCGCTGCCTCAAGAGAGAGGCTGATGAGCTGAGAGCCGTGCCCAGCCTACGGTTCTTGGGTCTGGACTACAGCGGCTCTCCTGGCTCCTGCCTGCTCCAGTCAGTAATCTATAACTCCCCCCCTGGAGCAAAGCGAGGAGGCTCAGCCTCCTGGACAACACTGACACATGATGCATGGTAATGAGACACACAGAGAATGACACACTGTCACACACACCTGTTCACACACACCCACACTTACCACTGATGCAGTGTGAGGGATCATCGCTGACTTTTTGTGCTTGTTCTGCTTGGCTTCTTAGAGCAGTATCTTCCGCTCACTAATAGTCAAAAACCAAGCAGCCAGCAGCGACCTTGTCTTAAGAACTGATGTGATTCAACATCTAAATGCTTAACTACCTCTGCTGTGGAGTGCAGTAATAACCAGCTCAGCAGAACAGGTGCATAATGACCACAGGGACTGTTGGGTTTTCATACAGGAACCCAAGTTCTCACACACAAAAAATGTAATTCTCTTGGGGACTAAGGGTCTCAGAAAAGCTCTGGGGAGGTGTGCGTGAGCCTGGCCTGCCTTCGCTGTCCCAGCGTCCCCTGTGAGCTCATTAGCCCCAATCATAGCCACTTCCCTATGTCTGCTTTACACATTCCATCCATCGACACCTTCCCACACACAAATTGCACCCTCCATCAGAATCGGGTAGATCGAGTGTGTGTAACAGCAGGAGTGTATGTGTATTTAAAGGACAAGGAAGGTCGGAGAGCCCAGTGAGCCCCCAGCATTTCCCAGCGGACTCTGCAGACCCAAACAGAGCAGAGAGACAGGCGGTGAGGAGACATGCGGGGGTGAAAAGTGGGGAGACGGAGGTTAAGAAGTGTGTTTTCAGTTGATGAAGGCCACAACCAGGTTTCAGTTCAAGGCTCCTATTCTGCTCTTCTGTGCTGTGTGACCCAGATGGGTGGTGAGGGAGATAAAGAGGAAAGAGGGGGAGGCAGGGGGAGATAAAGATAGAGGGATTCTCATTTAAAAAATGAGTGTATGGAAACACAGGAAAGACCCCAGAGAACTAAAGAATGGGATGAGACAACAAAGAGCTCTATCATCAGTTTAGTGAATAGATCTGTCCATCTATGCTTTTTATCTCCCTCTGTTGTTGTTGGGTTTTTTTCCCCCCACTATCTCTTCTGCTCTTAATCAGGCTCTCATTGTGCCATTAGCTGATCCTGTAGTCTTAATCAGGGGCTTGGCACAGACACCATCGCTATCTGCTGCCCTTCTCACACGCGCACAAACACTAAATAAACACATTTTAATGCGACACCAATCATGTCATCGACTCAATGAGCCCTCCCCTCCCTTTTGTAGCCCACAACTCAAACACAGTACATGGGAGGCTCAGCTCACCCGTCCATCAGGCAGCCAACGCACTGCCAGTCTGAAAATATGTGTGCGTGTGTGTGTGTGTGTGTGTTTGTAGCTTTCCCAAGGGGAGGGAAAATGATTTTAACTCAGTAACCTGAATCACCTCCTATCCCACAAACTGCATGAATACTTTATACACACACTCTCTCTCTCTCTCTCTCTCTCTCTCTCTCTCTCTCTCTCTCTTATATGCATGTCAGTGAGTGTGTATTGATAATGGCCATTAGCATATTTATGATCATTGCCAGCCTCTTATTGTTTGCTCACTCCATTAATCTTCATCTGCTGCCTGCCGACTGACAGCTCAATCTAACAGGCCATCACTGGGCACGGGGCACACACACACACACACATACATTGAGAAAGCAGAGTTGTACATAAAGCATCAACAATCGAGGGGCATTGTCTCACACACCTGCAGACACAAACACACATCCAAGGATACAGCGTGATTGACATTCACCCCAGTGGGTGTAATCACAGGAGGTTATCCTCCACAGCTGCATGGGGCTCTGCTCGGCCTCTCCTGTGCAGCGCCAAGGCGTCACACCTGGAGGCTGAAAGCCCCTACTGGGCCATAGGTGGGTGATGGTACCCTTTGATCAGGATGTACCAAGCAGGGATTTCTATCTGCATCTGCCTGAACACACTGGTTTGCAGAGTCTAGCCTTCACCAGTCGTTAAATCATTATCATGTGGTCAGACTCGAGCTTGTCCACACCAGAGCAAAAACAAACAAAAGTCCTTCAGTATGCAGGTCAGGGTGCAAACTGTTCCTGGCTGTGTGTGTCTGTTAAATGTGACGATGAATGAGTGCTTGTGTGACGTGCACTCGAATGTTAATGTGTTTGTTTAAAGTTGGTTTGAGTGAGTTGCTCACAGCTGATTACAGGATGAATGAACGCTGGATGTGAGCCAAGTTCAATAGGAGGTCTGCTCTCCTCTTCCTCTCCCATCCCCTCCCTTCTTTCCTCTTTCTTCTTTTCCTCCTCTTGCATTGCCCGGCTGCTCCAGGAAGAGCCACCTGGGAACCAGGATATTGTGTGTTCGTGTGCATTAAGACACACACTTATATTAGGCATGATTTAACATCAAAGATTAATAAAAACGGGAAGTTGATGATCCAACTCATAAGTTCAACTCTTTGTGCTTCATCAGCCCAAACATCCAAGACAGTTATTGATCAAATTGAGCCATGCTGACAGCACATGATGGCCAGTTAGGAATAGTTCAACACTTTGGAAAGAAACTTATTTGCTTTCTTTCTGACAGTAAATCAATACCACTGTCATATTTGCATGTTAATTATGAAGGTGGAGTCAAGAAGTGATTATTGGTTTCAGCCCAGTAAACGGACTAAACAGCCATTTTGTTCCACTTTAGTCATTCAGCCTCAGATTGTGTTCATGATAGCCAAATTCTTCTTGGTTTTGGTATCTTGTTTTGTTGCTAAAAGAACAATCTAAAATGAGTAACATTCGGCATCTAGAGTGCCAATTTTGGTTCACATTAAAGCGGTTTAAAAAATCTGAATTGATGTATTTATGAATACAACACTTCCTGCAGTTGTTTTGATCTGATACATTTCTTTGCTATTTTTTCTACCATTAAGCACTGAGCCATTATTTATATAACGTGTCAATGTAATTATGGATAGAAACCTCAAAGCAACGTCAAGAAAACTCATATATATTCTTGCTACTGTTTGTAACTATGATCATTTTTTTCTTCTTTACTTATAAGTTTCCGTGCATGCCCAAGTAGAGTTACTGTTGACTTGACAAGCCATTTATCTCTACTCCTTATCCCAGTATACAAACACAGGAGGGCAATACATTGTCCAACTTCACAATGATAGGTGGTGATTCCCCTTTCTAATAGTTATTGGAGGGCTTAATCCGGTTGACTTAGTATGCCACAAACCTAAACAATTTATAGACTATTTATCTACGTTGCCAAGCATTGTATGGAACATTCCTGCACATTCCTTACATATACACTTTACTTCTATCAATAACATACAGTACATGCTTGTGGTTATTTTCTGTGTTAGCAGCTTTTTTCTTTTCTTTTTTTGTCCACCAGCATCATCTGTTACTTCCAGGCCAAAGCAAAATTACGAACTATGGAGCACACACAAAGGAACTTTGTTTCTGTCCAATTTAACCGTGGAACACTAATGTTGGGTGAGTAGTCATTCACCAACATAGCAAGGGTGAAAATCACCTGACTTTAGTGTTCTAGGGTTAACATATAGCATGTAGGAGTTACTCCAACATGCATTATCTGATTGTATTAGTCCAACTTTGACTAATTAACTTGAGTATGATTTCATACTTATATTTGAAAAGTATGCTTCTGATCAGACTAAATCAGACAAAATTTGCATCTTTATTGATGAGGTTCTCTTTGGGGGTGACCAGGATGAATAAAATCAGGAATGAATACATCAGAGAGATAGCAAATGTTAAATGTTTTGGTGACAAAGTCAGAGAGGCCGGACTAACATGGTTTGGGCATGTACAGAGGAGGCATGGTAAATATATCACCAGAAAGATGCTGACGTTGGAACTGCAAGGGAGGAGGCCAAGACGAAGACCAAAGAGGAGATTTATAGATGCAGATGAAGAGGACATGGATCTATTTTGTCTAAGAGGAGAGGCTGCAGATTATTAGATGGAGGGAGATGACTCGTGATGCTTCCTGAACTAAACAGCCAAAAAGAAAAAGATGTGAGAAAGTAGTTTATAGTCAGTAAGTTGTTTAGGAGTTATTCAAGAGACTGTGTCTTAAAACCAACTGTGGAGATTATCTTCATTACACTGTAATACCAGTTGTGAGGTGAATTTAAACTAAATGGCTGATTTAAGCTCCAAACTGTGCAGCAGTAAGTAGTATTGTGCATTTTTAAACTGTCACAGTTAACTGTTTTGTAGATACAGTAACATCCAGATTACTATTTGAATATGTTCTGTTGAAAGATAAATAAAACTTCAACAACAGATAGAAAAGAGCTGCTCAATTGATTTTTTTTCCTAATATTTACAATATTCACTTCTTTTCTTTTGTATGAACTTACTGTTAATTAGACTGTCACTAATGTCAGATATCTACAGACTCATTTGTCTTTAAGCTATAAGAATTTCTAAGCACAATATACAGGTCTGAACAAGTCATAAGGCTTCCTTTCCCTTGGTCATAAAGCTATTTTTATAGAGCCTATCTATAACATTTCACTATTAGAGATTATGGAAGTTTTATTGTGATTCCCCACAGAGAGAATAGTTTTATGGAGCTTCAGTAAATCATCCCTTTCAACTCTGATATCAACTGCAAAAATGTTCAGCCAGTGTCTGAGTGCAAGAGTTGTGCAGTGTTAACATTTATGGCATGTAAGCTAATATATTTGAGAAGTTTTATGGAGGCAGTAAAGTATGAAATACATAATTTGTTAACATGAACCATGTAAAACTGCTCTTAAAGACAGGCTGGGAATACAAATGCAGGTTTCCTGTCATTTAAGCATATTTGATCATTCATGACAAGGAAAGCTCCGTCTCCCTCACTGCATTTCTCAAGCAGTAAAATTCCTCCAACTACTGGTGCAAAATACAAAATAATTTGGAGTTAAGATGTAGGGCTCACGCATGTTTATACATTACAGAGAAGTGAGGAAAATAATATGTTGTCAGTGATTCCATCTACACTGATGCAACTGTCACTGCAAGAAAGAAAGAAAAAATGAAAACACTTATACAAAATCATAAGAGATGAAGAGATGAAGGTTTTACTGCTATAGTTAATGCAGGTGTGGGCCAACTATTTGGTTCGGTTAGAATGAGAAAGCAAATGTGGATCAGTTTTTTCTCTATTGAGTGACTAAGATAAATTCAAAGTTAAAAATTTTGTTTTACCACACAGCTACCTGTACAATGTCAATGATGCCATATCTGTCTATCTATGGAAATAACCGAAAAGCTTCCTCACTTTCGTTACACATGTCTCAAACAATAATAATCAGATTTAACCACTGTAAACAATTTGACCATGTGAAGACCTCATAAATATTTCAGGCCATGCATGAACATGTTCTTGGAGGAGTTTGAGGCTGATATGGTCAAATAGAAATAGGAAAACATGTATCAGACTCAAAAGAGAATACACTAAATGGTTTGATAGAGATCATCTTCAGAATGACAGATTTTACAATTCTTAGTTTGTAGATACACTAAATGCAGGCATGCATCATCGCCTACATTAGAAAGCTTACAAAACAACTGATTTACTTTTGTCCATTAATGTCTCAGTTTCACATTCAGCAAAGTTGTTCTTTTTCTTTGTTGTCACTGTCATGTTCCATCTCCTGCCGGCCTCCTCTCTCCTGCTCCTGATTGCCTTCATGTGTTGCACCTATGTCTTGTCAGCTTCCCTCAAGTGTGTGTGTATATAAGTTCCCCACTTACCCCCTGTCTTTTCCAGGCTATTGTCGTGTTTCCTCATGTTCCTGCTGTTGTGGTTTTTCAGGGTTATTCAGTAAGTAGTTTTTGTTCAATCAGTAAACCTGTCTTTCCATCTGCCTGCCTCTCGACAGTGGATTCGTGTCCTCCCTTCCTACTGTGTCCTGACAGTATGATCTGGCCAACTATGGACTCAGCAGGTACTATGATTACTCTTTTTGAGTCTCTCGGGCAGGAGGCTTCCTGAGAGACTCAAAAAGCAGAAACATTTTCCAGGGAATTCTGTTTGGTTCTCAGTCCCCACAAGAAGGACAAGAAGGGAACTTTCTTGGGATACCAGACTAGCCATTAAGCCACCATCATCCAGAAAGGGTGGCCTTCGGCAGCCGAACTCTGCGTCCCCTCTCTTGATTGGCCCCCAGCCTGGCTCTTTAGTCTCCATGCTACCTAGACCCTTCGACTCTGTGCGTCAGGCCCGGACTGGCCGTCGGGAGCAGCGGGACAATTCACGGTGACCTGAGCTCTTAAGTGGCCTGACTGGCCTGCTTGTTAAAAAAAAAGAAAAAAGTTTAATAATCACAGTGAACTACATTGTTGCAGCTGATTGGCCTGAAGAAAGTGGCACCCGCCCACAAATAAAACAATGTGTGCTCGTCAGTTGTCACTTATTGTGGCTATTGGTCAAAATGTCAGTAAGTTATTTTCAGACTAAGCAACACAGATGCGCACGGAGGAGGAATAACAAAGAGGCAGAGGAATGTGGTGGCACGGGCGCTAATGGACTCGGGGAATAAAAGAGGAAAGGAGGGCAGAGAGAGACCTTATCAATAAAATTTTAAAAAAGAGGCGCTAAGAGGAGGCAGGCAAATGCACAACATTTCATATATTCAAAGCCTCCACCAGCAGCAGCAGGGAAGTTTTGATTTAATCAGTTTATCAGTGTGTTTATCTGGTTGTGCTGTGATGTGATTGCAACTTTCTATCCTTGCTGGTTAAATATGTTTCATCAGTTCTTCTTGATGTAATAATTACACAGTTTTCTCTTATATTCAGCTCCACTGCTAGCAGGTAGTGATGATTCTGGGCAAGACTTGCAGGCAGGGTCATCTTAGCCTAGTTGTAGCTCAGAGGAATGTACAGGTACAGGGGAGTCAATGTATTTGAAAAACAACTTTTTGGTTTAAGTTTGAATTATGCATAAATTTATGATTATGTTATTAATACAAAACAGCTGCTCAGACACAATGGAAATTTGATGACAATAGTACTTTTTAAGCAAATTAGGTTTTTAAAATGAAGACACTGAGAAACCTGAAGAAGGCTTGGGGCTAAAGAGGACAAGCTGTTCCTGTTTGGTCTGAATTTGATTGATAAATTAATATTCGGGTGGCCTGAGTGAATGTATGAATCCCAGTCTGACTTTTTGTCTCACTCCGGCCCTGCTGTGCGTTCTGGTTGTCACCAGGGAGGTCCGGTACGGCGCACCTCATCCAAACAATGGGGGGCGGGGGGTCATCCTTGGCACTACTCCTCAGCTGCCATAACGGAGGAGATGCACCGGAGGGAAGCAAGGTTCAAGGAAAGCTACCCACATTCAGTCTCCAGCACCCCAGTCCCCAGAAGTGGACGCTCCTTATCCAGCTTGAGTTCCTGTTTCCGAGGGGGTCACCGAGCAGGATGCTCCTCCTCCAATTACCCTTTGACATTAATTTGATGGGAAATGTCAAACGGTGATGGGGTTGAAATACTTGTGGAGTCACTTAAAAGTATGTGAAATATAATATAGCTCCTGTCATTGTAATGGTTGCTGAATTTATGATGTCTCAGGGACAGTGGGGAAAAAATGAGGCAGCCGGTGGGCCTCGCAACCTCTGCCACGACACTACACGTGTTGCCTTCCTGCCCATCTTTTTTATGCCCTCACCTCCAATTAAAAGTGCCATCCACGGCTTCGAGTGTGACTTAACTTGGAGTGACACTCGGTGCGAGGGTAGTGTGTTGGGAGCGGTTTGGGCCTTAGTTTTACTGGCTCTGGTGTTGCATTTGATACAGTGTACCACCATATATTACCGTAACAACTATACAACTGGGTGGGCCTCTCTGACACTGTATTAAACTGGTTAAAATCATATTTAGAGAGCAGGAAATTCTCTGTGTCAATAGAGTTCCGCAAGGTTCCATCCTGGAGCCTCTTCAGTTTAACATCTACATGCTCCCACTGACACAGGTCATAATTAGTTACCGCGCAGACGACACACAGATTTATATTACGATGTCTCAAGGAGACCGAGGCCCACTACAGGCTCTTGGTAAATACATTGAGGAGATTAATGACTGGATGTGCCTGAACTTTTTTCAGCTGAACAAAAACAAAACTGAGGTGATTGTCTTTGGAGCCAAAGAGAAGCGATTAAAGGTCACCACTGAGCTTCAGTCTATAGACCTAAAAACCACCGACCAGGCCAGAAATCTGGGTGTAGTGATGGACTCAGACCTAAATTTTGAAAAACATATTAAGGGAATCACAAAGTCTGCCTACTATCACCTTAAAAATATATCAAGGTTAAAAGATCTGATGTCCCAGCAGGAGCTGGAAAAACTAGTCCATGCTTTCATCTTTAGTCGGCTTGATTATTGTTACAGCTTCTTTCCAGGTCTACTGAAAAAATCAATTAGACAACTGCAGCTGATTCAGAACTCTGCTGCTCGAGTCCTCACTAAGACGAAGAAAGTAGACCACATCAGTCCAGTTCTGAGGTCTTTATACTGGCTGCCTGTCGGTCAGAGGATAGACTTTAAAGTTCTGCTGCTGGTCTATAAAGCTCTGAATGGTTTAGGACCAAAATACATCAGTGA
>JAOXYM010000006.1:14741922-14753292 GCA_028567055.1 Leptatherina wallacei | reverse complement strand
GTCTGGGCGTCCCTGCTCAAGCTGCTGCCCCCGCGACCCGACCCCGGATAAGCGGAAGAGGACGGTACGGTACGGCAAAGACAAAGCTGTGCACAGGGGAAAGTCTCTTACACTGGCTAATCTCTGTTTTCTTTTTACTGCAACTCTGCTGACTGAGTGGAAGTCACTTCTTGGCTTCTTCCTCTTATTTGTTGACTCACTGGGCAGCCAGCGTGTATGTCCTCTAAAATAGCAGGGGAATCCTTTGTGCGTATGAGGTGTCTTCCTAATGCAGTGGCACAGTGCCATTTAAGCACCTTTGAGCTGGGAAGCACAGGGATTGCCCAGCCTATCCATCCGATAATAATTGGATCAGCATGCGTCTGAGGAGGCCCAAGCCAGGCTGCCACTAACTACTGTCCTAATTGGATTAGCGAGTGTGGCTCTGTATGTGTGTGTGTGTCAGGGTTTCCCCAGATTACAGTGACCTAGGTGTGTAGAGTAAAGCTGCTGGAGTTGGACGTATTTGTGACGTCACTCTGGAAGACAATCATCCGGTTGCCATTGTGACCCGATGACTGGCATTTTCCTTCTCAAACAGCAACGTCATGCAGGAGATTCCATCAGCAACAAGCACATGACGTCACTAAATGAGAAGAGCAAAGACATGGAGAGGAAAAGACTAATTTTCTGGCAGAATCCAACTGAGAAGGACTGTTAATGAGCCACTGCCTCAACTGCCTAAAAGAAATGCGAAGGACAAATATAAGACAAAGTTAGCCCATTACAAAAAAATAAATAACTCAGACAGTAAAGATGTCTTGCTTGACTCGTTATATTTTTTAACATGGTAATCGGATGGGGATGAGTATGGATCTGTTTTTGACCTCTTAAAAATAGAATGCTTTTGTTTGCCTTACATCTTCTAATGGTAAACAGGATAGCCTAACTGGTGATCCTTAATTACTTTGTCCTTTGACTTTCACCCAGTTTTAGTTGAGTAAAGGTCAAGCAATCCACACGGCGCAAGGTGTACAAACATAAGTCTTGACCATAAGTAAATTTGAAACTCAGTTGAGTTCTGTGGCAAAGAGCTCAACACTCTTGTGACCACAGAAAATACGTGAAAATAGACATCCATGCTTTGAACTGAGAAAAGGTCTGATGAATTCATAACAAAGGCGTAGAAAATATACACATCACATGTAAACAGTTCATTGTACTGCAAAAACCCCAAACCCAAGTGTAGTGGGGAATAACCCCACTAGGTAGGGGAGAACAATAAAAGCCCATCCTGAAAGACTAGAAGAATACCAGATCTAAGTCTGTACTCCCCAGTACAAGTAGCCCCAGTATCTACAACAGTATGTGGATACCTCTCCGGCTCAGCCTTTGTTTGGAGAAGCAGTGTATGAGGGCCTAGCTGAAGTGTAAAGCACTCTAGACCAAGGTTAAGCTAGCACAACCCTCTCCTTTATACCAAATCAGATAGGTGCTTTTACGTCTCCAAAAGTCTCCAATAACAACAGAAAAAGTGGCTACTTTTGTTGCTAGCTGCTTTTTTGAAATAGAGTCAATAGAGGTGTCTGAAAACTCACTAAATCACCAAAGATGCTAAGTTGGCAACACCTCATTAGCCAAACTCTAATGCTTGTTTGGAATGCACTTAAACATGATCTCATTGCGCTGGTATCAATCACTATCAATACGAAGGTTTGTATCGATATTATCTATATTTGGATCAATACGCCCACCACTGATTCACACCTCCCTCAACGAAGAGGACTTCCCAAGCAAACGAACTAGGATTTGAATCAAAAGGGCTAGTGTGAATGCAGTCTATGTTAAACACTTCGAGTATAGGGGCACGTTAAATGATACATAGTTTTTCAGCCTCATCACCATCCTAAAAGTGAGAGTTTATGCCATGTCAAGAAAAGAAACTGCATTTACCCATTTGCCTTCAACCTCAGTAACTGAGTCTATTACATGACTGTGCAACTCAGCACACAAAATCCTTTTGACATAATACAAGAACACTCTTATGACTTACTAGGAGTTACACGCTTTATATGTGTTCTCTTCCATATGTATAAAGACACAAAAAGTACCTGTTTTTTTCAGGGGCAAAAATATAATTAGAATAGCTCAATTATGCATACCTCCACTCCGTTGCCCTCATTAAAATTTCCAGAATATAGCGTATGAATACTTTAACAAAGTTTAATCTGTGGATGCAAAATGTTTCTTGTTTTGATGCAAAGTTTTCTCTTAATTTGAACTGGAAGAGTAGCCTACTGCATGCTGTGTGAATACTAGACTAAAATAAGCTGCTAAGCTATTTACGATGTTACAAATCATGCTCATAGCCCCATCTCTTTATAAGTAGATATTCAGTTAGCTTAGAATAAACTCACATTTTCGTTAGTGAATGTGACAACTTTCAACTGCCATATAATGTTGAACTCTGCACAGTCTGCGCAGTGAACTGCAAACATTCAATTCCAGGAAATAAAGAAGAGCTGAATTTAAGCAGTAAGGTGTTGTTAACTTTACATAAAAAAAAAACAGCACTGATATGTGTAGTTTATCACACTTCATATATGTGTCTGACCATAAGTGTTCCAAAATACATTAATCGGGGGAAAAAAATGATTAAAATGACAACATCCATTTGTTGTATTGATACTTTTGTATCTGACTTTTAAATCCTTCTTTCTGTCACCTGACCACATCGCAATGAAGTCTGAATCTAGTTTGTCCCTGTGCTTTCATATGTGGGCGAGTGAGTGGAGGTAGGGATGCCAAATGTGCCGATCCATAAGCCCCATCGACAGAAAAACTACTGTTTTTCAACCGGAAAGAGCATTGGAGGAGAAACACTCAAACTGGGTGTCCTTAGAGCGGTTCAAACACACAAACTCAGACACTCATACGAGCACACAAACACGGACAGCAGTATAGGCAAAGAATTAATACTAAAATCTGGCAAAAGAAATTTGTTCACTCAGTGAGAGATAGACTAGGAAAAACATTATTTTTCAATTATGAAATTGTATGATGATAATTATTCTGTTTATTTACATTACCTGGATGTGTCAAAGTTAACTGCAGATAATTATGAAGGTTAACACTTGACTGATACAGATAGATTTTAGATCTCGAACAGCTGTTCAACTGCTGCAACTCAACCTTGTTCTGAATTCTTTTTCTTTTTTTGTCTTTAAAGTAGCATTATATAACTTTATTACCTTAAAATATGTGTTTGTTATTTCTTTTGATGCAACAGGGACATTTATTATGTACATTCCTGGAGCTGTCATTGCCCAGCACTGTCATTGCACAGCACTGCCCAGCACCAGGGCTAAGAAACCGCACTTCACAACTTTTGCTTCCAGGATGCTGCATTACTTTACAGCTGGCTTCATACGCAGCAACTAGATATATACACACTGGCTGTTTTTAATATGCACTGTCACTGATTCATCAAAGAAACGTAAGAGAGCATTATTGGAGTGAGAGAGAAAAAGAAAGAGAAAAAGGAAAAGAGCAAGAGATAAGATAAGAATCAACATCAGACTGTCTTTTATTGGCTAAAGAGAGCTAGTAAAGGTAGGATGCAGGATGGATGCCAAATTAGCTGTCGTTAGAAGGCGACTCACTCATCACTGTTAATGAGCGTGAGATTTTTTCATCGGGTTTGAAGGATAGCGTTTGGAGACATTTTGGTTTTTATGGACATGAGAACAGATAAGGCCTGGACAAGAATTACTTTATATGCAACTTGTAGCCAATAAAATATTATAGTAATCTACACACATGCGACAGCACCTCATGCGTTCAGAGGAGCAGAATAAGCTGCCGGTTTTCTGTCCCTGTAGTTGCTCCTAACTATTGCTAACACATTCTTCCTGTAGATTCCATGGAAAAATATGAACATAATATGGAAAAATATGGATATGTGTTGGATTTATTTATGGTTTGACATAAATAAAAGATAGTGGAGATAAATTTTTCTGTTTACTTGAATTAATGGATACTGAATGGATTTAAAGGTGAAAAGTAGCCAGGAGTGAGGAAAAAAAAACTGAATGTGCAAAAAGGATGCATTGAAAATCCTGATAATTGTTTAATTATCAAATCGAAGCATGCCTGATTTGTAATCAAATTGTGAACTGCAAGCAGTGCATCCTCAATAGTACAACATAACTGGTTGTACAGATCACGTGAAAATCACAGTAATTCACCAAACTGCTCTTTACTTCGTCGAACCTTATTCTACACGTGCATTCATGAAAACTTGCAGTCTTCCAGGCTCATTCCCACTTAGAATCCGAATTAATTTTGCCAGAATAAATGTTCAAATCTAAAACTTTCTTAATCATGTTTTTCTATACATTTTAACAATTTCTTAACTATTTTCTTAATGTGAATTTTGTGTTTTCAGATTTTGTGTTGGCATCAGCTCAAACTGTGGAAGAGGTTATGTTTTCGGCAGCATACATTTGTCTGTCTGTCTGTTAGCAGCATAACTCAAAAAATAATGGAAGTATTTTGACGAAATTTCCAAAATAGTATAACGAACAACTGATTAGATTTTGGGGATGATCTGGATCACCGTCTCGATCCAGGAATTTTTTAAACAGAAAACCGCCAACATTTCAATACCCCCAAGAACCACCAGACGGGGTCATTTTGACACCCTGCCAATGCAGCATAAAAAATAAATTAAAAAAAAAAGATAAATGTGGCGTTTACAGATGTAAATTTTTTTCCATCCTTTCCATCTTTTTTAACAGAGAGCCAGATGTCAGCTGATATGGATCTCCTGCATGTGTCTCCTGTGTCATTTCTGGCACCCAGGCCTGTGTCTCCTGTATCATTTCCAGTGCCAGTGTTCAGGCCCCGTCCAGCGTTTCAGCGGTCCACGCTGCTGGGACATTCTGTGTCCCAGCCCTGGTCCACGCCGGTAGTCTGTGGGGTTTTGTTGTTAGTTTATAGTCTTTTGTTGTTGTTTTGTTTCTGTCTTGTTTCCTGTTTTATTTTGTTGAGTTTAGTCCCTTGTGTTCTGTGTGGTCTGTCCTCACCTGCTTCTTGTTTGTAATTAGGTCCCTCCAGTATTCAAGCTCCCGGTTTTCCTTTGTCCCTTGCCAGATTATTGTTGTCTTGCCATGTTGTTTCTCCTGTGATATTGGTGTTTTTGGTTTCCAGCCTGGTTTTTGCTGATGTTGGTTTCATTAAAACCTTTCATCATTGCACCTGCCTGCCTCGTCAGCCTGCATTTGGGTCCACTTCCTCCACAAACTGTGAACTAGTGTAAATACGAGCAGTGTATATACAACTGGGTTGCAATGAGTTGCAACTGGGAGTGTTTTACAGATGCCTGTTTTATGGAAGTTCACAGGAAAAATACATATGGGAATATAGATAGTAAAGGTTTGGACACACCTATATTTCATAATGAATGAGAGGGTTTTTCCAAAGTTTTGACTGGTGTTGTATCTGTAACACCATAAGGCATCCTCAGCATCCCCCATACCAACAAACTGTCCAATTTTACAACTAAACTAATAGGCCATACATTTTTAAAGGAAAATTTCAAAGCAAAAACAATTGTCTTAATCTCCACAGTTAATGATAACACATTTTATTTAACATATATATATACATATATATATATATATATATATATATATATATATATATATATATATATATATATATACATATATATATATATATACATATATATATATATAAATATATAGATATAGATATAGAAATATATCTATATATATATATACATATATATAAATTATCATTATAATTATTATTATCATTATTATTAGTTGTGACTGGCAAATAAGCACCTCGACAGAAATGGAAGAAATGAGACAGGGGCGTGCCGGTTCGGAAGGCCGCCGTGGTATCCAAGGAAACAAGGCTGTGTAGTTCATAAAAAAAAAGCTGTTGAGTTCACGTTTCTCTGGCCGCGTTCCGGAGTTATTGCTGTGGACAGCTGAAAGAGAATCAGGACGGCTTTACAGAGACTCTGAAGTATTACAGAGAGCTTGGAGAGCAGGGCTGTGCTTGATGCTAGCACCGGTGCTAGGTAGCGCTAACGATACCACAATCATGGCAAACTACTAGAACGTTATGATTTTTTATTTGTTTTTACTTCCTTTTCAGTCAGTCAGCTGAGTCAGCTTGCGTTTTGATTTGCTTTTGTTCCGTAGACGTGACATTACACACTGAGCTGCTCGGCTCCTCTTGGAGCAATCCGCACACAACAGGATTTATTGTCGTAAATATTAAACATGTTCATTATCTACAATCTCTCCTTCCGAGCGGATCGGACCGGACAAAATCACTCTTAGCACACTCTACACCACAGGATAATCATACACGATGTTGTCCGACAATCGGGCCTTTGCTGGCTTTGATCGTAAGGGGGAGATCGGGAAAAAAATCAGCCCAATTATCCAGTAGCACGTACCAGCCTTTAAACTGATTTTTTTCTTTTTTCTTTCTTTTTTTTAAGTATTCTGGCAAGATTTCTAAGATTACAGTCACAAGAGAATTAATATAGTCGGGTTCCAAGCTGTAGCCAAGACAGGTTGTGTCAGAAACTATACTAACAGCAATATGAGAGGTACGTGTGATGCTCATAGCATCTGTTAGAATGGAAGGACTGCAGTTTTTTTTCATTGAGGAAAAAAGGAACACTGAAGGCTCTTCTCACTAAAAACCATCTAAACACTCCTATCTATATTGGCTTTGATTTAAGTTTGATTTTACCAAATGGTTTGACCCCCTTTCCCTGCATGCTTTAGATGTTTCAGTACTTGAGCACACCTGACTGAAATGAATGGCTAATTATCAGGCTTGAAAAGAACTTGGCAAGCAGAGTAATCAATCTGAATATGGTGTTCTGGAGTTACAAAACATCTAAAACATGCAGGACAGGGCTTCCGGGGACCAGGATTGAGAAAAACTGGTTTATAAAGTCAACTGCCAAGTTCTTTGAAAGATGCTTTGAAGCACTTTCCTTTTCCCAAAAAGTTTTCAGTGAAGACTTCCCAGATGCTACAAACACTGTAGAGTACAGATCTTATTTAGATGTTGTGATCACATGTTCTTGTTGTAGTTCTCCTTTCTAATGCTACCAGCTAATATGTGAATTCTCAGGTTGGGTGATCCAAGATTCAATGTGATCTGTTCTATCTAGGCTAAGTTTTTATAAATTGGCATTATACGAATACCACAACAATAAATTGGACAGAATTTTGGTAAACTGATTTTAAGTAAATTATAATGAACTGAAATAAACTGGATAAAAGTAGACTGTTTTTAATTGGACTTGTGTTGAATTTGTTTACTTTCTCTGCAAAAGTGTGTTTTTTTTCCCCGATTTCAGTTCATTTAATTACAAAACAGAGATCAGTACCAGCTGTTTGTGGTCTAATTGCAGATAAGGGAAATGTAAGTAATTGAGACTAAAACTGCTTGTCAAGTATTTTCAGTTTGGTGTGAAGACTTTTGCTTTCAGTAATGTGCTCCAAGGGTTGTTGAGCATTACAGATGCAGTCCCTGAAGAACAGTCGGGTGAATTGGAGTCCATGCCCCACAAAATGATCTGCCTGAACAGAAGTCTAAATTAATGGGAAAAACTCTGTGCGTTATTTCGACCAAATTGTGTCAGAGACATTTCGAGGAGTACCCTGCCTCTTAAATGCTGTTGAACACATCATTTAAAAAAATTAAAGTGACCAGTAAAAATAAATTATGACGTCAAAATGACAGACAATGAAAAAGTCTAGCCTGATACAGAGCTACTTGTTTCACACTGATCCAAAAAGGATATGACCCAACATGCACAGGAGGTGAGCTCAGTACATTTTGAGACTTTAGTAAACAAAGTTTTGAGCCTGTGCATGAGCATGAGTGACCAGGTTGAACTATCTGTTAACCAACAGGAACATTTTATGAGCACATTGCATAGTAAAAAATAATAATGATGAATTTTGGATTAGTCTATTCCCTACCATCACAAAGACAGTATTTTCTTCACTACTAAAGTCACACTTTGGAATATAAATGTGTCTTATTTAGTGTGGGCTGTGGTGACATCATTAGGAAAAAAAACAAAAGACAGCTTCTCTCTTGGAAACAGGAAGTTTTTATCAGTTATCAGTGAAAAGAAGCCCACAGAGACCCCTCAACGCTCTGGCCCACATGTATATACGCATGCACTCAAAAAACACATAAACACACACATTCACAACTACCTCAAAACCGTTGCCATTGAGAGGAGAGCCTGAACCAATCAGAAAATGGAGGATAAAAGAGGAGGAAGTTAGTGTGGTCACACTATGTGCTCATCATCAGCGCTGACAGAAATAGCTTTGTCAGAGAGTAAACAACACAACCCATTCATAAAAGAGAGGGAAAAAAAGAAAAAAGCCAATGAACGCCTACTCCCCTGCAGTGTAAAATGAAGGAAAAAAGAGATAAAGACAAGAAAAGATATAAGCCCATGCCTGTGTACAGACTCAGAGACGAACATAAGAAGAGATGGAAATATAGACACAGACAAATAGAAAGTGACAAAGGAGTAGTTTGAGATGTGGGGCCGCAGTTCAAGTAAAAAAGAAAGCCTGATGATGACATCACATCCTCGTCACTGTTGGTTCCACTTCCTTGGTTTGGAAAACACCAGAAACCTACGTCACGTGGTGAGATACTGCTTTCCAACTCTCACTATTTCTCTGTATGTCACACACTGACACACTCACACGCTCACACTCAGATCTATATACAGGGTGTACTATACCACTGATGGGTGTACAGTATGCAGCAGCCCTCATAACACAGTACTTAATGCACCCATGTGTGCTAACTAGATTCACCAGCTGTTTCCCATCCCACACGTTGTACCATTACACAAATGACTTTCCACTCATACACTAACACCAAACGCACATACAACATGCTTGCCACATAAAACCAGATAAGGAAATTGTTAAACATTGTTAGGTTACTTGCATGTGTGTGCAAACACAATGTATCAAAAAGAGGAAATGATGCAAAATGCAATCTATATTTAGAGCGTCCATCTCACTTCTCTTTCCAGGATTAGCACAAACACAAAGTACAGACGTGCACAAACATGTAACACCAAAGAAGACCCAGTGAAAGTGCACACTTCCTTGCCACAAACACCCACACTGTCTTCCAGTGGTGGATGTGATGCAATGTGTACAAGTTCCTTACAGGTAACATTGTCCTCATGTGGGGACCTGCAGCCGACACACTTCCACTCATTTCTATTCATGTGGTGGAGCAAATCTGGTTTAAGCAGAAAACAGGTGCAAAGACATCAATGTATCTGAAGATTTATACAGATGTACCCACATACTGTTTCAGAACAGCAAAACCAAGCAAACCAATCAGCATCTCTCCGGTCGTGCTGTCTGAAATACCCTACTGGACTGCCCAGGTGATAATGCTGTGTCATTGCAATACTGATGTCATATGATTGTCATGGCACCAAGCACAGAGTGGGTGTTTTCACTTCCATTTACATCACATGGTAGCAGAATAAAACCACCAAGTGAGACTCGAGTGGGTGGTGTTGTCTACCTTGATCAGTGGACCACAAACCGGCTTGCCATGTGACCAGAAGATTCAGGGGAAAGAAGAAAGAAGGGAAATTGACCGGTAGTCCTGGTCTCACAGGTATAAACTCAGTCCCCATGGGACTGTGTGATTATTGACAGAGCTGGCCTCATTCTCACACAACAGGAATGTTGGTGCTACCGAAATCTGATGTGAAGTTTCATTTATCATAAGTGATTTTGGTCAATTAAATGAAAGAATCACAAACCACCACTGCACAATAAAAAAATCCAGACTATGTCTTACACTTTTGTTTATAAATTACACAGTGATTCATAATGTTTTGTCCCATTTCTTAATGCCAACCATTAGTTTTTGGATTCGTTTCCTCACAATGTTCCATTCGTTTTTAGATGAAAAGAAAATCTACCTGCACACCGTTTTGTGCAGAAAACCAAAACCAGAGGAATCAGGAAGCAAACAGAAAACCTGGACGTCACTCTGTAACTGTGATACTGAAGTTTCTTGCACTTAAAAGGCTGTTGTTTGGTATTTCTTGAGAGGTTGGAGTTCCCCACAAGCACTATGAATACATCAACAATCAAAGAGTTTTCCAAACTGTTCCATTTTGGAAATGCATTACCCCATGATGACGCAACACTGACAAGCGAATAAACGCGGCTGAATGTTCTGAGATGAACCGGCTGTCACGTTCTGTCACTATAAATGTGACTTGTGTTCTGTCACATCATAAAAGGAACTGCTTGAATGGTGGGAAACCCAAACATAAGCATTGTGATAAAGAGGCATTTTGTCGTTTCATTTAGCACAACATGAAGGGGATCATTCAGTGCTTATAACAATTATAAAATGTTTTCTTTGACTCTGAGGGAGCTTTCACAAGACTAAAGAAAATCCCTAAATACTGACTGAGAACCCACATTACAAGCAGAGTTTTGAAGTAATGGCCTTGTACTGTGCTAACATGGAAGTCCTAATAAATGTTACTTTCATGGGACATGTAGTGTTGTTGGAGCATGATGCAAACTATGACAAGAAGTCAGGATTTCTATGCTAAAACAAATGGAAAGTTCTCATTTATTCTTCCTCTCACAGTTTAGACTACCAGAACATAAAGTCATAGGAATTTATGTCCTTAACTTCTCCAGTCTCCAATCACTGTAAGACCCATAAATATTTATAACATAACTAAAGGGACATGAACCAAAAAATTAAATACATTAAATAGCAAGTTTACTGTCCCGCAGGATTACTCCACAAGAGATAAAGAAGAGGTTTACTGATTTTCTGGTCACTGGACATAGATGGACAGGGATGGGGATGTTTTTGATTCAGAACTGCATTTTTTAGAAACTCCAATCATCCCCAAACACAGTCATAAGCACACACACTTAGCACAAGTACAAGGGGCGAATCCCTTAGCCCCCCTAAGGCGCACCTCTGGGGGGGTTAATGGAAGCACTCACTCACCCTGATACTTTCCTCCCCCCTGAAGCTCATCTTCCACTGCCCCTGTCTTCCCACCCCTTGTTTCCCCACTCCACCAGAGTTTTCTGCCTCAGTGGATCAAGGAGAGGCGGGTGGCAGGGCTGTTCGCCAGCGTCTACAGTCTACACAGGAAAATGGGTCAGATACAGGAGTATATCTTGACCACCAAATACACATGCTGGGGGGGCTGTATGTGTGTGTGTGTGTGTGTGTGTGTGTGTGTGTGTGTGTGTGTGTGTGTGTGTGTGTGTGTGTGTGTGTGTG
>JAOXYM010000006.1:14710515-14726158 GCA_028567055.1 Leptatherina wallacei | reverse complement strand
CCAGTAGAGATTAAACTTTCACCAAATGTAGAAACTTTTAAATCCAGGTTAAAAACATTTCTGTTCTCATGCACCTAAGCATGAAATTTGCACGGTATCTTTTAACTTCTCTTGCTTTCAATCTGTTTAATGATTGTTTTTATGTGTTTAAATGACTTTATTGTAATTCTAGCTGCTTTTTATCTGTTATGCTTTTAATGTTTTATGTAAATCACTTTGAATTTTCTTGAACCTGAAAATGTGCTATACAAATAAGCTTGCCTTGCCTTGCCTTGCCATGCCATGATCTACATGAGAACCACTGCATCTGTCATACCTGGTAAAACCATCCATCAGCAATATGGACTACTGACCTGCTGCTACATTCTGCAATGTCTTAATAAATGTGATTTGTGAATGTGAATTTTAGCCATATCTCTTAACTCCCTGCATCTGTCCTCTGTGACAGTTTCATACAATAGCTACTGTATATCCAGTGGTATGCAAAGGTTTGGCACCCAAAGCCATTATTTAGACACTAAATAACCAAACAAAAAAATACATAATCTGCTAATGTCCTCATCTCCATGTACAGTTTAGGACCAACTAAACTCTATATGAAATTAGCTTTGCTCTATGCAAGCAGGCAATGGCAATGTTTGGGAACCCTGGATGGACAGACAGACCATGTGTAAACTGTTACTGCTTGTGGACAACTTCTGTGTACAGCTTCTTGCAACATTATCTCTGTGTGATTCTTGGCATATATTGCATGAACATTTCTATTAGGTTTATCCATACATTTTTAGTTATGTTCAGATTGGGAGATTGTAAGGCCCATACAAAGACTTCCACATTGCACAATGAATCTTTTCTTTGTACATGGATTTTGAGGTGTCTTCATGATCACTACTGTGTTATAAAAGCCATACTGTCTGAAGTCATTCTGTCTCTGTCTTGTTCATTTCTCATTTCCCTCTCTACCAGTGAAATGTTGCACTGGTTTAACTTTTGCCCCTAGCTGCAACACACGATTAGAGCATGACAGCTCCACTCCTGTTTAACAGATGAATTTGTGTTCTTTCCATGAAATCCTGATCCCATTTTTCTTCACACAAACCTTTGACCAGTCCAGCCATTCTCACCAGTAAGCAAAAATTTCTTCTCACGTGCATCAGGCATTTTTAATTCAGTCATTTGCAAACTTCAAGCACAGAAAGTGGTGGTGAGGGTAGAGGAGGGTTTTTTTTTCCTTCTTGGGACTATTCTATGTGTGCAGGTTTTACTTGTAGAACAATGCACCCCCACACATCAGTCTTCTAAATCTAAAGGAGTTTTATGTCAAACTGGATTTTGCTAAGGCTTTCTAGCAATTCTACAAGTGGTTCTGTTTTCATGGCCCATCAGACCTTAACTTGACCTCAGTTGTTTTCCATTAACTGTCATCTCTTAATTACATCATAAACAAAGTAGGCTGCTGCCGCAAAACACTTTGCTATCATCTTACAGCCTGCTCCTGCTATGTGGGTATCAATCATTTTAACTCCCAGAGCATCATCTACTTTGAGGTAATGACTGCTGATTATTAGATGAAGTATCAAGATTTAGATTTTTTTTTGTATTATTATTTTATTTATTTTTTTATTTAGTTAAATTTATTGTTATTTGTTTTTTAAGTTTTGAAATTTCCACCACATATCCTTTTCTAACAAAAACTGTGAACTACCCAAAGTTCATAAACATAGATGATAAAATGAAGTTGGAAATCTAATTTCGCCTACATTTGGGAAATCAATTTATGTTGTATTCACAGCAACCCAAATTTGACCGAGCATATCACAACTTCTCTATACGCCACTATGAATACAGAGTGGTTGACAAAGGATATATCTGCCAACATCTCAAGGCTTGAGGCGATGAACAAGCCTTTAATGGTTAGGTATCATTAACCCGTTTTACTGATTAACAGTTGCAACATAAAATCTAGAGATAAAACACTGTTTATTCCTAAACTAAAGCCAGCTGCAATAAACCTAATAATATCGTTAAAAGAATCTAATGAAAATAAGAATTTGTACATGTGGCTCAAGGGAAAACACAGAAGACCGGGGCAACTTCAAAAAATAATTGGTTGCTTTAAAAGTTTGAAATACAATACCCTGTCATGTGTTAGAGCATGCTGAATTCTGCTTAAACATACCTGCTGCTCATGACTGTGTGTAAATGTGTGTGTAATGAAGTGATTTGAATGTATGTGTCCCTCAACATTGTGCTTGAAGAGGCTTCTGTGTGAGTGTTTGAAGACTTGAAGATTTCAGTACTGATGTGAGGAGATAATCTTGTCATGTCTCATAAGGACCCTTTGAAATCCTCCTACTGTCAGAACAAGCCTCCAACTCTACTTCCCCTCGTGCCACACATGTGAACAGAAGATAATGCTGACTTGACACGAAGATTGCTGAAGTTCAAATGAAGGGTTTGCACCCATCCCACTGAATCAGCTTGCTCAACTTATAGAATGAAGAAATATGTAAGGGACAACGCCCAACGAGGTGTCCATTATCAGAAATGAATGGACGACGCGGAGGCGTGAACCGTCCGACGCAAAGCGGACTTACTTCCGCAAAGTCCATTCATTTCTGATTATGGACACCTTGAAAGGCATTATCCCGCTTATCACTCACAAAGAAAATAAATATTAAATCAATTATTAATACGTTAATCTTGTTTTTACTGTTAGAATCATATTTTTTCCGCAAGAAGTGGCTGAGCGGACTATTTAACATCTCTTGTTGAGACACGTTGCCAAGGTAACCGGCTCTGGCCGCAGCATCTGCAGCTCAGACGGCCGCAGCTGTCATATTATTGCAAGAAATGGCCGTTGATGGTGAAATGTGATAGACGTACTGGCATGTCCATCATAGAGGCATCTGAAGGGCAGAGGTTTAACGTTTATGGACCCTGACCACTGCTGGTTGGGACGTTGCGGGACGACAACATGTTGCTCCATTCTCGTCTCTTCTGGACTGACGGAGCCCAATAAGCCTGCAGGCTGTTTTCACAGCGATGTCCCGTCACAGCGGCGCGTCTCTACATTCACCACATAGGTTAAAGGAAACTATAAAATAATGCGTTTTGTCTTCTGTCTTAACATTGTGATCAATAAACGGTGAATTAATCTGTAAATCCAGCTCACGTTCCCTGTTAGTGGGTGAAAAATCCCACCCTTGGTAAATTCTGTTTCACATTAAGAGCCGACAGTAAAGGATCAAAGAGCGATGATGCTGTATGTTCTGACTTTCTGTTGCCACGCCGCTGATAGTGAAATGTGATAGAGATACTGGCATGTCCATCATAGTGGCATCTGAAGGACGGAGATTTAATGTTATTGGACTCTGACCACTGCTGGTCAGGATGTTGCGGGATGACAACATATTACTCCATCCTCATCTCTCCTGGACTGACGGAGCCCAGTCAGGCTGCTTTCCCAGTGCTGCATCACAGCGGCGCGTCTCCACATTCACCAGGTTAAAGGAAACTATAAAACCAGAGTTTTGTCTCTTGTCTCGCCGTTGTGATAAATAAACTGTGAAAAAAATCTCACGACGGTCTAAACCAGCTCACGTTCCCCATTAGTGGGTGAACATACAACGCTTAGTGAGGGATGTTCTGACTTTGTTGCCACGGTTACCAAACTAGCATTTTAGGCAGCGCAATAATTTAAAACAATCAGGCTATTTGACCGGAACTTTTTTTAACTGGTGTCCTACATTAATTTTTAATATACACCCTGTAGCCAATCAGAATCGAGTATTCACCCAGACCATGGTATAAGTATGAATACATGAGGTACTTTAAATGTCACAGCCACACACATTCTGGCAATTCAAAGGTTTTACCCAGGACGTGATGAAGTTGAATACAACCTCAGATGGACAACCGCACATATTACATCATGTCATTCTGTATTTAACAAAACAACTAAACAAAGATCCAGAAAACATAAATTAGCCCACACTGCATTGATAGAAATAGAGAAAGTAGTAGCCAGGCACTGCTAATAAATGCACTTTATTAATTGACCATTAGCAAATGTTAGCACCTATATAAAAGCACAGGGTTTTGCAGATTCACTGATCTGTTTTATTCAGGTGTGTGTTAACACAATGTCAAAAGAGAAAGACATCAGCAGTGATCTTATAGGAACAATTGTTGCTACTGATCAGTCCAGGAAGGATAACACAGCACAAACACCTCATTCTAACTGCTAAGCACAGTGGTGGAAGGGTAATAATTTGGGCTTGTTTTGACAGCTACAGGACCTGAGCATTGTTGTGCCCAGAGGTGATCATCTGCAAGAAACTGATTGAGAGGCCGCGGGTCACTCAGTTTCTCTCGGTGTCTCGAATGTGCTGCTGTTCTTCTCAGCACAAAACCAGCATGACACAAAAATACAGATGACATTATGTCAATTTTAACAGAAAACATGTTTTCCTTACAGACAAAGAGATGTGCTGTAATCAGAAATGATATTCAGGCATGTTGCTCCTTCACTGTTCTGGTTATGTGTTTATGCTTCTTTCCGTTTACAATATAAAGTGTAATTAATATGATTTATGTGTTCATTTATTAAAGAATCATTTCCACTGATGTTCATTGATGAAGGTAAATTTCTTAGCAATAAATTCTACTTTAAATGACCTGATTTACCTCAAAGTCACACAAATTACTGGCCAACTAGTATTTTAAATTCACTCTCGTGGCCTTTTAAAGGTGGAATTAGTAGCTAGTCAAAATGACAGTTTTTGCTTGGGTTAAAAACTGCAGAGTAATTCCACCTTAAAAGACCATAAGAGTTGATGGAAGGTACGCTACTAATTGGCCAGTAATCTATTTCATTTGACTCCCGAGTGTATTGAAAGTAAATTTTTTGTTTTATTGACAATTACATGAGTCAGTTTTAAAGGCTTTGTACGCTCTCGCGGCCGCATAATCAATTTTAGGCAGACGATCACTTTTCAGCACACCACCATCTTACAGTCACTGACTTTACCATAAACTTCTCTGATTATACCAAAGTATTATAGAGTCAAAGATTAGGGCATCTGTCTGATAGCTGTAGCGTTTTAATTGGCTGAAACTGGATCATACAACAAGACAAAGATAGATAAAGAAAAAATAATGTGCTACCCAGTCAAAGTCCAGTCTTCAGCCCGATTGAGATGCTCCAGAGAGCTCTGTATAAACAAATGTCAGCAAACTTGAATTAACTAAAGCAAAACTATACAATGAAATATAGACAAATTCACCTACCATAATGTGAGAGACAGAAAATACACAAACCAGTCATTTCAAGTTTTCACTGCTAAGGGTGGTTCTACGGGATATTGAGTCAAGCAGTGTTCTCCGCTATCACCCTGCATCTTCATTTTGGCTTAGTTTACAATTAAACAGATAAAGACAAATTATCATGTTTGTTGTTCATTTTAAGAGCTGGTAAGGACCTGAAGAGTTTAAATGAAAACTTTAGCACTGAAAAAGGGTATAATTTCTTTCTTGCGTGGCTTTATAAGCACATCAAGATTAGGGAAGCTAGATTAATGCACACAAGAAGTGAGTAAAACAAAAAAAGCAGACTTGCATTCACACTGCCAATCCAGAGTCCTTTAGTGATATTTAGTACAACTTCTCTACACATCTCTCTCCTGTCTTTGGGCACTGGTGTGATAAGGTAGTGATGGATTGTATTACTCCTGGGGGGAATCCCCTGGCGAAGCTGTGTGTGTTCGTGTGTGCAAATGTGTGTATGTGTGCATCCCCACAAAAAGGAAAGAATGCCGCCATTGAGCACCGTGCCATTGCGCCAGCAATCCTCTCCCCCGCACCAACACCCCCTTCCATCCTTGCTTGCTCTCTGACGTACAGTTGAAGCAGATTTGGTGACACGAAGATAAAAGCCTTCCACTGTTTCTGTCCTTCCTCTTTCTCAGTGTCACCAGAGCACTGAGTGCTGGTGCTTTGGCCACAGACATAGAGAGCTCATTCAAACTGACACAATCACTTTATACTTAAGCCCTCTGATAAGACAGAGTTCAATGCATTTTGGTGCAATATGTCCACCAGCAGCTCTCTACAGAGGGCATAAGATGCAAGCTACATTCAACAACTGTGACAGGCTGTGCCTCTGAAGTACTTTTTATACAACAGACTCAACTCCTTCAGCGCTGAACAGTCGAACAGAGAAGCAGCAGACACTCAACCCGTCTGATTCTTTATTGCTTCCAATTAAATTAAGCTGCAAGCAGAAAGGAAACCAAAATAACAGATCAGATTTATCAAACTTTATTTGGCAAAAAAATTGAATGAATCAGCTTTGATTTGCAAAAAGACACATTTACTGTCCTTGTAACCGAGGTGTAGAAAAATACAAGCACATCAGGAGAAGTGCATGATTGGCAGTGTGTAAAAAGACACTGAATGTAAAAATAGTGATGTGCAAGATGTGTCAGCATACTGAAACTGTACACACTTAACAGCAGCACATAAAGACATTACAAGACTTTGTATCAAACCACAACAAATGGCACAAATAGGAAGATGAAGTGATTACATTCATAGCAAACTGAGTGTAAAGAGGCAATTCTCAGCAGCAATGAATGATTTTCCATAGGAAAGTGTGTATACAGACTTTACATTTCCTCTTTTTTTGCTTTGTTCCTCACACATTGATGAGGCTGCACAGGTCTGTGGTGAAATTTGAGTTCAGCTCAGCTCACATGTTCAGATTATGCAGATAATTTGCAGAAAACGAAAGCCAGGCCCACCATAGTAAGTCAATTTCAAGTTTTTTTTAACCTATGGATTTTGCCAGAGTTAAGCTTGGGGATAAGCACGTATTAGTTATGGTTTAGAGTTCGGTGTGTCTTCAGGGAATTAATGCAAATCAATGCAGTGTCCTCCTAAGTGACTAAATTAGTGGCTGTTTGTGTGAGAGTTAGTGAATGTGTGAGTGAGTCACCTGACATGCGACGCTGGTGGACGCAGTTGATTAACCCACACATCAAATTCTATTAAAAGAACGTGGTCATAATCTCTAATCACTTCCATGTCTGGCGGAATAAGAGAGCAGGTTAATCTGGATTACACGTCACCATGGTGAGGTCACAGCCAAGGCAACTGACCAACCAGCGAGAGCGAGCAAGTGAAAAACACACACATGTACATAAATTGAGACAAAAAGATGCAAATAATGAAGATGAAGTTCTCTGCAAGGTAATGATCGGTTTAAAACCTAAATGACCAAGAGCTGCATATAGATCATGACAAAGAACAAAAAAAGGAACTGGCATTCAGTAGCAGAAGTGCAATGTATGAAAAGGCCCTTTTGTGAAATAAATGATCCATTTATAAAGGCATTGCCTTGAAGATCCTAACATCACTTTATGACTAACGAGACAGAGAGAAGCAGAGGACATGCAGAAAAACTTGTGATCTATGCCTATAGGATATGTTCTGCTCTGAAAAGCATGCGATTGGAATTAGGTCAACATACAATTTCTTAAGATCTTAATGATAAGACAGAAAATGAGAAATGGTGAAGATCCACATTAAAAGAGCTGAGAGGACAAAGTGATTGACTGGTGGTAGGTGTAATATCTACTCCGTGAGGCACATAAAGCCAGTGCTAATCACCTTCAGATCCCAGAAAAGAAAAAAATACACAGCAAAATACTTTAAGCTACAATCAAGTGTAAATCCAAATTACAGTAAGAGCTGAAGTTTTAAATAAATCACAACTGACTAAGCCTCTGAATGGCTGACGCCTGGTGGCATGTGATCTGCACGCCTGGCAGCTAATTGTGGCACAATAGGAATGACTGGTGTTTACAAACATATAAATCACGCCACACTCAGACCGTGTTGCAAACAAACTTGGCACATAGTGTAAAGGCTGGATTTCCTGCACGTTTTTGTAAAAACTGTACAAACAGAATTAAAGGGAGAATGTGGAAGGATCTGCGTCAAAGTGTGTTTTAGTAGAGAATTTTGAGCAGGTTTGGGTCTTTATCAAAATTGTTACAATTTTGAGGTATATTCAGATGGTTGATTTTAGTCCAACTTTCACCATTCCACTATATCTTAAAGTCGTGCATTAAATTCAGAAGTAGAAGTACAATGGAATAGGAAAGTTTTTGCAACAAAATAAAAGTATTACAATGAAAGTACTGGTTTGGCCTGTCTGACTGGTATATTGCTACATGAGATTATCAACACTGAGGCGTCAGCATGCAAGCAGTGTTGTGTTTCAGCTGTTGGAAGTGAGTTAGGTTTAAACCTGTGTGATAAAAAGAAATACTTGATTTTTTTTTGATTTTTTTTTAGAAACTCTGACATGATTAAAAGGAAGAAATTTCAGTTAGCCTTTTTTTTTTTATTTTGTGTAGTATAATGAATCACTTATTGAAATTAAGTCATGCATGAAGCATAGATGGGGAAATGGCTGTTTGGTGGAGCAGTTAACAGCTCAGACATCTGAAATGTGACTCACTACAAAATGCTTTTTGGCAAACGTCAGAGGCCTTAAATTTGGAAACCCCTAGTTTAATCTTGAGCAATCATGTTAAGGTTTCCTATTGAATAAAGGCTTCCCTTTTTGTCTTTTTTACCAAAAAAGAAAGAAAAAAAAGCTACATTTTTTTTACAAATGTAGCTGAGTGAATGTATGCAACTACCCCAGAACCAGTGCTTCAATACTTGAGTAACTAAATGTACTCTAGTTATTTTCCATCTCTAGACAGGAGTTTGTTTGCCTCAGGCAGACGGACATCCACTGGCCTATCACGAGTGCCTTGAGTGCGCTTTTCACGGCTGTGTTTCTATAATCACAATTCCTCGGCAACTTTCCCTGCAGCAGCGGCGAAATCTGGCTTTCTCTGAAAACGCTTCAAGTGTGGACAAGCTGCGGTGCAGAGCAGAGCTGCAAGCTATCACATTCACAAACCTGTTGACCGTGTCTGTTTGCCGACCTGCCTTATCCTCGGATATACGGTCTTTTCCACCGCTTTCCCCGGAGAGGGAGCCTGTGGTAGTGAGGTTTACTCTAGACAGCTCCTTTCTCTCGGCTATGAGTGCCATCAGCTGACTATAAAACTACCCAGCTGAAAAACAAATTAACACTCAGTGTGCCGAATTTAGAGCTGTAGTTCATTTCAAACTGTATCCTTCTCGCATTTTGCCAAATGAAAACAGGGACACGCTTTACAGCTAAAAATACCTGTCTACGACTATATTTGGCTTGGCTGGATCACAATCGCAACGCTAAAATAGTAGGGCCCGCCCCGGTACAATGAATGGACTCTCTGCTATCTCACCCTGCCTCCGTCGGCCAGCTGCTAAAATTAGTAACAAGGCTTGCGTCAATCACGAGCCTCAGTGCGTCAAGGCTGTCCCCGCCCCCCGGGGCTCATTATTGGTCAGAATTAGGACGTTGACTGAAAATACGCGCCTTGTGATTGGCGGTTATGAATTACTGCTCTTACACTCCGAAGAGATATTTAATTTTGAGGTTGTTGAGTTCGCTGAGGGGATGCCTTGTGGGTCTGTTTTGTATGATTTATATGCATATTTAATTAAACCACATTTAATAGGCCTACTCACAAATGTTTTCTCCTGTGGAAAAGAAAAAATCAATAAAATCGTCAGTGCATGCCATAGACTAAAATGATCAAGTTCATCTGGATGCTCTGACAAAAAAAACTGTTCAGACTTAAAATTGTCTTAAGATATAAAGTCTTGCATTTCATATGGCTTCATTCATACTATTGAATCAAGCTCTGGCATACTTAAATGATTGTAAACACAAGATTTTTCACATATCCAATTCAGACTTTACTTTATCTGATTGGTTTATTTACTAATTGTGTTTTTAAAAAAAATAGAAAGAGAAAAAAAAGGTTTCCATAATTTTGTTCAATTTTACTTCAGCCCACTTTCTTAATGTTTAGGGCTCTTCTCAAACTTTAGTAGCCAGGGTCTTCAAGTATTAAAATGATTTGAAGCCATGGCTGAGAATTTAAGAGACAGTACAAGTGGAACAGTGCCACTGATTGATCATTACAAATGATAAGACAGAGACTTACAGTGGTGTCAGGGTGATAATTTATACTGAAGTTCTTGGTATGGAGGCTTCTGTTGTCCAAGGAAGCATGAGAAGGTTTTTATCCGAAAAATGTGTTCACATATATACTATATGTAAGATAATGTGACAGTTTAACATCATTATCAACAATCAATTCACTTTAGGAAATTCAGAAACACACACATACACAAAATACTGGTTGACAGTAAAGTAGGATATTATTATTTCGACAGCTGTAAGCTTAGGAGTTAAGTTAGATTCTTTAAGGCTTTTAAACAACGACAAGTGTCCTTACATCCCATTGGGGAAAATATGACAGTGGCTTTTTGTATTTAGCGATATAAGCCAGTAGTAAAACATAACTAAGTGCATTGATTCTTATTCTCAGCTGACCCGACTAATACTTCAAGATTCTTTTTGTCTTACTTGATATTTTCCATTTATTTAAACATCTACCGGATACATCTAAGAGACAAACATTCAGATTTTACTCTGCTGCATTTGTTTTAGTTTACAGCAGTGCAACCTATCACATTAAACCAATGTAGCAGTATTGCTAATCCCAAAAAAGCATCAAATACTGACTGGAAAAGTCTTTTGTAGAACAAATGCATTTACTTGGCCGTTTCTAATAAATTTGGGCTTATAATACTTAAATACTGTTGCTTTTGTAAGGTTTTGAAAACACTATTTTTACTTAGAATTTTATAGTTTAGTATTTGTAGTTTAGGTTCAATAAGGGATTTAGATTATGGACAGTATAGCTACCAGCTGTCCGTGGTGAGTCCCCAAGGGATCAATGGTCACTGATCCAATGTCCGACATATAATGTATAAATCTCATAAAGGGGGAAAAAAAAAAGTAGAGAAGCTAATCCTGAAAATCTTTTTTGAAGAGATGTGCAAGCAATGACAATTTATTTTGCATACATGTTTCAATGTTTGCAAAACATGAGAAAGAGGCATTACAGATATTAATAAAAACACATGAAGATTTAAGTATAGAATTTCAGTCAACAAAGATTTACTGGGAAAGCTTGTCCAAACTTTTGAATGGCACTGTACATCAAACAAATTTAAAAGATATAAAAAAAAGCCCAATCAATACAGTCAACGTCACTAGCAACGTATTCAGCAAACTGTACAAAAACACATAGATACTTGTACATCTGCGAGCATGAAAGGATTGGGAATGAAAATGTTTCAGAAAACAACCATAAGATTATATATAACAACTCAAATGTGACAACCATAAACTTCAAATGACCATCACAGAGAATTACAGTCAAAGTTTAGCTAAATTCAACATAAAATGACCAAAACTAAATGTGTCCATGGAAAGGTGTCAAATATCCACAAGGTTAATTATGCTCAACAGAAGCAGTTGTAGACATGCGATGATCAGATCTTTTGCTCTATACCTGAATAGTTTGTGGTTGCCTTGTCTCTTTCTGTCTGGTTGTCTTGTTCCGAGGTGGGTGGGGGACCTTTTACTGGGGCCCAGGGGCTTGTTGTTTCATATTCTTGATCTGGGTACTTCCTCCACCACTGTTGTCTGAGCAGGAAACTGCTGAAAGTCAAGGTAAGTCTAAACTTCGATATTTTTATTTTTGAAGTGTGGCTTTTTTTTTAAATTGCATAATTTAAAGTTATAAATTTAGGAAACTATTAATCATGATAATCTAAGAGTCTACTCTGATCTGTGTGGCTTGGTAAATGCATTATGTGTATTCCTTTGGTGCCAACTCGCCTAGCGGATCCCCCTCAGCTTCCTGTCCTACAACCATCAAACCAAACCCCTCTCTCTCGCACGTCTGTGTGATCCTCTCTCCACCCCTCTCCTTTCTCTGGCACAGGCGCTCGGGGCTTATGTGTCTCGTATTGTACGGGGAGCGCGAGAGAGGGAGCTCTACTTTGAGTGACGTCACCTCTCCCATGGCGTCAGATTGACGTAGCGCATACCAGCCGCTCTATGTGGAGGCAGAGCCCACATAAATACACTATTTGACTTTCTCCACTCAGACGGCGCACATAAACAAACCTGCGTTACAACTCCACACACTTTGCAAAGCACCCATCAGCACTGACACACTCAGCTCACGGGAACGGACGCAGACACACTTTTCACATTCGGGAGTTTGATCCTTTTTTATTATTATCATTATTATTAGCCATTTTTCTACTTTTTGTGCTTTAGAAAAAGTAAGAAGGAGATCGCGAAACTTTCTCTCTTTTTTGCCTACAATGCATTTGTGCCTCTTCAATATCACCGAGAGCGTTTTGTAAATATTTTTCTCTTCATTTTTCCAACTCTTTGTGATTATTCTGGATGGAAAGGGGATACTTCCTACGAGGTTATTACTAAATGTAAAGACGGAACCGCTACAGCAAACCAGTAAGTAAACTCTGGATGAATGAATCGCTGATATTTTGTTGCTACACTGCCGAATTTTCACCGACCCAAACCTCTCAAATGTGTTTATTCATGTTCACTTAAGCACGTGTCATGCTGTATCTTTATCTCCAGTCCTGATTTGGTTCAACTTCATAGATCTGTTCTATAACCTGTTGATATGTAAATCGTCCGCGTGCACGTGCACGGCTACTCCTATCTGTGTGCGGTGGTACCAAATGAAGCTGAATTCGAATTTAATTTGCGCGTGAGAAGGTATCATATCCTTTCCGGTTGTCATGGAAATGAGATGCCTCTCACTCACACAATGAAGAGTGGAGTCAGACGCACAATTGGTCTGAGTGGAGAATAGTGTAACCTACATTCAGGCAGGATCTAGGAGAGTAGAGTTAATGCTCTTTAATTTCACTCTGTCCTTTCATTTCTAGGGGCCTTTTTGTAGGATTTTATAGGGAGGATGCTCTGTTAATCAGTAGCTTTAATATGGCGTGTGCGTGTGTGTTTATTTTTGAGGTAGCTGGTCTGCTTGCTTGTCATTGACTGGGAAATCTGAATACTTCAATACACATTTTAATCACTTAAACTGTATCATTTTTATTGGGATTTCAGCATCTGAAAACAGATTAATATTTTCTTGGAAGCAAACTTTTATAACCGCATTAATCGGGGTCGGTTAAACAGTCTCCTGATTCCATATAGATTCATCCTATACTCCCTTCTGGTAGCAGGAAAACACCTTTAACCAAAGCCACGTCCAATTTCTGATGCCCACTGGGAGACATGTCCTAAAGACATGTGATGACAGCATATTACAATACCAGAGCTGTATGACACGAGACAAACAGATGCTGAGTTGAGGTGCTTAAGTAACTTGCTGATTTTATCTCTTTTTTTTCTCCCCTCCCCTCTCACACTCCGGTTTACGCACGCGGGCAGGCACTTCTGACAGTTTCCCTCTCAGTGCTGATTTACAGTACTCATATATTTGTCTGGTCTCTCCTTTATGTCCTTTCTTTTCTCTGTGTCTGTTTGCTGGAAGAGTCGCGCTGTCCGGGGTTATTGGTGTGAGGGGCTACCGGGGCCTACCGGCGCTCCGGGGCGCGTGCTTTGCAGCTCTTAAGTCGTTCTCCTGGTTACCGGTGCGCGCCGGGGCCAGAGCTACTCCGGTCGGCTCGGCCTGAGAGGGAGACGAGAAGGGTCCAGTTTGTTTATCGGGGGGGAGGGGGAGGCAGGGGCAGACTAAAATGCTCTTTTTAAGTGAAAACGGCTTATGAAACCGTCCACAAAAGTTGGGATAGGACCGTAAATACGCACGATGCTTTTAACCGAGGAAGTTATCTACGAATCAGGCTATATTAACTCGTATCAATAAAAAAAATCTTATTCCTGCTGTAACTGTAATCTTTTTAAAGGCATAAATGTGTTTTTTTTTGCTGGAGTTCACTCAAATGACTCCACACAGAATTGAATAATGACTTAACTGTTCCAAATCAACCCTAATCAAATAAATGTTATACAGCTCGACTTGTATGTTTACCCTGGTTTGTCTTTTTAGTTTATTTCTGCACATTATGAAATGCTGTAAGGCATTTGATTTGTATAGTAGCCATGTCCTGACCAAGAAACCACCAAAGGAGTGTTTCCGGTCAGATTTGCCCAGTATACAGTAAGTTCAGATGTGGAAAAACATGGTTTTTGGGTAGTTTGATCTGTTTACTTAAATATATAGGACGCAAAAGGTTGCAGGAGTAGCCCTGAGAGTCTGTTTGGAGGGTTATGGATTGTCAACTGGCTGCACGCTGGGAGACGGAGTGGTCTTGCAACTGTATCACTGAGTGTCTCTGTGTGAGTCTGTTTAGCAGAGAGAGGGAGAGCGGGTATATAAGTGAGCGTGTGACAAAAAGGGGGCGCTCTGGGCCTTGAAATCCACCAGCCACTGTGCGCCTTTCTGCAGTTGACAGAGAGCTGGAGGCGCGCTGCGCACAGGAGTCCGCTGTTAAAAGGTTTCAGGTTCGACTCTCCAGAATTTCTAGATTTGTTTCTCCTGGATGAACCTTGAGCGGGCTGATACGGTGGCGATCAGAGGCAAGAGAAGCGATGGACCGGATGCGCAGGCACAGAGTGCTTTTATAAAAGTTCTGACTTGTGTAGGTGTGTAAGAGTTTGGTTGGTTTTTTTTTAACTCCGTGAATGGATCAAATTTTAGATTATAATAATGGGGTACCTTTTTGTGTTAGAATGAAACCTGTCGCCCACATGTAAGTTGTGAAATGAACCCATAGTTCTCAGTTGTGGTTCTTAATATTTTCCTTGTGGCATGGATTTAGCGTCTCATTTAGTTTAAAACCTGATCTGTTTTTGATCCAATATGTGCATAGATTTTTTTCTTACAGGTTTTCATGGATCTGTGTGGTAATTTAGCTTTTTGTGACCGATATGTTGTTTAAGACATAAATCAGTTTTCATCAACTTTGATCTCTCTTTTCATCTCTTTATCCAATTTACTTGATTTATTTGTTGGATTCAATTATTTTTAACACATGTCTGTTTATTTCAGGCTTTCCAAAAAGCTCATTTTCAGTTGTCTTTAATTCAGCATAAATCTGTCTTTTTGGGGGGTGGGGGGTTGCTTCTTTGTTTTGTTTTGATTTTCCAACTTCAATTATTTTTTCCGCAATAAACTTTGGGAAGACATTGCAAAGACAGAAGTCCCTCTCTTAGAAAATAGGGAAACAGCGGTTACATTTTGCCTTTCATTGTGTTTGAGTTTTGATGATCGCTGCATGGAGATGGTGGTACTCACCTTTCAGTCCCTGGCTTTAACCCAGACATTTACACCTCCAGGCACAGGTTCGGAAGAGCGCGCCCAACCGAGCTTGGAGCCCCGGCGATCGGATCTTTCCTCTTCGACGTCCGCCGAGTCCTCCCTGCTCCAGGAGCCCTGTCCCGGCCGCAGCCACGCCACCCCTAAATCCCGGACACCCAGCACCATTCAGCGCGAAGCTCTTTCACCAGGTACAGAAGCTGCCACTCAGATTGTTTTTCTTTCTTTCTTTCTTTCTTTCTTTCTTTCTTTCTTTCTTTCTTTCTTTCTTTCTTTCTTTCTTTCTTTCT
>JAOXYM010000006.1:14692558-14707166 GCA_028567055.1 Leptatherina wallacei | reverse complement strand
GTGTGTGTGTGTGTGTGTGTGTGTGTGTGTGTGTGTGTGTGTGTGTGTGTGTGTGTGTGTGTGTGTGTGTGTGCTTGCAGTGATGTCCAATACCACCATGGGGTTCCATTATTATTTAATGTTATCTCATCTGCTTTGCCATCTGACTAACCAGAGTACACCCACCCACACATGCACACATGCACAAACACAGCTACTTGAACTGGATCAAAATATTGCACTGATAACCTGCAGCTTCTCTAAACCAACTAACTGTGGATGAATCAGTGTGTGCATGTGTGTGCGTGTGCCCCAAATAAATCTGCTATACTTTTCCAACACAAGTGCAAGAAGTCTTGAAGTAGAAAATGGAGTGAATGGCAATACACCGAAAGATTTTTCCTCAGATTTTATTCATTGAAAAGTGCGTTTAGATACAGAGAAAAATTGGCAATCTCTGACACTCAAATGCCAAGAAAACTGCTTGTCCAATAGAGCCGTGCAGAAATTTTTAGTCACTGTTAATTTGTTCGCCCTGTAGTACTATCTTTGCGTGCATGTGCCTCTAATAGAATCTGCTTTTCCTGTAGATTTACCATAGCGTCTTCCCTGTACTGTGATTCTGTCCTTTTCAAGTCCTGCTTTTCTTTGTGAATCAGTGTTTATCTAATATGGCTTAAGATTCCATTCTCTGACCAATGATTATTGCTATAAACTACAACTGTATACTAGTAACACTCAAAGAATTATTCCATGTACAGTGCTAACTTATCTGTATGCTCCTCTTCCCTGGCAGACATGCCCTGTGTGCAGGCTCAGTACGGGCCCGCCCCTCCAGGCTCAGCTTACTCCAGCCAGTCCTTCAGTTACCAGGGTGACAGCTACAGCTCTGACCTCATGACCCCTGACTACACCAAGCTGGACCTGGGTGGGGGCGAGATCTCTGCTGCCGCCACCACCTCCCTACCCAGCTTCAACGTCTTTGTGGAGGGCAGCTATGAGCCCAAATCCTCCTGCCTCTACCAGATGCCCCCACACAGGCCCACCATCAAGAAAGAGGAGGAGAGCTACCCAACTGCCCCACCACTGGAGGCCATGACCTCCTCCACCATGTACTTTAAACAGTCTCCCCCCTCTACGCCCACCACCCCATCTCTGCCGCCCCAGCCTGGTACCTCATTCCTGTGGGACGACCAGCACTCCCTGGCCCCTCCCTCGCACTCACACTCCCTGGTCTCTGGCCTGGATACAGGCCCCCTCAAGTCCCCTCGCTTTCCACATTACTACCAGCACTCGCCTCCACACAGCGGTGGCAGCGTCGGTGGTTATGAGAGCCTTGGAGGAGGACTGGTTCGTACCTCCTCGTCATCCTCGTCCTCATCATCATCAGTATCCCATCCTCATGGTCCACCCCTGGAGCAGCCCATGTACCAGCTGCACCGTGGGGCCGGGGGAAGCAGCCTCGCCTTCCGCTCCCTGGCACTTGGGCCTTGTGGTCCTCTACTAGGAGACAGCCTGCCCTCGCCTCCTCCTCGTGGCCCCCAAGGAGAAGGAACCTGTGCAGTGTGTGGGGACAATGCCGCCTGCCAGCACTATGGCGTACGCACCTGTGAGGGCTGCAAAGGCTTCTTCAAGGTAAAATTGAAGTTACATTAAGAGTGTTTTAAATATCAGTGTATCCACTTTTATCAATGCGTCCACAGTTTTTTTTTTTCTTAAGTCATGATGTGGTAACTTGCTGCAAAGTGTCTGGCATACGTCATTTGAAACTATTTTCTTGCATTTGCCTCTCTCCCACTCTTACGCCTTTCTCTGCGCCCTCTGAATCGTCTTTAGTGTCATACTGAAAGCACAACACACCCACAAGGGTCATCTCTCCCAGCAACCAAGTGGGCAAATTGTCCACGTGGACTGTGAGTGTGTGTTGGCTTGTGTTAGGTGAGAACACAAGATGATAAACACATATTCTCTCTCAGACAACCGGGCTTGCCGTAGAACCACAGTGCAGTGAGTGCGCAGTGGAAAATGACTCCTCTTTGAAATCGAAGTTTCCTAACAGCATGTTTGTAGTGAATCAGTGGCCACGAAATTGACCACAATTCACTGACACAATACCGGGCCCAATATGAGTTATTTTGAAATTTGGCTCGTCTAGTGATTCAATCGTACTCTTGTAAGCTTGCTGTCTCACATCCCGTGTTGCCACACACGTGCTGAGACACGCCGCACAGGGTTCAACATCACCAAAAGGCAGTTTTTAGTCAGACTTATTTTTCGTTTTCCTCAAGCAAGTCATAAAACACAACTGATCATCAAAAGCTCTTTTCTGCCGAGCGAAGAAAATTATATAGCTGTGTTTTTATTTGACACTTAGTAGTAGAGCCCTTGAAATGATGGTGACCCCATGCTAAATGACAATGAAGTCATTCCTTTGCACAGTTTTCAAATGATAAGATTTTCCATCACACTTGTTACGCTTTCTATGGGTTGCTTGAGACAAGAGAGTGAAAATTAAGTGACAGCAAGACAAAGGGTGCAAACACAGGTAATTGAATAATGCCTCTGGTAGGTGGGAATGAATTATCCTTCTTTTCAATTAGTTTCACAATTGGTTTTTATTTAGTAATTAATGAAAGCAGAGTCTGGTGGTGGGAGGCTGCAGGCTGTCTGCCTGCTGCAGCGCTCAGCAGCCACAAAGCCTGTCAAACCTGACTATGTTTCCTCTACACACACATATGCAGATGCAACCATGCACACACAACATATGCACGCAACCACACAGAAAAAAAACATATGTACAGAATTTTCTTTCTGTTCAGCCATGAATCCAGGATGCAACCACAGTAGCTAAAACCTAGCACACACCTGCTCTTTTTCTTATATTTTCAGGCGCATTACCTCAATTATCCTGATGTTTTTATTGTCCCCTGAAAATACTTCCCTGATTGCATTTAATTATCACTGAACAGTTATTCCACATTAAACCCCAGTACAGGCTTGCTGTAAATTATTGTTATTTCATTAATGCAATTTGAAGCACATTTCCCTGTGAATTCATTTTAGTTCCTAAACAAATAATTTTTCCTGTTTTTATTATTTTGGGCTGAATAATGCATGCCATTCACTACTTTCCATTAATGAAGTGAATCTATCAGAGTGGGATTTTTAAAAAAAATACATTAGAAACTACCACAGCTGTTTGTATTATACATTATGTTGGGAACAAAAAGAATGTTAAAATATTCTGATTGTTATGCATTCAACAAGCTAGTAAGCTACTTTTACTGTGCTTTTATCAGTCTAAATACATGGTCAGCTCATCTCACTGCACATGATTTTTATTTCCCATCACTCGTAAAGAACGTAAGCCACAGGCATTTGTTCAGAAGATTTCAAAACAAGCTGGTAAAATACACATTTTTTTAATTGCACAAATGGGACACAGAACGTTAATTCACAACATACATAAAACTAGATTATATTTGTATTTAGTTTAGTGATTTCAGACATTTATCATTAAAGTTAGGAGATGAGGTCAGCTCACTTTTTCTTTTCTTTTTTACTTCAAAATAACCTTTTTACATTGAAAGTGAGACACAGAACTGAGAAGAGGATGGAGTTTGGCCCTAAAGGTCTTTGATTTAAGCCAAACATGTTACATTTCAAGTATCTGCCTGTGCATGCCTCGCCCATAGCATGTGTCCCTTTGTATGCTGGATGTGTGTTCATTTGGGTCAAAACTCCCCCCTCAATGTGATTCTTAACATGACTCTCACCTGAACTACATTTCAGATTTTGCCCACGGAAATTTTTATGCCCATAAAATTTCAGTTTCAAATGCAAAACTAATTCAAAATCTGTAGTTAATGGGAAATTTGAGTTAAATATGAGGATAAATGACAGGACAGGTGAAACTTATTCAATGACTGAAGTATTCTTTATGTCCACTCATGGACACACTAACACGCTTCCGTAAAATAAAAAGGTAATATACAGAAGAGAATAAGGATTTTATGTTTTTAAAACATTTTATTTATTTGAATTGAGTGTTTTTTGTGTGTGTCTGTGTCCATAAGCTTGATCGGGTCCACCAGCACATGTATGCATGCAGCACCGTGACATCAGAGTAGTTACTGACAGTATTTGCTCTGTTATGTAGCAACTCTGCTGAGACACCAGCAGTGGAAGCAAAGTCACAAGAGCCCCAACCAATAGACACACACACACACACACACACACACACACACACACACACACACACACACACTGTAGTAAATACAGTAGAGATAGCAGGAAACAGGCCAACGCTCACTCACGAGAGCTTCATTTATTGAAACCTTAACTGATCATTGAAAACTCAGGCTTTTCTTGGAAGTAGCTATCTTATTAATTAGACCTTGGGTCAGTGAAGAGAAGACCTTTGTCCTCAAACAACCACCACAGTTAACTCATTCTATAAACCACTTTCACCTGCCTCCCTATAACTCCTAACCTGCAGAAAAAACACAAGCTCTTTGGAATTTGAGGAAAAATAATTGGCAACCTTTAAAATCCCAAAACTTGAATGCATCACAGGACTGGTAGTCAAGCATATTAACTGGTTTTCATTGAGAACATTTATAAGAAAGACCAAATGAGAGCTCAAACTTTGCGCTGACCCTGCAGCAGACCTGTAAAGGTGTAAATAAATGTTGACATGCTAAGCTTTCTGAGTTACCCAGACTCTCGTGCAGCTTTACCTTTATTCCATCTCCCTCTATTCTCCTTCAGCCACATTAATGGGCATAACTAACTTATCCTCGCACGCACGGGTCACTGGCCATTGAAAGGATAAGAGGAGGGCATTTGCAAACGATCAGCGGTACCATGGCAACAACTCTCATCCGGCACTGGCGCCCATTACGCGTCAGTTCCGCACTCGAACCAAAGCATATGGAATAATTGGTGTGTTATTGGTCTCCCGGGGGCACGGGCATGTGTGGCGCGAGGGGCTCCTAATTGGATTTATTTGTTTTGATGTGTTTTAGAGGCGTTTAAGAAAAAGGGGAAGGCCGTGGCACTTTATGTGTGTTTGTTTAATTTACTGTTTGTTCTGGTGCTGTGTGAGTGGACCAGCGAGTCACAAATAAAATGTAAACATTTCAAATGACAATGATTATCATTACCGGCTGTGGTTGACATTAGTTTCACAGGGTAGGTTTTGAGAGACTTAATGTAGCAGGTATGAACATTCAAGTAATTTGGACATTTTTAGGCAATTTTAGATTAGTTTGTCTCTGTTCAAATGTTTTGGCAGCCTGAACACGTGTCTGTTTGAGATAAATATGAGGACTAACTTCAAAGCTGGTTGATCATGACTGGGGGTCGGAACAACATGCAGACGGGTGTCGCGGCTGGTGTGATCACTGTAACCGCACAAGCGGATTTAGAGATTTAATCTTAATGTAAAAACTGACTATAAAGATGGTCCACGAAGCTCACTGGATTTGTCTTAGAGTTAAACAATAACTGTTGGGGTTTGATTGTTTTGTTTTTTGTTTTTTTCAAATTACAACAAATATTAAAGCGTTTTAATAGGCTATAGCGTGGTTCTGTATGGTCACACTGCTCTGTAAAACTTAGGCTGCAGTAGCTAAAGGAAAAGTAAATAATGCCCCACCACTTGTACCACCTAGGAGCCGTTTTTATTGTCCTTATAAACACCTTTCAGTCGCAAGCGCGCGGGAATGGCACATAAGTGCGCGCGCCCGCAGATGCGTATATAGGCATTCACTATCATCCTAGTTATCATTGTCTGTCATCCACGCGGTGAGCTCACCCGGCCCCCACGTGGCCCGTTTCTGATTTCATTTTAATAAGGTCAGTAATAATCGCGCGAGCCAGCCGAGAAGAAAACTGCTCCCGCGGGGCCCATTGAAAGAGGCGATGCGCGAGGCCCCGGAGGTGCCACGAGCTGACCCGCGAGCTTCACAAACAATCTGATCACGCAGCTCTTGCGGCCGCAGTCCCCTCCACTCTCCCACACACACACACACACACACACACACCCCAGTCTCGCGGGACCCGGCTCGGCACGCCACGCGCTCCATCCCTATTGTCGGCTGTGGCGCTAATAAAATTGTCCCTCCTGCAGGCGAGGCTTGTTGGAAAATTAATTTTATCTAATTATACTGATGTCACCGTCGCCTTTCAGCGCGTAATTAAAATCTGACCTGCGAGCTTCTGCTTTCACTCTTTGATAGGGGAGAAAAATTGAATTAAACAAATCAAATATTAGGTGTTGATTGTGTTTGGAGGCTGATTATCGGTATGTCTGTGTCTTTCTCCAGCGCACCGTGCAGAAAAACGCTAAGTATGTGTGTCTGGCCAGTAAGAACTGTCCTGTGGACAAGAGGAGGCGCAACCGCTGCCAGTACTGCCGCTTCCAGAAGTGCTTGAGTGTGGGCATGGTGAAAGAAGGTAGGACATCCCACACCTGAAACCAACTGTCAACACATAAATACTGATCCTCCGGATCATAACATGTGTCTCTGCTATCAGTGTGTAGAAAGCTGTCAGTCATCTGGCCACATCACACACATCCATACTGCAATATATCCTTTCCACTGAAATAGTAAAGTGCACACATACCTTCTGAATCCACAACAGCTTTAAAGCTAGACACTCGGAGTCAAGCTGACCACCTAATCACAGATTGTCACATTTTTTTGATCTCTTCCTTTGCGTCACCACATCTGATATGCTGACTGACTGCATAACAGAGATGTTTTGCTAATGTTTAGAATCAGTGTGACACTTAAACTGCCCTCATTTCCCTGAGGTTTCTCACCTGTCTCCCACTCTTGCAATACCCCCCACCCACATTCACACAGCACATATATGCAAATAAATCCGCAACACACACATTCATTCAGACATTGCATTAACAGCTGCATGTCCCTGTAGAGCAGCTCCACTGCCATCTGCTGGTTTGTAGATTCCTATGTTGGAATAGTGGCAGTGCTGGAAAGCTCTTCAGGAGAAATTATATCAAGCCAAAAAATTGGAGGGTTAAACATTGTAGGAATGTTGTATGAAAAATAGCATAAATAACTGAAAAAGAAACTCTCACTGACTCTTATTTCATGTCTTTCTCTGATTCACAGTGGTACGTACTGATAGCTTGAAGGGGCGCAGAGGCCGCCTGCCCTCCAAACCAAAGAGCCCCTTGCAAACAGAAGCGTCTCCTCCTTCTCCACCCCTCAGCCTGCTCTCTGCTCTGCTCAGAGCTTATTCCCACTGCACACCCCGAGACCTTGACTATAGCCAGGTACACTGAAATGCTTCATTTCATTTGAAGACATGCATGTGTTTTAGTGTGTTCTTTGTTCTATTGTTTTGGGTTTTTTGGTCATTTATTTGCTCTCTATGTCCAAACAGTTCAGTGCTGCCGACCCTCCTTCATCCTCCTCAGATGCAGAGCACATCCAGCTCTTCTACAGGCTGCTCACCATCTCAATGGAGACCACGCGGTGCTGGGCAGATCGGCTGCCCGGCTTTTCTGAACTTCAGCATGAGGATCAAAACCTGCTCATAGACTCTGCCTTCCTGGAGCTGTTTGTCCTGCGATTGGCTCACAGGTAAGGCTGTAGGGAGCGAAAGGAAGACAGTGTTCTACCAGATGAAACCTTTTAATACTTTTCATTTTACTGTTCAGCAGGTTCCCCCAATGCACCCATCTCACTTTTTTTTTGGACAACTTGTTGAAAGGATTCCTAGTACGCTCATACAACTTGTTTATTTTATTTATTTTTGAGCAACTTTGGTATTTCACATCATCTTAGAAACAAGAGACATTTGTTACCCTTAACTGTTACATTACAGTGTAAATGTGTTGGCAAAGTTGTGTACTGCTGTGTTGGTGTATCTCCAGAGTAGGAGGAGTGGAGCTGAGTAATTGCCATATGAACCAAATTATGAATGGAGTCTGTAGCTATGACAGCAGCTACACCCACAGAGTTCCGCTCCACTCGTCTGATATCTGACGCACAGAGAGCTCTGTTTGTGTTCTGCAGGATAAAACTGTGCTAACATTGTGAACTGTGAATTGACAGGATCAATTCTATCTAAAAGCTGGTCAGCTGAGACAGAAAAGGGCTTTTGTGGTGGGGGAATACTTTTTCAGTTCAGCTGACTGGAATAAAAAAAGAATTTACTTTATTTACTTCATGCATTCATCCAGCCACATGTGCATGTGTTTGAACACGTGGTTGTCTTACTCATGGATACCTGTGGTGCCATAATGACTGCTCCGGCCCATCTCTGCCTCAGTATTACCCTGGGTTACGGGTCTGCTCTTGAAAGGCATGTTGCTGGTTAAATTTATGGGGAGGAGGGGTGGGGGGTCGCGCTACAAGCTCATCCTTTTGTCTCCACTGTCGTCTAGAGCAGAAGACCAACACAGTCAGACACACAAGCACACTTACTCACACACACCGACTGTACAGAACTTTCTCTCCTCCTCCCAGTGTAGGTCCAGGTGCAGGGTGGGTAGAGGATGGGTGGTGGCATCACAGTCCCAGCAGGAGGGGGACTGTGACTCAAGCTAAAGGGTGGACTCACAGGGGCCTCTATCAAACACATACTCACTCACAAGCACACTGCTCATGCTTCCATCAGCCAAACTCCCACGACACAGAGGAAAACACACACAAATGCAGCACTGTCTTACTTTCTGTTTCTTCCATGAGAGCAAAGGATGCAGTCCTCACTACCATCTCATCGCTGACGCAGTCCTGCATTGACCCTGTGTTGAACCAAGATGCCTTGAGGACCCCCTCACGAGCATGTGCCTGTATGTTAGTGAATGTGAGTGTGTGTGTTCAGTGTGCGGAGGGCAAATTTGCTTTGCTCTTCTGGGCCGGCATTGCTGTAAGCACCCCGTTACCAAACAGTTTCTGTGGATATTGGCTGATTACCGTGGTGACAGCGTAGTCAGGGGGGAGTGGAATGTGTGGCAGACATCCAGCTGTGCTGGATGTGAGCATGTGTGCATCTGCCTGTCTGCCAGTCTGTCTGTATGGTTTTCATCATGTGTTACTATCAGACATGAGTGAAACAGCATATTTAGAATTATTCTCAATACATCATAGGATAATAACTTAATCAAGACAGTACCAAATTTATCATCAAGGAATAACAGAGATTTATCCATCTTCATATTCTTCTGTTCCCATGCTTTCTCCCTTTTGTTTGAGCCAGATTAAATTTGTTTGGTCAATTATTTAAATGCATTGTGTCCACAAAGACTAAACTAGATTGGATTTGTGGTAAAAAAAAATTCTGTAACTAGGATAAGAAAAGCAAGTTTGTCTATCAATGAATGCACTTCACCTAAGAGATGATCGTGTTATGCGGAAAATGATTGAGAAGGAGTCAGAAAAGCAGATCCTTGATTGAAGGTTCCTGACTAGAATGGGATTATGTTAAAAGTATTCTTTCTTTCTTCCTTTGTAACATGTGATGGGCACTTCCCTGCATTGTGCACTATGTCCCAATACCTGTTGCTCATTTGTGCCAAGAGTTTCAAATATCAAGTTACTTCTGGCACATTTTGCCAAACATTTGAAGCTTTTCCTGTGTCATTTCATAGCATTAGATGCAATAATATTTGTGAAAAAAGTGTCATCCTTGAATCCATCCATTTCTTTTAAAAATCATGTATCATAGCTTGATGTATTATTATCAATGTGTAATTTACTTAGACCATAGATAAGCATTTTGCTCCTGAATACTTGTGTTAATTGAGAAAATATATATTTTTATGCACATTTTACATGGTGGATTATGTGAAACCTCTCTCTGCGTGTGTTTGGCTAAAAGTGGGTGGGAAATCTTTTTTCAGCTGTAATAAGGATAATTAGACACAAATGGCACTGCATCTTATCCTCATAACTGCTAAACCAATGTTTGCACAGGCTGTAATTAGAGGCTTCCCTGTCTTTTCACCAGTTCTTTCCTTCCTCTCTACCTTTCTGATTGTATAGGCATCTATTTTCATCTTTCTTCCTTTGTTCTTCATCCTCCCATTTCTACCATGTCATCCTTTACCTTTATCTTGAACTAAAGTCCTTTGTGTTATTGACTGCTTGATTCCCTTCCCTCTCTGCTAGATGATAAAATAAGGGAAGTTGTGTGTCGTGAGTAAGTGATGGTTAAATACATCTGAGAAGCGTTTCATTTTCTCATTAAAGCTTTGTGTTTCCACTGCACACCACAGCCTGGGTACATTAAAGCCATAAGAGTTTACCTATCTGTAAATACACACACACACACACACACTCACACACACAAAGAGCAGCCCTCTGCCCTAACCCTTCACCCCACCCTGCCACAAGGAAACACAGGAATGTTTTAAAATGCTGTAATTTGGAAAACACAACCTTAATCAGCTGCATGCCTGTGTTTGATGTGTGTCCCATTTTTGTGTGAGTTTGCATACTGCCAGGTTTCCTCATTGTTTTTATTGTAATTGTTTCCTTGCCCCAGCATCTCAAGCTATATTTACAATACATGAGGGAAAATAAAGTGTTTCATTGGAATGGAGAGCTAACAAGTCCCTGTCTCCTTTTCCCTCTTTGTTTTTTCAGGTCCATGCTGTCGGAGGATAAACTAGTGTTCTGTAACGGCTTGGTGCTGCACAGGTTTCAGTGCCTTCGTGGATTTGGAGAATGGCTGGACTCCATCCGGGACTTCTCCACCCACCTCCAGAGCCTAAACCTGGATGCCTCTGCCTTCGCCTGCCTGGCCGCCCTCGTACTGCTCACAGGTAACAACAGATTCAAAATCACAAACATACCAGCTGAAGAGAGTAAAATTAGAACAAAAATGGCCATCTGTCTCTCTCCACTCTACACAACTGCTGTCAATCATTCAAGATCCTTTTGTGTAAATGTACATACACAAAAACTCTCACACTTCCTGTTTCCTTTTTCTATTTGTCAAAAGTGTTGCCTTTGGATGATTCAATGTGACATTGATCAGGTGGAAACATCCACTAACGTCACACATCCGCTCAAAGACACACATGTGAGTGTGTGTTCTCACACATTTTCTGCCTGCAACAAGAACCCGATACCCAGAAGCACCTGCTGCACCTGCCACACACCTGGCCCTCTAATCAGCGTTCATGGGTGAAAAATGGAGGCTTTCTCCATGGACACACATCAGAAACACAACAGAGGAGACAGAAATCTAGCTAGTTGTAAATTGAATTAGAAATATAGCCCAAGGTGCAATTTAGTGTTAACATTTCATCCTTTACAGCTTTATCCCAGAGTCAGACCGTGCATTAACGTACTATGGTAAAATCCCCTCCCCCTGCTGTAAGCCTTCGTACCTCACCCTACCCCCTCCACCTCCTCTGCCTCTTCTTTTTCTGTCTCGGCCCTCCAACCCCGTCCTCACTCTCTGGGGGAGCACTTAACTCTGTGCCTGATCGACCAGCCCACTGTGGAGCGCGGCTCTGGAATGGCGTCTGCGGTGTTCTCAGTGGTGCTTTGCCACCTCGGCAAAGCACGCAGCGCGCAGCCAATGCTGAGCCACCAGAGCCACCAGGCGATCGACCACTTCAGAGTGGCCTGTGCAGAAAGGCAGTCATCGATCTCTCCCCAGGAGCTCACGCACATAGAGAAAGAAGGGATAGGGAGAGCGGGAAGAAAGACGGGGAAGCAAAAGTGTGTGTGAGAGGTCTGAAAGGCACAGTGGAAGGAGGACTGAAGTGACTGCAGCAGCAAGCACAGCAAACAATAGAGTCACATAAACAAACAATAAATAAGCTTGAGATAATGGATAGCTCAAAGTGAGACTGGTCTTAGAGCCAGCTTCCCTGCAGCACAGACCAGCTCGTATGTGTGCTTGTATATATTATGTCTGAATGTGTGTGAGGGGCCGGACACCCTGTTCTCTGTAGAATGAGTTAGTGTCACATTAAGCCTGGTACGAGTGCCACTGGAGTTGCTATGGGCAGCAATGTGTGTGTGTGCTTGTGTGTGTATTTCTAATTTGATTTTGCTGCTCACAAGGCCAAATAACCAGTTAATTGTTGAACACTTTTATCTCTATCAGTGTCTTGGATTATAAATTTGCAGGGACTGTTTATGCATGATTTATTTTTTTTATATAAGAAAATGGATTCATACCATTTATGTGCTGCATATATACTGCATGAATATGTGTATTTTGCATGCATGGTGTGTGTGTGTGTGTGTGTCCATACGCAGCGTGCAGGAGGCTTATTAAGTTAGGGTGTGTATTGATCTGTAGTGAATGAGACAGGTTAAAGCCTGTTAAGAACATGAGCCATACAGGCTAATGAGGTAGAATTCAATATAAAACAAGATGTAGCTAATGTTCTTTCAGCCGAATGAGCTCTGATGTATGTATATGTGTGTGTGTTTTGTTTTCTACTGACTTCATTTTTGCCATTTAATGAATTACCCTCTTAACGTCTCTGTCTCTGTCTATCTACAGAGCAAGTCCCAGGTCTAAAGGACTCGAAGCGAGTTGAGGAGCTGCAGAATAAAGTCATTTGCTGTCTCAGAGACCACCTAGGCTGTGGCCCTTCATCCTCCTCCTCGTCCAAGCCTGTACCTCCTCTGAGTCGCATTCTGGGTTTAAGGGCAGAGCTCCGTTCTCAGAGGACCCAGGGCCTTCAACGAATTTTCTACCTGAAGCTGGAGGACCTGGTACCACCCCCACCGTTGATTGACAGGTTCTTGGACACTCTGCCCTACTGATGGCTCGGGTCGACCACGCAGAAAAATATCCACAGCATGTTGTGTTCAGGCCCCACCCCACCTCCCCGAGGAGCATGCACACACACTTGGAAGAGAGATTCACTTCCTTCTGATTGATGCAGAGCAGAGAGAGCCAATCGAAAACTTCTCACTCAACGGGACAACAAAACAAGAACGCCTTTTGCTCAAATGGACTACCGAGAAAATGCTTTTCACCTGTATAAAAGACAATTACTCAAACTCTACCACTTTTTATTTTATCCTCCTAATTTCTCACACGAGGGAGGATGATGAAGTTGGCATGGACAACAACAACAAAAAAAAAGACTTTTTACTGTCCTTTCTTCGTCTGGGTGGCAGCTGATTCTGCAAAAAAAAAAAAAAAAGAAAAGAAAAAAATGCTTTTGAGTACTGTTTATCTGTGTTTTAGCCTGGCACGTTCTGGTGTCTGGTTACAGAATGTTTTCTGAGCTGTCGATGTCACGGTGAGACACAAGTTACCTCCTGCTGAAATGAGGAGCAGGTTGTTTTCAAACTGAAATGTACTGAAAGGTCAGAGGTCAGACAGCACATGTACAGAGGAAGAAACGTGAAAGCGGAACACAGATATTTCATAAACACATTGAAGTGGCTGTTGAGGTGGGCTCTTAAAAACAAGTGCAATTTCTTAAGTGCTGTCTTTCCACAAAAGGAAGAGACGGAGGAAGAACAGTCTAATTTCAAACTCTAAATTATTTTATTACAAAGACTTGTCCTGTGCTGTCAGTAGCTAAATGAAAGAGATACAGTCTCCACCTAGCTTTAGACAGCAGAGGACATATTGTGCACTAACTATCAACGACTAAGTCATCCAGACTTGAATTTGCTCTGCTATGTTTTTTTAATTAGTTTTTTTTTTTTGTTCATTTTTTTTTGTTCATTTTTTTATTACTCATTTTGAAATCATAGGTCGAGTAAGACTGTGGAAGAATAAGCATGGACAGAAATTGGCTTTTGAAGCACTTACACCCTGAGAAGGGCTAGAAGCACAGACACACACCCTACCTGCTCGCCTGGAGGATGCGAGGAGTCAGGGAGAGGAGGGTGCTCGACAGACAGCTGCACATCCAGTGGGTGAAACATTCCACCTTCTTGCTCTTTTGTTTTGTTTTTTCTTTACATTTCTGTTGTGGAGGCTGTGTGAGAATGCAGAGGGCATACTGTCTTTGTGTGTACTACTAGAGAAGTCAAGATCATATGCATGGTGTGTTATAAGCTGTTCAAAGCTCCCATAGCATTTCAAAAACAGCTCGACATGTGGTTGTGTCGCAGATTGCAGCTCTACGGAAATCTCCCTGGGCCTCCACCACCCACTTACACTCTCACGGCAGCAGTTCGGGAAAAAAAAATCTAATTCTATAGATATAAATATAAATAAATAAATATATATATATATATACAAAACTAATATTTTGAAGTGTTTTTAGCTTTTTCAAATATTGTGGTACGAGTTGTGCATTGTTTTTTGAAGAAGAGATACAAAAGAGAAAAAAAAGATGCTGTTTTTTTCAATGTCCCTCTTTGGTTAGTTTCCTGTTCAATCTTTTTCTTTCTCTTTGATTCACTGGATTTTCTGTTCAGCACTTTGAAATCATAAATTAGTTCTGATTATTCTGACCCACTGCGTCCTGTGTTTTGATTCCTCAAAGTTAACTTACTCCTTCACACAAGATACAAAAGACACCCCAAAACATTAATGTTTCAAGACTTTCTAAAAGCAATACAAATTTATATCTGATACATGTGTGTGTGTGTGTGTGTGTGTGTGTGTGTGTGTGTGTGTGTGTGTGTGTGTGTGTGTGTGTGTGTGTGTG
>JAOXYM010000006.1:14647768-14692458 GCA_028567055.1 Leptatherina wallacei | reverse complement strand
GTGTGTGTGTGTGTGTGTGTGTGTGTGTGTGTGTGTGTGTGTGTGTGTGTGTGTGTGTGTGTGTGTGTGTGTCTTGACAGAGACAAATCCTCCTGACAGGTAAAAGGCCTCGTTTCTCCCCTGAGGGACCCTCGGGCTCTCACAGAGAGTAGAAGGGGATTAGGAGAGTGAGGAGGGGGAGGAAGAGGGAGGAGAGGAGAGCTTTATGTTAGCATGAGGCCCAGATCAGCCTCCAGCCTCGTTAAACAACATCGATCGCCATGGTGACATTTCACAGCACATGCCGTCTATACTGTCACTGCCATCACTCACTTGCCATCCTGCACAACAACGAGAGCTCTACCACATATGCACACTCTCTCCTGAACAGCCAGGTGATTGAAAGCAACTGTGGTGGTGAAACAGTGAGCAGATTTATCTGAGTGTGTGTTTGAAAGACAGAGAAAAGAAAGTGGTGCAGTCGAGTACATCTGTATCTAAGATCTATGATGTCACACCACAATGACAACCAACTTATTTCCTTATTGGTGAAGCAAACATTTTAGACATCAAAAAGCGATGAAAATGGGAAATTCCTTGAAACACTGTTAGTGCGTGTCATTCTCTCTGTGTATGGGTGCATACAAAATTGTAACCCCCCCCCCAATCCTGTCCACACTGTAATGTCTTCAATCGGTATACAAGAGAGGACCATGTGACTTTTGTGTGTGTGCATAGGTTAATATCTGTTCATCCTGCATCTGTTACAATAACATTTCTGAGCTACATGCAAAATATGACATGAGGTAGAGAGCCTGAGGAGCAAAAGCACACTCAAATTTACATGGAAACACACATACACACAGTGAGCTGTCAGTCTTCCACCCAATCGATCCAGGCTGACGGGTTTCAGATACCAAGAGTCTTAATTAGAGCTCCCATCACAACATACATAATAATTATGCACACACACTAATTCGGAGCAGGTTTTTTCCTGTTTTGTGAGTTTATAACTTGTAATCCTTTCAGAACTGTAAAATTAGCCCTTTGAGTTTAAAAATCATATTGTACTGGATTTTGTTTGCAAAACACTTTTCTTACAGAAAAAAGAAAAACGTATATGTGGTAAATGTTTGCCTTTTTTTCTGATTTGTAAAAAAAATCAAATATATGAAAAAGTGGAAGGGACACATTTAATGTGTTTCTCCTGTAAATCACACCCTGCACTGCTGACTTTTAATAAACTATTATGACTGAAAATCACTGCACCTGCAGACTTGTAAACACAGGCAGTAAGCAATGTTGTGAAAATGCCTTTAAACTGAAAATCAACGTGGCATGTTGCAGGAAGATGTAAACAATAAAATTAATAATTGATGGTCCATTTAGCTAACTCACGTTCATTCTTTGCACGCACACTCACCGTGAGTATCAGGACTTACTGCAGCATGTTCACGGGACAGAGTTGTTGTTAATGTTACTGGTAACACCTGTGCTTCTTCTTCTTTGACATGTCAAGATGTCTGCTGTGAAATAGGCCTGTATCCACTGAGGCATCAGGATGTGCTTATCACACCTGCTATAAAAACAGTAAGATTCAGGAGGTAAGACGTGAACAGAGCTCCCTGCTGGCTTCCTCTCCTGCTGACAAACTTCCCGGATTAGACTGAAACAAATGACACCTGAGTCTTCCTGGGCTTAATGCACACAGGTTAATACACATACAGCTGTGTTTCCAACACTTTAGAGGACATCACTTTGGCTTACATTCATTTCTGAAAGACTAACCGTAGCCACAATGACAATCACCATTTAAACCTCAGACAAGGTTTTTGACCTCATGATTGTGAAGGGAACTTGTGTTTCGACCCCAAAGAAAGAGGCAAGCCCTATGTAAACAGATTCTTGGAGCCACATCAAGAGTGCTAATAATTACCACACACACAAACACTCCTACCCTCTCTCAAACATAGTAGCAGAAACATGAGGCCCAACTGTTTTGATAATTTGCTTAAAACTTTGTCAGTTTTTTTTTCCTCCCTCACAGTCTGCAAGTCTGGGAGTCCCCTGACAGTGGACACACGCACGCACACACACACAAATATCAACACACGTACACACACACACATTCACAACATGTGAACTCCACCAGGGGAAATCCCCTGTAGCTGGGGACTGTGTGTTTTACTGTGGCCCCTTGCATTGAGCATCCGCTAAGGGAAGAGTGTGTGTGGGGGCTGGCCTAAATGTCATAGGTAAAAGGTGCTGAAGAAGAGCAGTGGAAACATGCAATAGACCCACTCACAAAAACTGATCATAGTGTAGAGGAGGGGGAACCCCAGTTCTCTCTCTTTGTCTGACTTCCAAACCCAACTCAGACAAAAATATCACACTTAATGTAACTTTCCACAGGATTTAGACTATTTATACACGCAGTGAACTGAGAACAACCTGAACATCAATGATAAAACATAAGAACACACAAATATGATCAATTTGATATTATAATTATTATTCATCATGAGTTGGGCTTGGATTGTAAACTCAATTAAGAATTGTTTATATACTGCCACTGCTTGTTATTGATCATTTATATCATGTTTGGATTATTTTATGTGTCATATTTAAACTTTCATGACTACTTTTGAAATATAAATTATATATGCATACACAGCAGGACCGTGATCAGCAGTTTGGAAATTTTGTGGCTACAAAGTCTGATGGCCATGAGTAAAACCCAACCTACAGACACAAATCTTTACCAACCACAAAAAGGTCATCTTCATGATATTCAACTAGTGGATTATTTTCTGCATCATTGATCTCTTTTTTTATTTTATTTTATTTTTTATCAGAGCTCTAGCCAGAAAACTAACCACCTTGTACTTTAATCTATTGGCTATAGTATTTTGCATATTAAAAATATTTAAGATGTTTTTATCAGAGTTAATCCTGCATCTATGAGTAACAGGCATGGTCAGACAGTCTCTCTATTATGTTATAAAATGATTGACAGATAAGCAGCTTGAATATATTGTGCACCTTGTGAAACCACATCTAAAGTATTCTGAGAAATAATACCCATATACATTTGGGTCTACCAAGCGTAGTTTTGTCTCACCCACCTGAGCTTTGGTGGAAATGAGGGAAATATAAGGTTGTGTCATTTCTGCCAATTTTTAGACTAAAACCCCTTTTTTATGTTTTCAATTATTTTGAGATTGTCTCTTTTGAGAGTAATTCTTAGACACTAACTTCATCTAAAGATTTTAAGTGTAATAAGGAAATTTTACCAGCCTAGTTTGTCCTAAGTCTTTCATCATTGTCTTGCAGATTACTTTTAATCATATTGCAAGAGATGGACATCTACCATATTTGATAATTATGGAAAAGGGAATTTCTGAAAAAGACTTTATTTACACAAACTTGTACACAAAATTGTACTAGAAGCATCTGATCGACTTTATATGAATATTGGACATAGCGATTGGGAACATTTGCTCTGTGAGAGCTGTTTGAAGTCGGAAACTATTCTTGGTCGCACTGGGAAGAGAGTTGTTTACAAACAACTGTCAGAAAAGGGGGAAAAAAGACGAAAGCTTCTATAAAATAACTAAATGTACCTTAATCTTTATTTTATCATAGGTATGCAGGGTTATAAGTGTGTTTAGCAGATGAAAATCCCATTCTCGAGTGATATTTTAACTGGTAAGTGTCGCTTTTTGTCTTTTAAATGTGGTGTTAATCGGCTGTCTGGCGTTTCAGTATCCTTATTTGGGTTTTGTCTAATGGCTCCCTTTTAGAAGATATTTAACCTTGCACATAGCTGTTAGCTCCTTTGGCTAATTGCTCATAGCATGCGAGTCCCTTCCTTACTTGTACGTGTCTTTCAGTAATTTCACTTTCTATTCGTTACAACAGAGTTCATGTCACTTCTGACTTCTCCCACAAATCAAGACTGAAAGAGATTATAAGAGGTAATATCATGATTTTCGATGAAACGTTTCGATTCCACACATTCTCGTTATTATTGGGAAATTAGACAATCAAAACATCGAAAGTGTTTTTACATGTCTGACACTTTCTCGATTTGTTTTTATTGAGATCAGCTTCTGATAACCACGAAAAGCGTCCCAGCTCACTTTACCATAGCTGTAATATTACACGTTTTTTAACGCACAGATATTGGACAGAATAGTAGTGATATATATATCACTATTTATTTGAATACTTTACTAATGAAAATCATATCATCTTGAACCATATTTAATCATTGAAGGTCGAGGAAGTTACCTTGAAAATTAAATTTAAAAGTTTTGAAAACACTATAACATCAGAGTATTACAAACCCATTGTTCTCCTGTGCTACCTTACTGGCAATTACATCCTGGAGGTTGATGGTTGAAACAATTAAATGTTTTGTAAGTCCAAAGGTTTAGTCATCATCTTGTTACCTGTTTATTCCTTGTTATACTTTACTGTAAAATATATATATATATTAGAATAATAATTTAGTTGCAAAACTGTGGACAATTAGCAATTTTCCTCTGTTAAATATTCATGTTTGAGGATCATGATAATTTTTCTACTTACAAAAAAGAATTAACAAAACTATATCCACAAAAATAAAATCTAGCTATTTGGATGCAATGTATTATAAAATCTACATTATATCAATAGATGGCTGCAGCCTATTACTAATAATTTGGATTTTTTTTTTTTTATTGTTAATCAACAAATCCTCCAGAAATAGTAAAAAAGAAAAAAAAAACTAAAAACATTGATAGATTCCGCGATTATATATGCAAATGTTACAAAATTGAAAAAGCACTGGAAAATAAATAAATACATTTGTCATTTTTTTACTCAATAAAAGAACTTCAGCTTAATTCATTGAATAATTGCCATCAGTGGAAGTATTGTTTCATGCCATGTTATACTGACAATATATTACATAATCTCTACTTCATTTTCACTCAGGAATGTTGGCAAATACATATATTAACTCATTTTAACAGGGAGACAGTTTTAGAAGTGTGGGCAGGCTGGCATATATGACAGAGTTTATTAATTTAATTTGCGTATTTATTAAAATCCCACTCTGCTGATATTTACAGTGTATGCGCGCAGTGAGCTAAAGCTGAGCAGGTGCAGTGTCTAAGTTACACAGAGCTGTTGGCTGTGGGCACTCAACAGGACACATGGTAGAGGAAGGCAACAAGCTGACACTGAGGCGCCTGGAGGCACCAATCCACAAGTTCATTAAAGTAGCTCTACCCACGGACCTGGAGAGGCTGCAGAAACACCATAATAACATCCAGAAGGTGATGGCTGAAATATGTCTGGACACAGGATCACATCCAAACTGTTACTTTCATAGCTCAGATGTATAAGTGATACTTCTTCTTTCATGTTTACAGTATCAGCATGGCCAGCAATGGGACCGCCTTCATCAGGAGCATATTAATGCCAGCAGAACTGTTCAGGTATAACATCAGTGTTTACCATTATATTAGGGGGCGTCCCACCCTTCCGACAACAATCCCGCCCTCCCAAGAAGGTCAAGTTAATTTTATCTTTTTCTGTCTATATTGTGAGCGGCGACCCCCCCCCCCCAACATGATTCACTGAACATGATTATACTTCGAATTGTCAGAGCGGCAACTGTTGTCTTTATCCAGTTAAGAGCAGACAGTGTCGGAGTGAAGGGAATAACTGTCAGTCTTGTGATTTTGAGCCCATTTAACCTGACACAAACAAATGTCTGCTGAACCGTACCAGACAACAATGAGCAAATTGAATTCTGTTCTTTTTGTCTGAAATTAATCAACAGAATAATGGGAAAACAAGAGTTTGTGAGGGGGCTCATCATAATGTCAAACCACTAGGTGATTCCAAAGTTTTCAACCACAACTTGTGGCCTCCATCAACTGCTGGTATTTGCTCAGTTGTCATGGAGATTGTTTACCAACTTAGAGAATTTTCTTGAGACAGCATTTCCTCCTATATATGGCTAGCTGTTATTACACCTCTTGCTCATATGGTACCAACTAAATGATCTTCTTTGACAACTGAGCAGCTTTATCTGTTTAGGAAAGCAAAGAGATATCGTTCTGAATTTCAAATAAATCTCTTTAATCTTTCCATTTTTAATTAAGCCACTAAGAAAACAGTCTGTTTTTAATAGTTAACCATACATCTAAACACAAAAAAACGATGATTCATTTGTCAAATTACAACCTCTTCTCCCAAATCGAAAACAGCAAATTTGCAAATACACTCATTCTGAATTTAATGCCAGCAACGCAAAAAAATGAGATGGGGTAATGATTGGCTAGACAAATTGTGACTGTGCACAGTCATCTGCTTATTTATTTCAGCAAGATTATGGCAAACATCATTCTGCACTAAGTACAACTGAGCCACTCCGTATGTAAATGTTTTTCTTTCTAAAATGTCCCCCTCAGCTCTCGACTGTTTACACAGTTCTGTTAAAGGAAGAAGTAATGTGACATAGTGGTGAAAAAACAACCTCATCCTGTATTTTTTTAAACCTCTTGCAGACCTCTAATTCAGAGCAGATATGTTGGAAAAACTACACAATTTCTCAGCTTTTCATTGTCATTTTGTACTTTCTTACAATTTAAATAATTTGAAAATCACTGTGTTTTTATTTACAAGTTCCAAGGAATATGAAGATGGAAATAAATATTCCTCACAGATTTTTTTGTTTGTTTGAATAAATAAAATATCAAGAGAAGAAAGGAGCTTCAGCTGAACCTCAAATGTACCATCTCTTGTGTGTGTGTGTTTTAAGTACTTGCACGCTTGTTCACATGGTTGGTGTGAAATGCCTCGGGGGATGTTGTTGCCTGGAAGCCACCGTGTCTCTGAAGGTGAAATAACTCCAAACAGGCCCACACCTATCCTCTCACCATTACCCCACAAACCCCAGGGGTGCACATAGAGTGCTTTCCTATGTCTTCATGGCATTAATCCAGAATAGGGGTTTGTCGCTCCTGCTTTAGAAGTGAGTGTGAGATGTGTGTGCATGTGTGCTTATGTTCCACAGACATACTGATGGGTAGGTAAGCACATAGATAGCTCATAGATGCACATTTTTCTGTCCTGAGTAACATTTTTAATTATAACTCTCTTTATATGTTCATAGCTGCTTGTCCATCTGTCCTCTGACAGCCCCTACAGACGTACAGACTGATGTCTCTCACCCTACTTACTGATTGACATGTACCCTCAGTAGTATAGCACCATGGGTGGCCCCAATAGAATGACATAACCAGACTCGGTTTCCCCAGCTTTACCACATCAGTTACAGCAAACCCTCTGAGACAGAGAAGTGTAGAAACTATTTTATTATAAAAAAAATCTACTATTGTGAACGTGTTTAATTGGCCTGTATGTATTTGAGCAACATTCGATCAGGGTTAATTTGCTGGCTGACAGGTGCCTGACCTGACTGTCTCTGTATTAATCAGTGTGATTTTCAGTTTTATGTACGAGGACGCGTGTGTGGGCGTATGTTTATTCATGTTTTGTAATTAGCAGAATGTGTTATCGGCAGCATGTTGACCTCTTGAGTCCGGGTCACTGAGCTGTGGCCTGGAGGGCTGATGGCTGGGATGTAATCCTCCTGTCACCCTCAGGGCACTTCTTATATTCCACAGCCTCATATTTAAGTCTTATTAAGCTCCCATCAACCCACACACACACCTGCCTCGCATCACTCGAATGGTGTGCAAGACGGAATCTGTCGGTATGAGGGTTTTTTTCCAACTGAGGCAAATGGCTGAGTGAGGAGGAAGTATTGTTTTATTGTACTGAATTTAATAGAATTTATGTTATTAAATTTGAACTTATTTTTGTTTTATTTCCTGCTATATGAACTGTCTACCTGTATTCAGAATTTGTTGCAATGGTTTGCAGTCTAAAATTCTTCGGTGACAGCTGTGTGTAACCACAGGTTTGCTCGTCTCTCTTCCTGTTAATTTATCCCCTCATCAACCATCTCAGTACTTTTTAAATATTTATTCAGTTTTTAATTTTTTAAATACCCCACTGAAATCTTTCCTGAATGAAAAGGTTCCTTTTATCCACATCATAAAATCTGCTTGTCCTCTGCCCTTCTGCAGCAGCTAAGAGCTAACATCAAAGAAATGGAGAAGCTGTGCATTCGGGTCCGGGATGAAGATGCTGCAGCTTTGGAAGCACTCGTCAAACCAGTCAGGGACAGAGCTTTAGCTGCTGTTCAAGACTTCCTGCGTTCGCACTCCAACCCTGTGCCTCAGCCCACCTCTGCACCACCACCTGCCACACAGCCATCCAGCTGGGCATCTAGTAGTTGCCACATTGTTGATGACTTGGGCGAGGAAGCAGTGTCTGGTAGGCAAACTCAACTCCAGCTTCCAGAAATTCCATCTGACCAGAGCGCTGCAGAGTCATGGGATAACCTGGAAGAGGTATGTTTGGATAAATCCCAACGAAACATTTGCCTAACATGTTGCCTAATTTGTATTATTCAGACTGATGTTTAATTTCTTGTCTAGACTATCCCAGATGTTTTATGTTCTCATTCATTCCGCCAACATAAGACTTCTGTAAGCTATATTAGCAGCTCAGGACCTCCATAATTCTAACCCATAATTGTTTCACTAAAGTATTACCTTTGTTACCTCCACCAAAGCGGAGGTCATGTATTCAGTGGCGTTGGTTTGTCTGTCTTACTGTTAGCAACATAACTTAAAAAGTTATGGACGGATTTTGATGAAATCTTCAGGAAATCTCAGAAATGGAATAAGGAACAAGTGGTTAGATTTTGGGGGTGATCTGAATCACTGCATATTTCCTGAAATAAAAAAAAACAACCAACTTTACTATGGGGAGATGGGGATCATTTTGCTTTTAGAGCTTCCAACTAAAAAAAAAAAGAGGTCTGTCCTCTCTGAGTGCTTGTATTCTATTTTTTTTTGTTCTATAATACACACTGCTAGGATTCTCAAGCAACCAAATAAATTCTATTATTACATCCATTATTTAAACCTGTGCTTTTCCTGCTGTGATTGATCAAATTCATTGAGAAGTTCAGCATTGACTTAAAATTTAACAAAATAACTTAGCAGGCTTGAGAATGCTAAGTTGGTGCAAGGGCAAGCCTAAGGATCTCTGCTGAGACTGCTGCTCCCCCTCAACACAGTCCTGGAGCTGCAATGGATGGATGAACTACACATTATTATGGTTGCATGCATTCAGTCTCATTAGATAATGCCATTCCCAGACACTGACAGTGTGGAACATTTGTAGATTTGTGCGATAAAGCAACTTAATGAAGTAAATACTGTAAAACATTTTTTCCCCGCAGGACCTGAAGGAGCTCAGTGGTTTGGTGACAGAGTTCTCTCTACTTGTCCATGTGAGTACACTCTGCTGGCTACTACAGTCACATTTCAGCACTGTATGCATTTCTCTACTTATGTGTGCACAGCCAGCCTTGTGAAGGAACACAATGAGGCCGCTCGCATATAGCGTTTCCAGGAAGTGGTGTGTATTTGACCGATGTGTGCTTGTGTTGCCTGGTACGGCTCCTCTGAGACGAGGTTACACAGATCAGCTCAGGAGTACTGCTGGGGCCCCAGAGGCCCTCCGCTGAGGCAAGAGGAGAGATTGAAGAGTAGATGAGAGCTAGGTAAGTACGGAAGATTTGGGGGAGGATGCTAGGTTGTCACAGGGGGGAGAGGAGGGAAACCAGGGATACAACAGAGCAGGTGGAGAACAGACGGTTCAGATTATCACCCTATCCTCAGGGATGGAGGGAGAGGAGCAGGGAGACTGGGTAACGGAGAGATTAACAGCAAAGAGAGAGTGAAGATGTAGTTGTGTGAAAAAAAACAGACAAAGGTATTGGGAAGGGTGGGGGGTAAAGAAAGAGCATAGACATGTTGTAGTGTCTCAAGGGTGAGAGATGCCGTTAGGGGAGCAATATTCCAGTGCTCAGCCACAGTGGAAATACTGAGTGAGTGTGTGGTTGTGTCTTTGTGTCTGTACACGCATCATGTTAGCTGCTGATGCCTTGTTTGTGCTTATCTGTGTCTTTTTTTATTGTGTCCATCAGGCCTCTTGGTAAGTTAAAACTAACATGCAATATTAAAATGATCTGCTAAGTGAACAAATATCATAATAAGGGCAATTTTCCATAAGAGTAGTAGATGGAGCTTGCCCTGTTATGGAATAATAGTCGTTGAATTTTCTAAACCAGTAGTAACTGAATGGACTCGGTAATTAAATAGTTTTTACATTATGGATACACTTTAGGTTAATCAAAAATAATTTTTTTTAACTTGTTGAAAAAACATTTAAAATGTAGAAATGCAAATGGATATTGCATTTGAATGCATTTGACTCTCTGTGGGGACTTTTTGTCACCATTTTGCCTTCATTTGGCAAGCAAAATTGCCAAATATTTTTCTGTTTTATTATCAACCAAATATCTCTAACTTTTGCACTATTGGTCAAATATAACAGCTGAAGGATGCAGCCTTTATTCTCAATGTTCTAGCATTGTCTATGCTACGTCATAAGTCATAAGTCAGTTAGTAGATTAATTTATAGTCAAAAGACAAAAAAACTTGTCGGTTCTCTTATTAATTCCTGAGTTATTTGGCTGTAACATCTGGATCTTCTGCAACTTTTAAGTCACAACGAATAACTGGAAAATGAAAGCAAAGACGAAACAGCTTCTAATAAACCGGAGGGAGATGACTAACTGCTGTCCTCAGCAGGGACAGGTGTTACAGCTTTGAAACCATCACAAAACAACAGGAAGTTATTTACATGAGTATGCAGGGATAAGAAAAAAAAAAAGGGCCTAAAAACTGTAAAGCGACTTAAAGCTCAGAGGGAGCAGGTGAAAGAGAGAGAAAGGTGGTTAAGAGGAGGAAGAAGAGAAAAACGCTCTGCTTGTTGTTTGGTCACTATGTCCATCCAACCCTCACATGGAGAGAGACAGCTGCCACTCTGAATATTTCATGAGATCTACGCAATGCCACACACTGACACACATATGTACACACACACAGTGTATGAATAACCCTCAGAGAAATCAGTAAAAACCTTGAATGTACCTACAACATCTACATACACACACACACACACACACATACACATCACCTGTGTTAACTTGTACCATAGAGAAGATTTGGGACAGATGAAAATCAACAAATAAATATCATGGTACCCAACAGGTGTTTCCTCCTTTAAACACATGTGTGTGTATGTCTGTGATTGCTTGAATATGAGTGTGTGTCTACCCTCCATGCTTCAGTCCCAGCAGGAGAAGATTGACAGCATAGAAGACAACGTCAACACAGCCGCGGCCAACGTGGAGGAGGGGACCAAGAGCCTGGGGAAGGTGTGTATATGTGTGTGTGTTTATGTCCTGATGATCTGATGCGTGTGTGGTGTTTGGGAGATGGGGAGATCGATGGCACTTTGCCTCCCAGCCATTCCACAGCGTTTGTCCCTATTGATCTGTTCCAATACGGAGGAAAGCTGCAATTAAGGAAATAGAGAGAGGAGAGGGAAAGTGGAGGGGAGGGGAGGGGGAGTGATAGAGAGGTCGGATAAGAGGGCTGACATGAGAGGGTCCACATGTTTGTGAGTGTGTATGGGACTGAGAAGAGGTTTAAATGACTAATAGGGTTTTTTTAGGAGCTGCGTTTTTAGTTAAGTATGTTCGTTGTTCTGCTCTGAGTTTAAGTTGGACAAGCAGTCACTGCCCTTCACACTTATTACACACTTGAAATGTCAAACTTCCAGCCTGTAATATGCAAATGAAGTTGGTTTGGGTTTTTTTTCCCCCTCCCTTAACAAAAGTAATCAAGGTTTGAAGTAATCAAACTGTAATCTGAGAATGTAACTGAGATTTAAGCCACTTTGTTTGTTTGTTGTTCGCACAAAAATTACAATACAATAAATTGAAATGGAAGAGGCAAAAAGCCTATCTGTCTAATCAAAAGCCTCCACCAAAAAAACAATTAAAACGTGATAAGAATACAAAACAATGATATTAGATAAGGTGAAGCTTTAAAAAAAGGATTATCGAGATACTTGCTGGATTGTAGAGAGCAAACTTTTCAGACAAAGGAGGCAGCTACTTTACAAGTAACGTGGCCATAACATGAAGACAAAGGTTGTGGTGAAATAATCAAATAATTAGCTTGTATTTGTTTTTCTCCACAATTTTCCTTGAGCTTGATGGAAAATAGACGAGACCAAGAAAAAATAAGAAAGAGAATTCCTCAGAAATAATTGAGCATCTCTTTTGAATGTTCCTGCTGCAAGAAACTGTGGAAATGTGGTGGCATTGAAGGTTTTTTCTTTAACATTTAAAGAATCCCTCCACTTTATTAGAAAGAAAATACTTTTTGACATCACTCAAACATTTACCATTCCAGAAGCGGTTCGCATTACTCTGTAACCTGATTTCAAGAGGTCAAAAGAATAACATTAAAACGGATTTCCAGCATAGATCATTTATTTTTCTTTTATTAGGTTTAAAGCAAACATTTTTAAATTGCTCTTTTTTGACCAATGACATCCAGTTTGCTGAAATGTGGGACACAGGAAAGCAAATACTTCCGTGTGTTTTTATATGTATTTCTCATATTAAACTTCTCTTGATAAGGACACTAAGTCTGAAGCATAGAAAGTTACGGTCATGCTTATTGAACAAAAAACAGACTGGCTCTGGCCATCAATATCTGCAGGTGTTATTTAATATCAGCTATTTTGGTTGCTATTCGGGCTGATTAAAATTTACCCTGCCACACTCTTATTTATAGGACAACATGAACTTTTGACAAAAATTTCAGACAAATACATTAAAAAAAGTATGACTAGATTCTAATGTGTAAAATAAATATCTTTTAATTTTGCAATGTTGCCAGGTCCCATTTTTACACTTATTCACTACTTTAAGCTTCATTTTTATTAATAAAACATACTGTTTAATTAGTTTATTTGATTTAAATTTACCCAAATTGGAAGGCAAACAAAGACTGGCCACCTTGTAAGGTCGCCGGTAGATACAGTGGGTTGCACGTTTGATGAAGGGGTGAGGAGTGATAAAGCAGATGAGAAGGGTGTCAGATGTTTTAACATGTTTGAAAGCTTGTAATCTGTTATCAGGTCAAACAGCATTATACACACACACACACACACACACACACACACACACACACACACACACACACACAACACCTTCATTTCCTCCATCCTCCACAACCTCTATACCCAGACTCCTTTTAACTCAGCTCAGATGAAATTAAAATTCCCACAACTGCCACAGGGGTGGGGACAAGCAATGCTAGCTTTTGAACTAGATTAATTTAATGGTGAAGTGTTAATCAAGTGAGTGTTCGTGTGTGTTTGCGCATGAGTGTGTGTGAGGATGGTCAGAGAATCAGTCATTAATTGCCATCAGCAAAGAGCACCTACTACTCTGATGATAACAGCTGTAATAACACACAGGCCACATCTCTCTGATTTCTCCTAAATGAAGATAATGAAAACGCTTTGATGCAGCTGCGGAAGCGTCCGTTTACATATACACATGCAGGCTTGTTTGTGTCACTTTTGCTTCCACCTTCTGTGGGTTAATGTGTGATCATGAAAGGATAGACACATGCAAACTCTATCGCAGACTGTCTTGAAGCCACAAAGTGCTAATGCCTCCAAAAGGTGTGTGTGTGCATGTTAAATTAAACTGGAACTTATCTCTTCTTCCTGTCTCTTGAGGCGGTGGGATACAAGTTGGCGGTGTTGCCAGTTGCCGGGGCGCTGCTGGGCGGTGCATTGGGAGGTCCACTTGGCCTTCTGGCCGGGTTCAAAGCTGCAGGGGTGGCTGCTGCTCTGGGAGGGGGCGCCCTGGGTTTTGCAGGTGGAAACCTGGTCGAGAAAAACCGCAGAGCTCGGGTGGATCTGCAGATGAAACAACTGACCGCTCCGCCAGCAGAAGAACCAGAGGGAAGCAAAGATAAATGACCCAGAGGCTCCCGTGTGGACCGACCAATCAAAAGCACAAACTACACCTATGAGTCTAGGAGATTAATAGGACAATGTCGCTGAGCATTGCTGTTACCAGGCACTGTGGAAAACAGTTATGTAACAATCGCCCTATTTAAGTTCTTTTCCAGGTGTGAATGGTGTGTCTGTAGAAACATTTAGCCTTTCTTTGTACCCACAGCTGATTTAAACACAGCGGCAAAACCATCATTAACACTAAAGTTTTTAGTGTGTAGTTGGTCAGAGTGAAATGACTGTGAGTGCAGCTCCTTAATGATTAAATGTCTGTCACCCGGTCAGTACATCAGACCTGAACATTGTCAGATGCTTGCACTAAAAGTCTGTTCTGTACTTTCCATCTCATTTATTATTCTTCATCTGCAGGTTTTCAGGTTCACAAGTGGCCATGCATCAGTAATCCTCCATGCAGAAATGAATGTGAACCACCATTAACGGTTTATTGTAAAATGATGTTGCCGAAATGTTTATAGAGATTATTCTTATATTTATGCAACAATAAAAGTGCCAATATCCAGATAATTTCATAGACTGGAGTATATAAAGTCGTTGTGAACCGATTGTACTGCTGCTACCAAATAAAATGTTTTAAAAGGAACATTGTTCATTGAATTAAACACAACAGTAAATGATGTAATGTTTAAGTTTGGAGACACTAACACACATCAGACAAAAAAAATCTGTAAAATGGTTTTTAATTTATGTTTTTTGCTTTTATTCTCCTCTGAAATGACTGATTAAGAAATGGTATCATACTCTCCTTGTTGATCTGTAAATGGGCTGATATGTTACTATTTAGGTTATCTGTTGGCCTCTATGGAGGGGTAGGGCACACAATACAAATGGGTCCCCATACTTGAAGTCTTAATTCCACTTAGGGATTCTCAGGAATCAAGACTTGTACCAAAATCTTAAACACATACAAAGAGACAAAAACCAGTTTTAAGAAAACTTGTACAAAATGACTTAATTCCACCTTAAACTGCTTGAGCTTCCCCTCTTGCCTTTTAAAACACATGTAAAGCCACAGTCTTTTTCTAACCAAGCATGAAAACAAATGTAACGTTAAACAAAAACAGCCATTACATGGACACATTCAGAAACATTTTGTATTCTATTTTGATTGCAAGGAATACAACTCGAGTCATTTGACATTTTTGCATTTTACATGTGGACTGATCAACAGTGTAAGTCTCTTTGATTTCAAATCAAATTGATCTTGGGTCAAAAACTAACATTTTTTTTAATATTAGATGTATTCATGTCACCCATCGGCTATACCCCTTATCATTTATTTGCTATAGAGGATCTGGGGCGGGGCTATAGCCTATCCCAGGTGACATGGATAACATTTAACAGGACTCTTCCTACAAGCATTTCACCTGCTCTACTACCAAAAGCCCTTTTCAGAGCCTGCAGGAGAGAAGCGTCCAACAGCATGATGCTGCCACCACCAGGCTTCAGGGTTGGGAACGCAGGTTGTAGATGTTGGGTTGTGCTTGGGTGATACCAAATGAAAAAGACTAGTATCAGGACCAAAAGCTCTAAACTTCAGCAGTTAGGTTTTTTCTGTTATTTGGTGAAGAAAAGCTGACTAATCAGTACTGAAAAATAGTAAAACATAAAAAGATCTGAGGAATATTTTTTAGAAGCAGTGTACGAGACATAACTGTACCAGGGAGAAAAGAGGTGCATCTCAATAGGCTGCAATAGCTCAGTCTCTTCATCTTCCGTCACATGCCTCAGTTAAGAATTTTGCTACTGCTATCAGATGTTTCTTTACTCCTGTGGGAGTGAAGATATGGAGGTAAGGCTACTTCAGACGGGCATACTTTAACTTGTGCTATACACATGAATTAGACTTGAGTTGGTCATGTTGAGATGCAGCCATGAGGTCGGTAAGACGGGATGAACCAGACTACCCACAGATAGGAACCGTAAAACTGGAGTGAGGACACTGCTTTGTTTGTTTTTCCGACAAAAAGCAGGATGATGAAAAAGAAAATGGAATAAAATAAAGAAAACTCTGCATTTAATTTAGACCAACATTGTGATTCCAACGTAGCACAAACATATTTACAACTTCCACAAAAATAAAAGTACACTTTTTATGCCCCAACCCCTTGCTTTTTTTCTTCTTTATCCTCCTTCAACTCAACTCAAAATAAAAATTATGATAGTTATGAAAATATAAGTTTTTTTCCAACATGGTCGTGGTCATGGTCATGACATGGTTGTGTCATGAACTGCACTCTCTTCTGCATGGTCTTCTTTCCTAATCCATTTTTGTCTTCATTCTCCTCCTTCTTCCTCCTAATCTTATCTCGATTTCTTCAGTAAGGGTGTTGGGTGTTAATGTTCTGTCCTGCTGGCCTGTCCCAACCCTAACCCCCTCCCTGACCCCGGGGTGCGGTATTGAGTCACAGGATCACTGGAAGGCTGTTTTAGTCACAGCTCATCACGGTCCCTTCTGAGGATAGTATAGCGAGTCTCGCTGGGTGCCAGCTTCAGGAACGAGCTCTCTGGGGGACTGCTAGCTACTTCTCCGTCCGTCTCCACCTGAGGGGCCATATTCAAAACAAACGGTGAAATTTCACATTACAAAAACAACTTTTATTGATTCCACAGGATGAGCAGAAACTGCTGACTTACCTGTCCAGGCGTGCTGTCTGTGGGATCAGGACCATGGTGGAACTCTCTGTGAAGCTTACCGGAGTGAAGGTCCAAAACAAACTGTCTCAGTTTGCCAGGAATACTGGAAGGAGAAGAAGATAAGCAAAACTCTTTAAGTGTTTCCCACAGGTTCAGAGCCTATGGAGGGGGGGTGTATTATGAAAACCGGGTTGTAGTAATATAATAGTTTCATATGTTTAACTTCCATACAGGCTTAATGAACTGGATGTAAAAATGAACTCTGCAACAGCCTTCCTACCTTCCCACCACAGCATTACAGTGTTAATCTGACGTATGTGATAATGACTAAATAATTGAAACATCATATGACAGCTACACGCTGTGAAGTCACGTCGCAATTCCAAACTTCATTGTGGACTAATTTTCCATAAATAACTGAAATGTGGAGATAAAAAAGAAAAACACTCAGGATAGAAAAATATTCAACGTTTGTAATGTCCCGACGAAACCATTTAATTCAGTGAAGTCGCTCGAAAATGTTTTTATAGCTCAGATCTCAGATAACCTTTGATGTTAATGAAACCAACATGTAATATTGAATCAATTTTAAACTGTACTACAACTCAGAAATCTCTACAATGATGGTGGGGTTCCGCTGTGCACTTTCCCGCATTGTGCACGACGTTCTCAACTTAACAGCGGGGGAAATATTTCGGGTGCTCCACGCTGGAGCAAGTGTGTCCATCTTCACCTCCCTGGTAAAGTCTAAAACACTGATATTTGTGTCTGACTTTCAGATAAACTGAAAAGTAAAAACAAAACAAAATCCCACTTTGTGACTTAGATCATTCCAACATTCCTACATACAAAGTCCAACAGACTACTCATACAAGAGAGCACATCAGAATTAACCATTATTATAAGACAAAACAACTCATGGCAGATATAGAGGACATTAGTCCCTGCAGACCTGCCATCAAGCAGCATAAATCTCAATCAACATTGTCATGAGAATGGCCAAGTTGTTAGTTGTTGTCATATCATACAGACAGCACTGGTGCCCAGTCACAGCTAACACGGTGCGTGAAAACAGCACATAAGAAAACAAACCCATGTATATCTACATATAACATACCCTGTGCTAATGCAATTACTAGCTGTGTGCCACATGAAGCAGTGATGTGATGTAATTAGGTTGTGGAGGCCCAGTCAGTCCTCCGGGCTTCTGTCTATCTGATCAGACTCTGATTGGGGAGGGGGGGCTGAGTGGTGGGAGGCAGAATAAATAAGATTAAATTAGATTAGATTGGATTAGTTTAGCACTTATTGCACGTGCCAAATCATGTCACATTAGCTCCAGTGTCCTGGCCCATTCATAAAGGACAGATTTTAGGAGGTGTGACATTTCTCTGGTGTTGAGTGCACCGTGGATTATGGTGCCTTTGTGTGCACGACAAAATTGTCATTATTTTATGATGAGACAATCTCATTATGAAGACTTACACAATAAATGATATATCATGTATGTCATTATCAGGAAGAGGGAAAAAAAGCGGAATAATTCCTACTGATTAAAAACAAAAATGTTTCCATTTGAAAATTTCAGGCGCAAATGTGAAAAAAAGTCACAAGAAAACAATTACCAGCCTGTACATTTCCCCCCCATCTTCAAAATATCTAGTAACTTTTGCATGAACATGCAGGTGTAGGGGTGTAAACTGTGTAACAAAGCGCATATTTGTATTCATATTGTTTAAAATGACCAGTGTACTTACGCAAGGTCTTTGAAGTCAGGGAAGACGTACATATGTCTGAACGAGTCTATGGCAATGACGGGACAATCGGCGGGAGTTTTCTGAATATGGAGCAGAGGGTGGCGGAACTTATCGCAGTCTGCATGAAGGAAGTTTATGGACCCTGAGGAGGAGGCACCAATGTCATGAACACCACCTTTGTACAAATGGATCCATGGCTTGAGTAATCAAAATTCACATCTCTAGGACATACAAAATGCAACAAACGCACAGGAATTTACCTTTCTCACTAATGAGTTGGCGAGCAACTTCATGTTGGAACTTCTCTAAGCTTTCCATGTCCTCTTTAATATGGAACAAAATGAGGAATGGGATTCCTTCCTCAGTCAGCTCCTGGAAATCACATGTGCACACACACAAAGTGTCAAAAGGAGTCAGGGCTTTTTGTGGCTCAGAATATAGACAAACCACAGACTCAATAACTACCAGGCTGGTTCTCAGTTTAACTAATAACATCCATGCCTGCATATTTATCCATCTAAAACTACTTCCATAATTACGTATAACAAATACAACAAACCTCTCCATTTTCAAAGGTGATCTCCCTAACTAGAGGCACACACTTGTCCTGCGCCCAAGCGTACGTCAGGTCAAAGTTGGTGAGTGAGCTGAGGTAGACCATGTCAGGAATGCTCTCGCCAACAGGTTTGTAGATTACGTTGTCTCCACTAAAACGCTCAGACTCTGATACAGCACTGCAAGAGCAAAGGGTCAAGAACACAAATATAAATTAAGAATAATACTTTTTAAAAAAAGACTAACAAAGTGTGTGGATTTAAAGATGGTGTCGCGTCTCACCCAAAAGCAGCTAAGAATGTGCAGTCATCTCGTAGGATGTTTGCAACTTTTTCATATGTGTGATAGTTATCGGAGTCCCTTTTTTCAAAGAAACCGATAATATTTCTCTTGCTCCTCTGTTAAATAAGAGCGTGACGTGAGTTTTAAGAAAACAAGTGATACAGATTTCTTCAACAATGTGCACCTTTATATTGTTACTAGACAGAAAAGGTGTATTTGCCACTTACATCAAGAGTATTAACCTCCTCCATTGAGTGCATCTCTTTGACTGGGTCGACCTGCTGCTGGCGAATGAAGTCAGCGATTGCTGTCACTGACCTCTGACCCCTGTACTCCCTCTTCATCATCATCCCATTGCGGAACAACTTCAATGTTGGATACTTGGTGATACGGTAGCGCTGAGCTATGTCCGCTACACACAGAGGCAGAGGAGGAGTTAAGCAAAGAAGGATAAATCAATTGATGAAGAGCAAGAAGAAGAGTAAAAACACATGGGGATAGGTGGATGAGGAGCGGGGCAGTGACAGAGATAGCAGTTAAACCGGAGTCTGAAAACACTACCCTCAGCCAGCTCCGAGCTCTGATCTCCCACATGAAAGCAGCCCCCCACCAAGAGTAAATATTCTCTGTGCACACAGTGTATGAGTGTGTGTGTATGTGTGTCAGGTGTCAATCTCCCTGTGGGGTGTCTCTAAGCCTGCAGTCTTCACAGGAAGCAGCAGTTTTGTCATTAGTCTTCAAACAGTTTGCAGGTCATCAATAATTCTCTTTAATTTGGTTTATCTCAAAAGGCTGAAGTCGGCGGTTTATGTGTCTGTGCTTTGGTGTCTCGGGCATCTTCGTGTGCATATGTGCATCAAATACAGTAAAGGTACACCGCCTAGCCAAAAAAAGAGGCACCACCTGGATTTAATTAAGCAAACACGTACGAGCCTCCCATTGGACAATTAACGCATGGACAATTATCTTAAGATTGGACTCTGGAGCAATGTAAGGTCATGTGGTTCTGATGAGTCCAGATTTACCCTGTTCCAAAGTCATGGGCACATCAGTTTAGGAAGAGAGTCAGATGAAGTGATGTAGCCATCATGCCTAGTGCCTCCTGTACAAGCCTGTGCGGGCAATGCTATGATCTGGGGTTGCTGCAGTTGGTTAGGTCTAGGTTCAGCAACATTATATGCCCAAAGAATACCGGAATATACTGAATGACCAGGTTATTACATCACTGGATTTTTTTTTCTTCCCTGATGGCCCAGATAATGTGCCCGAGAAGTGTCACAGCAATTCAAAAGCCACAACAGGAGGCTTTTGAATTGTGGTCGGACTTTCCCATCATCAATACAAGATCTTGATGAAAAATTCAAGTGACACTGGATTTAAATAAGTCTTGTGATATTGCAGAAGCTTATCGAAACAATGCCACAGCGAATGCATGCTGTTATCAAAGCTAAAGGCGGTCCAACGAAATATTAGAATGTGTGACCTTTTTTTTTTGTGGCAACTTTTTTTGGCAGTGTATACTGTGTATATATAAGCATATAACAAAAAATTTTTGCATTCTAGCTTAAAACTGCTGTTATTGACTTGTATGATAGAGCAAATAAATGCTACATTTTTAGTTTAAACAAATCTTTTGTACAAACACATTTTTACTGATTTCTTTGAACTAATTTTTCTCTATCGTATATGTAATTGTGTTGTAAATGTTACATGAATATGTAACTAAATACAATATTTGGTCTACAACTTTTCTTTTATGTTGGGTTTTGTGAAATCGACAAATTGTCAAAATCATATTAATTCAGCTTCTGAATCTGCTCATGCATGAGACTTTTGTGATGTAAATACTGTCATCAGGCCCAGGCTGCAAAAGCCCATCAGGTCTCTGCATTGAACTACGTGCAGCCTAAATATTTGTGACTGCTTGGACTGAGTGTACTGACTATGTATGCATTTGGATCAACTTCCAATCCAATTGTTTTGAGGAGAGACTTTGGAGAGAATAGCTGTCATCCACACCACTTCCAAGTACTGTAGATCAGTTATATGCCCATGCATGGAAAGCTTTAGTACAGCTGACCCAAAAGTTAGTAATAAAGGAACAATGGAAACCATGTGTCCAGACATTAAGGGTCAGAATTAAATGTACACCATTTTTGGTTCTGATTCAGAGATTCTGAAAGTTCAAAGTATCTTAAATTACCAAGGTGTTTTAACTTTACATTAGTGAGCATGAATGATTAGCTTCTGTGTGCCAACGAAAAAGTTTTCTTTTATAGCGCACTAGACTGACCACCACATAGTACCATGGAAAAATCCAAAGATCTCTAAGTAGATCTATGAAAGAGGGCTAATAATCTAGGAAGTATACAAGTCACGTAAAATGCAAAAGACTGATTATATAATACTCACAATGTTGGTCACAGTCGACGCGAGCAAACACCACCTGCTTGGTATCGGGAAACTCCTCCCTCACTATGTTTGATGCTTCCTCAAAAATTGGATGAAGCATCTGACTGAATCTACACCTGTAGATAGTTTATGGGAGTAAAATTACATCAGGGGCTTTACAGATTTTAGACCATTATGACCTAAATCTTTGTTTTTAAAAAAGCCATCTAAAACTTAAGGGTTTTCTTTAAAAAAAAAAAAAAAAACAACAACAACAAAAAAACATAGCTGTTAAAATTGATGCGATGCACATGTTGCATCAACCTTGAAGAGTACAAGCACGCATATGCTGTATCAGATAGTAATAGGTAAAATAAATTAAGCAGATCTTCTGTATTCCTCCAGACTTAATTTTGTTTTATTAGACTAGGCCATAGAGGTATTTTCGGCTACAATAGATCTATTATCCATCTATTAACCTATTCAGACCTCATATAACATCAGCATGCTATTTTTTAAAGGCACAAAAATGACTAAATTGCTTTAAAAAGTCAATAATTTACAAAGAAAAGAATGCTTTAACATCTCAGATGTTGTATTTAAAGATTTTAGTTTCTTCAGAGGCTGAGAAAAATAAATGTTTTAAAAGGTTATTTGGAGGTTTTCCAAAAAAACCTCAGGTTTTAGAAAGCTTAGTTTGTAACAGAGTAAGACGCACTCTAAAGTCAATGGGATGACAGTGTGCACATTATGTAAAATAAATTAATAAACTCTGTAGCTGTGATTATTAAATTATATTCATTGAACCATGTGACATGCTCAGGAAAGGTTTAAATCAAGAGCAAAACTCAATTTAAATTTGACTGACAATAATACATAGATCCAAAGATAAAAAAGAGGAGAAAAGAAGGAGGAAAAAAATCAACACTTACCAGTCAGCATAAAAATTCACTAATGCCACCCCAGCATTATCTGCAAGATAACAAAAATGAAAAAAAAAACTGACTTGTTTTTTTATTATGCATGTTTGTATTATGTAAAGAATTTTGTGTTGCTTCCGCATGAACATTGCTTTATAAATAAAATTTGATTTGATTTGAAATGTAAACCTCGATATTTTAACTAATATACCTAATATGAGAGGCAAAAGAAAAGGGCTATCCTTTTCCAGTCTTACACTAAGCTAACCTCCTGGATATTATATGTATGCATAATATACAGACATGAGAGAGGAATCAGTCTTCAAATCTAGATTAAATTTCCAAAAATGTCAAGCTGCATTTTTGGAAATTTTGTCACTTCTGAAAAATAAAGTATGATGCCTTACTTAGGACATCATCAATGTTGCCTGAGTCCAGACTGGTTATTTCTGCCCCTCCAGGAGTACAAAGGCCCATCACCTACAAACACACAAGATTAAAATGCATTAGCGATCTAAACATGAAGCATGCAGATCTTTCTTAAGTAAGTCATACAGCATGTGTGACTCAATTGAAAGTGTAAACCATAGCACTCACCCCTTATGACCCATAACATACCAATGAAGTGCTTAGTTAGTACAATTCTTGAATGTACATTATGATAAAAACTAACAAAGTTGTACTTTCATCCAACATCTTCCTTCAACTTCACATGTTGCTTCTCCTCTGTTCTGCATTTCTGCTCCTGGTACTGGGATAAATATTCTTTAGCACAATGTCATCTTTGCTGTATCCTGCCTGCAGAAACGCATACTCTCCAATTCCAGAAAAAATGGGACCACTGAAAGTGTGCAAGTATTGCAACTTCTACATGTCTAATCATACATTCCAAAGATAACAGGATTCCCAAGAAATCCTGTGACACACCTTGACAGCGCCTCAGAGTTGATAAAAGATACAATTACAAATATTAGTTGAAAACACAGATGTTAGTTGGCACTACATGACAGTAAATTCATGATCATTTTGTGGTAAAACAGTCAACACATAAAACATTTTTTTGCCATCTCCTTTGTCAAATTTTACTGACATGACCATGGGGAAATGTATTTTGTGTAAAGAAAAAAAAATCCTTTCTAGATCAGTGAAACTACCGTGGTTGTAATAATGTAGTACCAGTTAGGAATGTTTGGTTCTGTTATAATTGCAACCCTGCATAAAATGTCCTGTGTCAAACAGATTGCCATGGAGATAATTTTGGGGTCATAATGACAGCTGCTGAAGAGTAAAATGAGATGAGAATATCACTGCCAACTACAAACTCAGATAAACTATCCCCAAAAAAGAGCTATTTTTAAAGCAAACATGACAGAACAACAAATGACTTTGTTTCAAGTTATTACCTCTTATCAAACGTACTTCCTTAAGGCATTAAGTGCAATTTCATGTTTTTCTGAATCATAAAGATATCTGTTATCACAGCCAGTGAAGCCAAAATGTCTGTAAGGATACAAGGCTATGCTTAAATAATCTATTCATCAGCTCTGATCAGTGGCAACTGAAGATCCTATTTAAACAGGATATGAGTCTGTTTCTGTTACAAATTAATATGCCTCAAAGGAAGACCATAAACTTTTTTTTTTAAAACCCACAGCCAGAGCTGGTTGAATGTTTGCTCACACACAGGTCTATGGTTTCATTGTAACAATTCATTCCTGCATTTACTTTCAAAAATTTTAACTGTCTACAGCTATTTTAGCCATTCGTATCACTTATTTATTACTGTTGACTATGCCTGATTTATTCATGACATTAAAAGCTACATAAAACAAAAAACAAATTAAAATGTGCCAGAAATCAGAGTTCCCAGAGGGAAAATAATAATAATTCAGAACTACACTGTTTAGAAGAAAAAAATACTAAATTCCACTGTTTAATTCCAATAATCACTTAATAGACCGATGTTTTCAGCTCACTTCCTAATTCTCTTATCTCAGTCCCAATGTCCTAAAAGTATGTAGTATGGCATAGCTGCATAATGATTAAAAAAGAGAAAGAAAAAAAACAAGCCACAATGATGACGGTGGTTAAAGTCATGAAAGCTCAGCTTTGCAGCGCAGAGAAGTTTTCATTTAGGCCACTGTGTCTAGTTCCGGGTTGTCAGCCAATCAGAATGAGCCACAACAGAGGAATTCACCAACCGGTGTAGACCATTCAGAAAGACACAGACGAAACATGAGTACAACAATAACTTTGTGCAGGAGAACAACAATAAATGTTAAGCCTGTATACATACAGCAGAGACCAAACACTTATATAAACTAAATTATTTCATTAACCAAGCAGCCAATTATCTTACTGTTGTCAATTGATGGCAGCGGTTGATGCTAACTGGATGCATTTCTCCTCCTCATCAAAATGATCAACTTTAGGTCAATTATCAGACATAGTCATAATAATACACATCTCGTTTGTACAAGATCCATTGTTGCTAATTATTAAACTAAAACAAATGATACTCCACAGCACTACCGGCTAAGTTGACACAGCAGCTGGATAACTTATACCCAGGAGTTGGTGGATGAAACGCATTCCAAAGGCCTTCTCAGTGAACCCACTTAAAAAAAACAGAATCACCCTTAACACATTAGTAGATTTGCGAGTCAACTTAGCGACTTTTAAAGCCATGTCTCATGTCAGCAGACCTTCATCGGTTAGCTAATAGCTTTCCAGCGGTAGCAATCACTTAGCTAACATTAGCTTGATCAGGTAGCAGAGGGCAACGGGCAGTAAACGCACATCCCAACCCTGAGATACAGATGCTTACCAGCAATATAACCGTGACGAAGCGGATATCGAGAGAAGGAGATATTGCTAAAAGTTTCATTGTACAGTACAGTTATTTAAGAATGTGGTATTCAGTCTTCCCAGTCAGTCTCGACGCCGCTCTTCTGTGCAGCAGGAAACAAACGGCGAACCGATGTCACGGTGACCACGGAAACGTGAGCCACACTTCCTCGTAGTGGCTGAGCTTTTTGGGTAATGTTGTTTTAAATTTCGAAAGACAAGCGAATTAAATGACTGAGAAAACTCCAATCATGGCGATTTTTTTTATCGCTTTAGAACTGTAACGGGAGTTGTAGTATTTACAGTAGTGATCCAACGGGACGCCTGGGAAGAAAACAGTGTTGGGATTTTCATCTAAGATAAAAAAAACTTTCCAAAGGGTAAATATTACATCGATAAAACTGAACTGAGATAACACTTAGTCAAAATGGCTAAAGTATTACTGTCTGTATAACTGTATAATTCACACAGTATATCCATAGTACGATTATGAATACTTGATTTCTCTAAACACAGGGGAGTTGCATCATTATTATGGAAATGTTTTTGTAATACTCCGACCTAGTTCTCACTACCGCTTTGATCACTATTTGAAAATTTAGTTTGATCAGCTATCATGAACCAAAAGGGATACTATTATAGCACAACATTTATTGATGAGGTAAACGGCGTTTACGTTCTGTTACGCTCAACAAAGTCTGGAAAATATCCTTTCTAGACCCATAAAAGTTGTGCGTGTCTAATTGTTGGTGAATCAAACTTGAAATAAGAAAGTATAGATTAACCAAAAGTTTGCTGCGTGACATCAGATTATATGAAAACTCAAAACAGTTGATTACTGACATGCTCCCTCTCTTTGGATGCAGACAGTAGTTTTGTTATGCTGGCAAGTATTTGTGTGAACAGGTGGGATGTTAGCAGTGTGTCAGTGAGCCTTTTTTCTGCCCTAGCAGGAACCAGGATCAGGCCAGGTAGGAGATCTGGATGTGCATCCACACTCACTGACATGGACAACATCTGTTGTTGTACCCCCCTCAACACAAATATGGTAAGAAGCCAACACACAGCAGAAGTTTCAAAGGTTCATTTTTAGACATCTCAGAGTTTTTTCTTTCTTTTTTTCCTCCTGTAGTAATTTTCTGTATTTATTGGCCATCTTAATGTCTCTAGTTTGTAATTAATGATCTCAAGAGTCAAAACCATTGAGACTATGTGTAACAAAGCTAATTGTGTGTACAGCAAGGGCATAATTGTTAAGGAGATTAAGGAGGAAAGCTGAATTGAATCCCAGCATTAATATTTTATGAGCTAAAGCTGTCCATAGGGGGTTCACAGTGTGTGAGCAACTCACAGATGGAGTCAGGAGGATTTCTCTGGTGAAAAGAAGCAGATAAGTGTCCTTTCTAAGTAAACTTTGCAGGTATGGATATACACCTATGTGAATTCTACAACAATTGCTGTCATTTATTGAACTGTCTTTGCTGTGTTTATTGCATTAGACTGCAAGTTCATGTTAGAATGCCAGGGGGTTAAATAGGGTTTGAGTCTTTTTAAGCATATCTTAAATCACTTTTATTCTTAATCATCTTTAACTAATGAAGAAAAAAAGCTAACCAAAATAAATGGGGTACCCAACACAGCATTATGTTTCCACTGATTTCACTTACAATCTGCAAAGCTGGATGATGCATCTGATCCTTCTACAAGCACGTGTCTCTACAGGAACAGTGCTAACTTCCAAACTTTCAAGTCCATAAGTTCCTAATAGAACTGATTTTTATTTGTATTCCATGTGGCATCAAATGAAAATGTTACTCGGGTCTTTTTTAGTTTGTTTGGTTCTTTTTTGGGTCAGCTAAAATCTAGCTAAATATTGGCATTGTTAAAATCCCATTGTAATGTGGAAACCTAAGGTCCAAACGTATCCAAAGTCTGTCTAATATGTGAAAAATATTTGGTTCTGTTCATGTTTTAATGGCAGAGTAAAGTAATGATTCTTGGTTAACTATTGATTTCATTGGAGATAAAACTCTTCAATTTCTGTTATTTGTCTAACACATACACACACACACACACACATGAAAATATTCAATTTACGAAATGAAAAAAGGAAAATTAAGCCAACCCTTCTACTTCCACGAGCCTTTACCAGTGTGACAAATTATTAATTGATAATTAATGTTATTTAATTTCTTTATCTGAACTGACAAAATGAAATAGACTCAATGTATTCAAGTCTTCCTATATCCCTCAAATCACATCAAATAAGGGCACTTTGTGCCTCCAGAAATGTTGAAACTTTCATTTTGCTAGCAGTTTTAATAACTTAATTCAGATGCATTAGAAATTTCATTTTCTTCACAAGTAGGCCTGTAAAAAGATGTAATGTGCAGCGTCATCACACTACAGGGTAATGTAGCACACACCCACACCATTCTGCCAGCACTGTGATTTAATCCATCCACCCTCTCCTCCCTTTTTCTTTTCTCCATCTTTTTCCATTTCACATTGCCTCCATTGATTTTTTTTTTTGTTTGTTTTTCCAGCTGATTATGTCCCTGTATTCTGATTTGCCGGTGGGCACATTGCCATTTGCACTTTAATTGGCCATTTAATTAGATCACAGTTTTAGTCCAATTAGACTCAGAGGTGTAGGGAAAAGGGGATGGCAGGGAGAAAAGTCCTCAAGCTGGTCTCTCTGTCTCCCTTCCCCCCTCTTGTTCTCTTTCTTCTGTTCATTCTTTTTCTTCATTTCTAGTTTTCTGTCTGCCTTGCTGTCTCTCTCCCCCTCCCTCCTGAGGGTGGGTCATTAGTGATATAATGTGAAGGCACAAAACACACTGCTCCTTAAACTCTAAGAATGTATGGAACAGTGGCTGATCTACACACACAGAAGGTGACACGCATGCTCTCCGTTCATTTTTAAAAATAGTTGTGAGATTGTTTTTTTTTTTCGTGAAGTCATGCTTTCCTCTTCAGACTTAGAGCAATAGAGAGGGTAAATGAAAGAATTGACAGTCTTCCAATCACAACAGCATTGGTCACACACATATATCACCCTGCATACATTACAAACTACAAACACAGATGACATGTGTGACAGAACCCTGTTGACTTCGTGGATTGCTCCAATGTGATACCACAACATCTAATGAGACTAATACACACACTTACAGTACATGGCAGTCAAATGCACAGCTCCTCTAAACAAGTTTTAGATCCCTATAGCACTGCCCTCATCCCCCTATTGTTGTCATTGTCTTTTCACAGAGATTAGACTTTGTGCTTAACAACACTATACTCCATTACTTTACAGCACATGGGTAAATAAAAACACACCCAGATGTATGCAGATATATACACACAGTTCCACTCAGCTCGAAGTTCTCAGAGGACACAAGCCAATCTTTGAGTCCCTTGAGGTTTTCGCACACCACCTCACACCCAAACTCCTATCCACCCTCAGGATAAGGATAGACAAAAATCCTTTAATGCTCACATACAAACATACACATACACACACTTATGCATACTGCACTTCAAATCAGCATGGCTATTCGCTGCACTTCATATTAACATGTGTATGTATGGATGGTGTATGTGAAAGACAGGGCAAAGCAAAATTATTTGTATAGCACATTTCATGTACAAGACTATTCAAAGTGCTTTGAAAGACAGCTAGTAGGCAGGGGTGTTTTAGCCACAGGCATCGCTAACTGGCCCCCATGGCTGTGAGATTGACAGCTGTGGTCCCGCCTAATTGCATTACTTTCCCAGGTGATTGGCTCACGCCCTGGGGGCTCATTTGTCAGGATGCATTGTGGTAATGATGTAAATTAGCAGATCTATATGTCACTCAGCCCTTTTCCCTCCTGCTGATTGGCCCCGCTGTGCCCCAGGGCTCAGCCCCCAGCTGAGGGAGCCAGCTCATTGGTCCTTGGGGAACTGGGGAGTCCCCCAGAAATAGGGCTTTACAGATTGGGCATCCCTGAGGACTGATATTATCCCTCCTCCTACGTCTTTACCTGTCAGTCAAAACCCAGGGATGGTTCCCTGCAGCTTATATCGTCTATCTGAGACATAGAGACACTCATGCTTAGACGTACTGAGAGCCATGTAGGTGGCATAAGCACCTGATAAAGCCCCATGTTTGCTATGACACTAAATACACTCTCATAACTGAATAAACTATAAAAAGATATGATTTTGTGGGTGTGTGTGTGTGAGAGAGTTTGTCCAGAATTTATGTAAAGGCCCTTAGAAAAGTGTACACTGTAAAGGCACTCAGACCCTGTTCCCCTCTGCTTGCCCAGCATGTCTGAGCTCTGTCTTCTGTCAAAAGTAGACACCTTCACATTGAAAGAGAGCTAGAGAAACATTCAGGCCAACACACTATGCACATACACGTATACGCACACACTTTGACCCCCCGGTTTTCTTTACGTGTTTGTCTCAATAGCATCTATTGAGGTGTTGGTTACAGCATGCGTGTCTGTATGTGTGCGCCTGCCAGGAAGCAGCAGTGTGCATGAGCGCAGCACTCCTGTAATGTTGCTGAAAGCTTTCAAGGGAGATTCTTTGTTGAAATCGCTGTGGTTATATGAGGCAGAATATGAATAAAGACTAAATAATGTCAGCATCAGCATGAATCAATACTCACACAGTTTCACAATCACTTGGTGTGGACTTCAGCCCATGATCAATGGTTTACTCTGAGTTATTGTCTTCATATTAACAAGTAGGGAGCTCCCTAAGGAACACATATGAATGGCTAAATGAGACTGCTCCAAACCTCTCAACAGGAACTTGTGTTGTTTTTAAGCCTTCCTTTGTTTGATTTCAGACACTGCATCATAAAAGCTTTTTTAGCCAAATTTGGATTCTCTGTAGGTGTTACAAAACATTCAGGTCCTCATGAAACTACAACTGCCCGCTCATACAATTATGAATGTCCCACACATGGATTCAAATATCGACTCTTGTCTCCCATGCCAGGTGCGTGGCCAGGTGATAACTTGTTTTCTGCATCTAAGATTATTCACAATCAATCCACTTTATTGTTAGTATAGCTGTGGGCTTTAAAGTTGACTTGAAAAATGTAAGAAAGGATCAAAATAATAAAATAAAAAAGTTCAAAATGAGTTCATGACTGAGAAGAAGCATAATGTCAGATCACATCCCTTTTCTATGTTATAAGATTTTAAAGAAAAAAAATTCTGATATACAGCTATGTCACATCTGTTATTTTTGCATGTATGAACATTATTATTTACAGACTGTGTGTGTATGTGCATGCCAATATGCATTACTGACCTAGTAATCTTTGTTAATTAGAGATGCTTAGAGAAGTTTGTGGTTAATTTTGGTAAAGTGCCTGTAAAAACTCTACCTCTCACGGAAAATCACTTCCCATGACACCGTACATGTGCCAAGCGTACACACACACAAAAACACACTCACACACACCTTTAAGGTGCTGCATCTACCATCTTTTCCTCCCACCATCCTTTACACACGCATAGATTTTCATTGCAATAAATGTTGTAACTAATCTGCGTTAAGCCTCTGCTGCAACTTGGCAAAGCGTGAGAAAGCAGCGAGCATGATGGGTAATTGCCATGCTGCACGCAGGGTCCGCAGGAGCACTCTTTATAGGGGACTGCGGGAGGAAAGGGGGAAAAAGATGGAAGACACCTGAGTATTCCCTTCTTCTTTCAGACGCCTCCCTTTACTGACTTATAATTTAAAGATTTTCAAGACTGTGAATAAAGTTATCAACTTTCCTTTAGCTTGTCAGGAACGTTCCATTAGCTGTGTTGTTTAAAAACTCTTTACATGGTAGCTTTTACCTGCCAAAGCAGACCTGACACTGTTGATGAAAATGTCTTGGAGAAATTTCTGATTTGTGACAGGAGTTTGTGCCTCCAGCATTTATGTGTTTAGGGGCAATAATTGATTTCTTCATGGTGCCCCGCAGGGCTCGTCCCACATCTCCGAACCCAACGCGCACATTCACAGACACACGCACCACACACCCGCAAACACAGCGAGGCATGCTGCAGTATTAATGAGAGATGAATAAGACATGAAGAGAGACCCCCCTCTTACATGCTCACACAGGGTCTCCCTCCCCTCCCCAGCTGCTTCCTGTCTGCAGATTACCCAGCTTTCACTGGGCTCTGGTTAAGTGGGGCCAGGAAGAGATTTAACCCCCTCAGCAGGAGTAGACACACAGCATATACACATACATGCGTGCAAGCACACACACACCCTATTGTCAGCATACATTAGGTTTGTTACTATGATATTGTAAAAAGCGTTTTATTGTATGATTGACTGCTAGCTGAGCTTCAGGTGTTTATTATCAGCCAGAAATAGGAACCGTGTTTAAAAGTGATCATTATTTTCTCTTCTCAGCCTTTTTTTTATTAACCTAGAATCCCAGAAAAAGTTGATAAATATATTTATTTATATTATTTTTAATATTTTATCTTATATAATCTGGTTCTATGACTGAGCTACGTGTCTTCAGCTGATGGCTGTACTTAGAGTGAGCTGAGTGCACAGGAAATCTACCAAACTCATCATATCAACCACTTACTTTGCTTTAGTTTGTGCTGTAACCCTTCATTTGTATTTGTTGCAGGCCCTAGTAACTTCTAGCGTGGGACCTTCCTCTCTTGGCTCCCAGGTTCACGCGGCAGCTGTCAATAGAGATAGGAGCTCCCTCGTCAAACTGATCACAGGTCAGCATCACACTAGAACTCTAAATTATATTACAGCTTCCTTTAATCTTTAGACTACATAATGCATAAGAAGGGCAGAGACAGAGTGAAAGGTTAAGTGCATATTAATACATTGTAATTCATTAATATTTACTGAAGATTACTAAAAAAAAATAAAAAATCTTACTCTGTGTGTGGCTTTACCAGTGATATTGCATTTCCTTCTAACCTCTAGTGACTCTAAATGAATTAAGTTGGAAAAGTGTAATTCTGACTAAACTGAAACATTTTATTTGTTCAGTTTTTATTTTATTAATATGTTAAACAAAATTACAAACACAAATTAATCCAAATCATAAGAAGTATCCTCAAACTGTGCTTTATGTGTATGTATCCAAATGTCTACGTAGCCGAGCCCTCTCTTACGGACCATGAGGACCAATTTGGCCGCACCCCCTTGATGTACTGTGTTCTGGCCGACCGATTGGACTGTGCTGAGATTTTGCTAAAGGCTGGAGCCTCGGTCAACAAGACGGACCACAGCCAGAGAACCGCTCTGCACTTAGCTGCCCAGAAGGTATAGACGCCCACAAATACACAAAAGCACAACACTCGGATATTGACTGTTGTGTGTTTCAGTCTTTTCTATATGATAAGAATTAGGAAATTCATTTACAAGAATGGGTAGTAAAAATTCATACCCTTTGTGGGATTTAATTGAGGTTAAATGAGAGAAACCTGTATAGTCCATAAGGTCCAGTGGGAAGCCAGTGCCCCCTTGTGGCTGCAGTCACAGCCTCCGGGCATATAAGAGGTAAAATGAACTGATTTATAATCATTACAGTCTAGCTTTGCGGCTATGAGTTTAATTTATGCATGCTGTGGTATATAAAGAATGGTTCTACAAGGTATATGTTGTGCTTTGCTGCACTTTTAGTGCAGAAGATGGTAGCTTCAATTGGAAGACGGACCATAAATGGGACCACCTTGGGAGGGATTTTAGTAGAAGAGTGGGATGTGGCACAAATATTATCTTTTAACTTCTCAGTTGTTTGTTGTTTATTGGTGGCTTCTTTTGTGGCTGTGTACTGATACGGGATCATCATATCATTGTGTAGAGTTGAGAGGTAATAGGTTATTGGGATTTGTCTCATAGATGTGGTGTGTGTGTGTGTGTGTGTGTGTGTGTGTGTTGGGGGTGCTAGTGATGGGAAGCCCTGTCTCTTTGACATCTGATCAATAAGTGGCTGAGACAGCAAGAGAGGCCAGGGATTACTGATCTAATTGGACTGAGAACAGAGAGGACAGGAATGCACACACACAAAAACACTCTCCCTCACAGTCAAGATGCATGCTCACACACAAGATAGATCTGTCAGACTGTGGCTTTGTGGTTTCTGAATGGCAAATATAAAAACACTCACACAGGTACATGCTCATTCCTGTGAGGACGCTCTGCTGTTGTGTGAGTTCTTAGGCACAATACATCCAGGGGCCTGCTGGTTAAAGAGACCAGAAGTGAGGATGATGATGTGGAGGGGGATGACAGGAAGAGACACAGTGGCAGTTTACTGTTTAACAGCTCATCACAAGCACCGAGGAGCAAGGCAGGAGGAGGGAACGAAGATGGATGACCTGTGGATTGAAGCAGACGCCACTAAAAGCCCGGGGAGTCTGTGCGTGTGGGAGTGTGTGTGACATTGCTGTTGGTTCATGACTACTGATGAGGAGAATTGGTGATTTCTGAGATTCTTATCAGCACAGTTTTGCCTGCTTGTGTGTTGCAGGGGAATGTACGTTTCCTGAAGCTGCTGCTGTCCAGGCGTGCCAACTGGCTGCAGAAAGATTTAGAAGGAATGACCCCACTACACCTGGCCACCCGACACCCCTCTCCCAAAGCCCTCGTCCTGCTCCTCAAACACATCGGGCCTGGAGAGATTGATACACAAGACAAGAACAAGGTACTATCGTAGAGACACACACACACAAAAGTTTTTTTTTTTTTACAACTGTCCATAATTAGTATTCAGTCAGAAAGCAGCCAGTCTGGGCGTCTAACCAATAACCTGCAAACAGATAACTGACTGACTCAAGATAGTTTGCTTGAAGCAATAGGAACTTCAAGTCACACACACACAAATTTAGAGAGGCACAACAGTAAACGATATAACAATCTGTGGCTTTGTCCTGTGTTCTGCTGATAAGAGCACAAACACAGTCTCCTCTGTCTGCTGGAGCTGATGTGTATCTGACATCAGTAGTTAGTTTTGTAATAATCCAATATGCATCATCGTGTCAGATGACAGTGGTTTCAGCAAATCTCAGAATAGTTCAGTAGCCGTCATGGAGTCGGTATCTGGGTTAGAATCTCCACCCGCCCCTGGATCTTCAATATGAGCTTTGTGTAGCACGTTCCCTCATGTTTCCTGGTCATGTCAAAGTTGAGTAATTTTTTTTTGGACGTAAGTGGAAACCTCAGCTCTGGTGTTACAACAACCCCCCTATATTTTCATCTACATTCGTTTATCTTTCTGCTTTTTCATCTTTCGATCCACAGCAAACTTCTCTTCACTGGTCAGCGTTTTATAACCGACCAGAGCACGTCCGCCTTCTGATTAAGCACGATTCCAACATAGGCATCCCAGACAGTGAGGGCAAGATTCCTCTGCACTGGGCTGCACACAGTCAGGAGGCCAGCGCCACACAGACTGTCCGCTGCATACTGGTACATGGCAAAGTACACACACACATACTCATTGCTAAATTTACCGTCATATGCCATCCTCACCCATCAGTCCGTGTTTATTTTCTGTTATGGTGTGTATATGTGTGTGTAAAGGAAGCAGCACCCACCGAGTCCCTGTTGAACTGGCAGGACTATGAGGGTCGGACGCCCTTGCACTTTGCCGTTGCCGACGGTAACGAGGCAGTTGTGGAGGTGCTGACATCTTATGAGGGCTGTAATGTGACAGCTTATGATAACCTCTTCAGAACGCCACTACACTGGGCGGCTCTGCTGGGTGAGTGAACGCACATCCTGTATGTGACCTACTGCAGCCTGCATTCTGATTTTTATTTTTGATACTGGTTAGCCGAGTCTAAGCAAAGTTGTTGCGCATACTCAACTTTATTTAGCATGGAACTGCAAGTCTGCCATTCAGCTTTTCCACCACTTTAAATCCAGACAAAAGTATCTCAACAAAAGGCAGATTATTGCTGCGATCGCGCATGTACAACTGTTCAGTGTTTCACTTGTTATTGTCTAGCATGCTGTACAACAAGATAAATAACCACAAAAAAATAAACAAAACAAAAGAAGTGTCTGAACCATGAATCGTGCACTGAATGTTCTGGTTCAATGACAACTTGTATTTAAACAGTCCTCTTCATCATTCTGTTCACATTTTGACATCGTACGAGCAAGTAGACACCTGACACACAGCTACCTATTGAGACATTGACTTTTTATGTCGTGTATACCCACTTCCATAGCTTTTGTTTCAGTAAATTGTTTAAGATGAATGAAATACCGTGCCACTTATATGCCCTGCATTCTTGATGTAATATCAGTGTAGCATAGACTTTTTGCATTTTTTGTAAATTTCACCCAAAAGTTGAATATCTCTTTTTTTGAGTAGTGTTTATACACTGTACATGTATGCAGATAGTTTCGAAACAATGTTGTTTGGCAGTTGATCCATCTATTTTAATTGCTTTCCCTTCCTCTCACCATTCACACCTTCCTACTGTAAATGCTCATTTTTCAGGCCACGCCAAAATTGTCCACCTGCTGTTGGAGAGAAACACATCAGGTACAATTCCTTCAGACAGCCAAGGAGCAACACCACTGCACTATGGAGCTCAAAGCAACAATGCCGTGAGTTTCACACACAAAGTCAGTGACTCAAAACGGTGATATTTTGTCTAAAATATAACATAATTGCTATTGCTATGTCTTGACTTATATAATCTGTATCCCTCTGAGAAAATATCTATTAAAAGAGCAAGATTTTAAAGACAGATTTTTTTTGTATCATCAGGATCTGATCATTTGATCATCACAAAAAAGTTTTAATTACATCTGGAAATGTGATTGTTTAGTTTGTTGATAATTTGAATACAATTCTTTGATTTGAGTGAATTTCACTGTTGATCTGCTCATCTTTACTATGTTTATTTGTTGAAGGTGTTTTCAAGTATCTTTACTTTGTTCATGTCAAAGAAACCAAAGGAAAAAGTGCCTCTTATCTCACAATGTTCAGTTAACTCAGTCAATAAAATGCAGCTGGCTTTATGTGTGTGTGAAGGAGACAGTTGGTGTGTTTCTGTCACATCCGTCCGTGAAAGACGAGCCTGATCTGGAGGGTCGAACAGCCTTCATGTGGGCTGCTGGTAAAGGCAGTGATGATGTCATTCGCACCATGCTTGCCCTCACCCCTAACATTGACATCAATATGGCTGACAAGTATGGCGGCACAGGTGAGAACTTGGGAAACAAGATGGAAAAACTGAGGCTCCTCCAAACTGATTTGAACCACATCCCTCACCCAAAGTGTGAACTTCCAGAGCTTGGTGACAATAACTCTCTGGTCATGACACCCAATCACACATACCTATATCCTTCCTGTTGGTGTGTGATCTGCTGCTTGTTTTAGGCTAGTGAGGATGATGTCACAGGGGATTTCCTCCAGACGTGCAAGAGAGTCGATGAGATTGAGGAAAGAGGGAAATGATACTGTCAGCAAAATTATTGCCAGCTTACTGAACAGACTCCCAGTACTGCTTACACTGTCCTCTGACATGCACACACTCATACATGCAGACACACATGACTTACTGCCACACTATGACCCTCAGGGCTGTTTATACACATAATCTCCATGGCAATACCCTCTCTGCTCAACCAGGCGTTCATTGTTTATGCATGAACAACATGAAGCAGTTGAATCATGCTAATGAGACGGTGTGAAGGGCAGTGGAACTGACTGGTGCCCAGATTATTTCCATGCACTTGACCCGAGTTCAGTTCAATTCAATTCTGCTTTGTATGTATAGCGCCAATTCATAACAAAGTCATCTCAGGGCACTTTAAAGACAAAATCAATTCGAGCTAACTCATTGTGATCCAATCAGTGTTCATTCAAGCCAATTCATAAAAAAAATAACAGCCTAGCTAAGGACAACTAGTCTGTGCTTTGTGGGGACTGAAGTCAGGAGGAGAGGTATCTAATGAGGAGGATTAAGTGTAGTGCTCTCCATTCAATTTCTCTGTGTGCTTAACCCTCTATTGACCATGCTTTAGCTACAGCCCATAGCAGAGCTGCATTCATGGGCCTGAAGGAAAAAAGAGAGCTTTGACAAGGGAATTGTTTATTATCCAGTTAGATTCAGCACCTTATATTCTTATCCTTTGTGTATTGGTGTGTGTAAACAGCGCTCCATGCAGCCTCTTTGTCAGGTCATGTGAGCACAGTGAAGCTGCTGCTGGAGAGGGGAGCGATGGTTGACTCTCTGGATGTCATGAAACACACAGCCCTCTTTCGCGCCTGTGAGATGGGATACAGAGATGTTATACTTACACTTATCGAAGGTGGGTTGGATTTGGCATAAGCCACATGTGAAAGCAACACTTTGTGTATTTCCTTTTTAAATGTTGTTCTGCTGTGCGTGTCAACTGAACTATTTTAATTAAGGTACTTCGCGTGTGGACCTGGTCGATGTGGATGGTCACACTGCTCTGCACTGGGCAGCTCTAGGAGGAAATGCTGAAGTTTGCCAGATACTGATGGAGAATGGGATTAGTCCCAATATACAGGTATACATGACATCATTTTTTTGGAGGTAGAACACTATAGGAATATCTTATTTCTTTGTCTTTCATTGTCCTCATTAATGTAGCTCCACCTGTCAAGCCACTAGGTTTTTCAAAGCAAAAAGTAACAGTTTCGTGTTTTTTAGTGTTAAGTTTAGTTAAGTGTGTCAGTGTAAATGTAGGTGATCATTTAAAAATATTTTTGCACTTGATTTAGTTAAAGTAACTTTACTGCTTTTTTTATTAGCTCTATACCAAACAAATGTGACAGGTACAACGTAGAAGGTTTATTACACTGTACTCTGATTGAGGATTGTTCATCCATACACAATAATTAGACGTAAATAACCTTGATAGGTGTGGCCAGAATGGATTAAAGTACAGATGACCATGACGATGAGCTGAAATATAAAATCAAGACTAATCCTCTCTCTCTCTTTTTTTTTTAAATTTAAAAATAAATATATTTTTATTTGCACCCGATTATAGGATCATGCAGGGCGGACTCCACTGCAGTGTGCTGCGTACGGTGGCTACATCACCTGCATGGCTGTTCTCATGGAGAACAATGCTGATCCAAATATACAGGACAAGGAGGTTAAAATTAGCTTCTATTTGCTTGAATGAACTGACACTTCTTCCCATGTCACATAAATATATGCAAATGAGATTCAAACATAGAATATGAATGGTGGTCTTTCTTTATGGGAGCACAGGGGCGGACTGCTCTCCACTGGTCATGTAATAATGGCTACTTGGATGCTGTGAAACTGCTGCTGGGCTACAGTGCATTTCCCAATCAAATGGAGCACACCGAAGAGAGGTGAGGATGGAAACTGTCATGACAGCATCAGAGATGTGGATAGTAAATTGAGCATTACAAGGACAATGTTTGTGTTGCACAGGTACACCCCCCTGGATTATGCTTTGCTGGGAGGGCACAGTGAGGTGACTCAGTTCATGCTGGAGCATGGGGCATTGTCTATAGCTGCCATCCAGGACATTGCTGCTGCTTCCATCCAGGCTGTCTATAAGGGCTACACCGTTCGCAAGGCCTTCAGGGAGAGAAAGCAGCTCCTCATGAGGCATGAGCAACTGCGCAAGGATGCTGCCAAGTAAGCACAAACTTATTTTTGAGTCTTCTCCTCTCCTTCCCCCTCCACTCCAATACCAAATCCCTGCTGTCGGTACTTGGTTTCTTGAAGCAGTACTCCCTGATCAAGATATAACCCACCACAAAATCATGACAATATCACTTTACTTCTTCACACAAAAAACACTTTCTCTTTTCTTGTTTCTCAAGAGGTTTTGATTATTGTGTGCCCAGTGTTGTTGGGAGGCTTTGAGGGAAGATGAATGCTAAACTGTCTTGATAACAGCATCTGTTGTCATTGCCTCCTGTAATTACAAGGGAAGAAAGTATATTGTCACAGTGTCTTATGTCATTTTCACTTATTGGCTTTGTTTGTCTCTCATTGTTAGTCTTGTCTTCATGATCCATCTCTGTCTTCCTTTTACCTTTGTAGAAATAGTCACACTCTTTCAGTATCTATCTTTCTCTCTGTCATCTGTACACACATGCATCTTCGCTCTGTGGCACTCCTTTGACTTGTTCAACATTTGTCATTTGCTCACTTGTCTCACCTTTATTTTCTTTTAAAAAGACTTTTGATAAGTCTTTTTTTTTTTCCCAAGGGAGCACTGTGATGTCACGTTTTTCTGGTATTCTAAATTGTTTTGTTTAAATATTTTAACTGATGTTTTTCTTGCAAAGTTACCAAAATAGTCCCTCACACATGTCGTGTAATGCTTGTAAGATTATTATGTATTATTTTCAGTTGGAAGTTCACATACACTCGTGTACATGAATGTCATGGCAATACTTGAATTTCAAGGTTTTTCTCTGGAGTAGAAAAATGGTAGAGCATACATCTTTAATGTGAAAAAAAATTGGATCTGGTGTCCCAGTTCTATATTTATTTGAGGTTTTGTGAAATCCATTTGCCAAGGTGCCTTAACTTCCTGTTTGGGATCACTGCTGACTGCATTTTGTAGTTTCTCTGCTCCATCAAACTACACGCTGGATTGGGACACTGCAGTGGTAAAGTCCTGGGAACTCTGTGCACATCGGAGAAAAAGACCCTCAAAACATTACTTCAAACATTTGGAAGGAGGGGAAACGTTTATTTGAGCTGTTTCCATCTAATGAAGGTGTGGAAGAAACACGCGGTCACCCTCACTAAGAGGGAATTGGTTTGACTACTCACAAAAAAACTAGGAACCACAAAGACTCGTGTTTGCCAGGAACTGGTGGCTGCTTGAACATAACATCACTTTCTGCAGTTCCTACGTCACTAAGAACTGAGAAATACGAAAGCCCTGCTTCTAAATCAACCCTTCAAGGTCAACTGAAGATTGCAGCATACCAAAAAGACAAAGAGCAAAAAAAAAAAAAAACCCTTTAGGGAAAAAAAAGTTTTCTATTCAGATAAAACCTAGCTTGAGTTCTTTGGGAACAGACTGCATAAAGTTGATGTGATAATGAGAAATGGCAGCAATCTCTGAATGCTTCAGCGAAATCTAAAACCATCACTTTCAGGTAAATCTTGGATACAAATGAGTGTTCCGATAAGATGATGCCCCTGAACACATCGGACTGGTTGTGGAATTGATAAAGCAAGTAACCTATATACTTTTGGAATGAGATTCCAAAGCCTTGGTTTCAGCTCCATCAAACATGTAGACTTTTCCTCAAAGTCAAGTGTACTCTACCCTACAGTAATAAGGTCTACTTTTCTCATTCTACCAATGAGCATCCTCTGAGGGGTGCCCTGCAGAGAGAGAGTGAGGACTTTGTTTATCCAGGAGGAACTCATAGTTGAGTCACTGCGACTCCACCAGGAAGAGGTTTGTAGGCAGACAAAGGACTCACTGGACAGATCCTTCTTGCCTGGCTGGGGAATATCTCCACTTCCTCCAGAAGAGCTGGAGTGGTGACTGGGAAGAGGGAGTTCTCAGGTTCACTGATCAGAGCCTTGCTCTTGCAATCAGGTCCTTGTATAAGCAGCAAAAAATAGATTGATGGATTGATCTACCGATTTGAGAATGATCAAATATCCAACTACGTTTCTCGCATTAGTTTGTGGACAGAGAAGTGAAGGTCAAGGTGAAACATGAAAAGGGACATTGAACCAATATTTTGATACATATTTATGAGCCTATATTAAAGATGTACTTTGTACAATTATCCTGCCAGAGGAAAAAAACAAAAAGAAGTCCAGTATTTCCATGACACCCATGACCATAGTGATTATATCCAACTAGGAATCTATAACAAAGTTTCTGATTAAGCTTTAAAACTTTAAGACTCTTATCTCTTTGTCACCAATAATCACAATGAAAGCTATTTTGCAGAATGTCCACACATTTAAACTGTTTCTGTGGAGTATTTCTTTCCAAAAAATTATCTCTCAGTTACCATGGCGCTAACTTTTTCTGTATTTAGGAAGCGAGAAGAAGAGCAGCGGAGAAGAGAAGCCGTACAGCAAGTTTCTGTGGCCACTACAGAGAAGCGAAGAGTTTCACTGGTGAGAGCAGAGCAGGAAAGGTCCTCCTTAGTGAACATAATGGAGGACTTAACCATGAATGATTCAACGGTGGAAACAAAGAAATCATCCAAATCCGAACGTACAAAGCGTAAAGATGAGAGACACAGAGGTATAAAAGTTGTTTAAAGTTGTGTCGTCTGAAGTGAAACTTTTAATAGAGCAGTTTTGTTAGCTTTGCTGACATGAATGACTACACAGTTCAGTGTCTTGGTCATTTGCATGAGATGTGATATACATTTATCAAATTAAATCAGTTAAATATTGAAAGGACCTTTTTCTCCAGCCCAAAAGAGCAGGTTCTCCAGAAGAAGTAATACAACTGAGATTCCTGAAGCTTTGAGCCACAGCTGTCATGTGAGCGATGATACCTCGCCTGATGTTACACAAACCACCAGGCTCAAAGAACTTCTCTCTCCTGGCAGCTGCAAAGAGTCGCCCAGCCTAAAACCCAAACCTCCCACTGTGCCCAGGGTCAGGGAACGATCCTCCTCAAACACATCCACTTCTTCCACACCTGTCTCCACAACAGACCAAACTGAGACCAGAACCAAAGAATACATGTCCCTGAAAAAGAGACACACTTACATGAGTGTACAGACTGCTTCCTGCAAAACTGATGACCATGACTCGCCACAAAAGCAGAAAAACCACAGGAAGCAGACTTCAGAGAAGTCCTCTGTCAAAGACCAAACATGTGCTGCCTCATTAAGAAGCTATTCATATTCAGATAAAAAAAAAAACTCAAGAAAAATGCAGTCTGGCACACATGCAGCAATGTTAACACATGTACAAAGGGAACATGACAAAGAGCAGCACAGGAGGAAAAATGAGGCTGCTCTCATCATTCAGCGAGCCTGGCAGAGGTGAGTCTGTATTCATGTTCTTGAAATTGTGCCTCTGTACCTGGGAGGGAGCTCAGTAGCTGAAGTTTCTTTGACTGTGGCAGCCCCATGTGGTACCCACATGTGTCCTCCTGTATCACTCCCTGTATTCATTCTGGATGCTATCAACACTGAAGCAGTGGTGGGGAGAGCGTGGGAGAGAGGTGAGACAGGGAGGCCAGGGACAGAAAGGCTATAATCTAGAACTTTCCTACTAGTTTAACAAGAGGCTAAAAGTTCAGCTGGGCTGCATTAATAGCTACCAGCAGCTTCTCTTTGCTTTTTGCTCCCTCATGCACTCATTGTGTTCCTCTTAGAGGCTGCCAGTCCACCACAGGAGGCCCTCTGTCTCTGTGCAGCTTTACAATTATATTGTGTACATGCTGCTTATTAAGTGCCTTGAATAAACTGTTTACTTTGTTTACGCTTAGTGAATGTTAGTGTGAGGACTTGCCAGCTTTTAGGCCTTTGAACGCTGTCTGAGACTTTTTTTTTTATTGAGCGGAGTTAATGCTTTATGTGTGGATGTGTGTCTGCAGGTTCTGTGCTTGCAGAGGCAGGGAGACGAAGGCCTGTGAAGAGGTGAAGTTAACTGAGTCAAACTACGCCCAGAACAAGAGGAAAATGGAAAACAGAGCTCAACTTCCCAAACCAGCACAGAGTAAAGGCTTTGTGCTACAGAGCATCTATGGTAAGAGAACTCTGACACTGCTTATTTGTTTTCTGTGTTTTGTGAGTTTTTCAATTATATATATTGTGTGTGTGTGGGGGGGGGGGGGGGGGGGGGGGGGGGGGGGGGAGTACATTCAGCTGAAAAGTATATACTTTTTCAGCACATATAGATTTAATCAAAACGAAATAAATAATTATCAGTCACATGGATGTACAAAAGTATTTAAATGTTTTTGACTTCTTTGTCTTAAGGTGAATTTAAAAGTACTAAATCAAGCTAATCTGAAGTCATCCATTCAGGTTCAAAGAAATTTGTCAACAACTGACAAAGAATTGAAATGATTACCAGCTTACACAGAACTGAAAACCCGAGAATGGACAGTTTGATGCCCTTCAGACAACTCTTACAGACATTTTTATGTCCATGGCCATGCAAAGACCAGGCATTTTGGAATAATGAGCTGTGCAGAGATGAGTTTTATTCTATTTCCCCTCAAAGTAACTTTATATACATGTCGATCAGACCACAGACATCTTTTCAGGAGGAAATCCTCAAAACAACTGTCAGGCCATGCATTAGAAATTAAGGATTAAAACCACCACAGACCAAACTGTCCATTGATACAGATCGATCCGGGTCTTGCTCTGTTGTGCATACCCACTGAGCTTTTGCTTAAATGATTGGTTTCAAATTAACTCTGAGCTAACCAATGTATCAACAGTCATTTACACAAATCATTCATAACAATTATGACCGAGTACATCACAGTTTGGCTGAGTATGGAGGCTCAAACAGTTAGGGTGACCCTGTTGACCTCTGTCCACTGCTGAAAACGTGCCAACAGATGGGCATGTGAGCCTGTGCCCTGATCTAATCATCACATTTTCTTTTACATCATGTAGTTGTCCGACCTTATATGAGAGGAGGGCAAGCCGCATGATAATACATCTTGTAATAAAGTAAAATGTCCTGGAAAAACGGCAATTCAGGGAGGCCCCACCTCAGAACTGCCATAACTAAAAGAATCAAATGTAGTTATCTGGTGACCTCTGAATGTGGTACCAGGGATCTGATAACAGCCTCGACAGTTCAGTGCTTTTTTTGGCGGGGATAAGGGGAACCTACTCAATATTAGGCAAGCAGTTTTAATGTTGTGGTTAATCAGTGCGTAGACAGAGAATTATAAAGAGTTTTTGTTGTAGTGGGCGAGTACTTGTAGCCTAAGTGATTAAGTTATAACTTGCAGCAGTAATCCACACTAGAAAATCCACTCTAGAATGCGCTGCATGGTGGCAGCAAACCGTAGCAAGTCCGATCATACAATTTAATTTTACTTACTATCGCCTTTTTTTGGGGACAATCACCTTCTGGTTGATTTTTCTAAGAGGATTTTTTCCACGCTGGTTCGGACGCTGTGCTGCTTAAGTGATTTCTCCGCGTACTTTGGACTCTTCAGGACTTGTTATGATGAGTCTCCATGACAACGGGAGACTTGTTTACAAGCGTGAGCAGTT
>JAOXYM010000006.1:14587518-14626511 GCA_028567055.1 Leptatherina wallacei | reverse complement strand
AAAGTTCTGACACATCCAGTCTCTAATCTGATCAATGCATCTGATCAGTGATTGGATCGGACTATAGTCTCCTGGTGTACTGTGTCATACTTTCTCTCCCTTTCACGCAGAAAAAGGCCCACCCTGACAAAGTGTCCTGTGAAGAGGAAGATGCCATCAAAGACCCCGCTGTCAGAAGGACAGTTAAAGCTGCTGTGGCTGAGGTGGAGAATACAGAGGGGAGAGGACAAATTAAGGTGAATGATAGATGTGTATTATCACAGCACAGATAATTTTTTTTCTATTTCTCGTAAAAAGATTACAGTATTTACGGCCAAGAACCTTTTTGTTTTGTTTTTTTTATTGTGTGGAAATGCAGGTTTGTTGAAGGACTGTCATCAGATCACTGATGATGACACAAATGATTGATTATTGCCATCTCCCTGATACACAGGGTCTGAGAGCAGTTTTGTATGAGAGCATGAGCTCTGGATCAGCTCTTTCTCATAAGAGTCTGAGGGCGACCCAGAGCTCTGTGGCATTGCGCCACAATATAATAGTGAATTATTATGAAGAAAAATAAACTGGCCTTGGCCTGGATACCATCCACCACCACACACATACAAATGTAGCTATAAATATTGTTTTTTATCAACATTGTTAATATAAGGTTACTGGCTGTTTGCTATTATACTATATATCCATTGAACTTGGATGTTTTTTTCTTTTGCATTTCATGCCCTAATACAGTATTTATATCTCAATTCTGAATAGAATAGTTAACCCCGCACTATTACAACATGTCTGCATACACCACATATCACTCTGTTCATATATCTTCAAGTGCTATTGTCTATTTTATTTCTATAATGGTTTGTTTTTTCCAAAAATGAAAAAGGCTTTTTTTCTATTTATTTATTTATTTATTTATATGTGTAATAATAAATATGTATTGACTGACAGTAGTTGGTTTATTTAATGTGCACATCATTTTGAGATTACTCCTCTTGTGAATTTTAGGTGATCCTGAAGGAGCCCTTTGAGGTTCCTGCTTTCAAAGGACTTCGTAAGTTACTCTACTATAATTACCCTGTGGTAAAATAGTTGCCTGCAGAAACTGTCAGGAATTGATTGTTATTAAATTCATTAGCAGACTAAGTTGTGTGTGGCATCCAAAGCCAGACCGGTCTTAGAAAATTAAACTGGGAAAGTAGAAAAGAAGCTACCATTATTCTGTGTTTTAATTTTTTTATTTGTAAGATAAGAATATAAAAATTTTACTCACTGTGCAGGTCCACTACATTCAGATGAGTGAACTACTGGTGTGTGATCTTACTCTTGCAAGATTAAAACAGTAGCTATGTCTACATGGAGCCAAATATACATATTGCAATCGGTTTGAAAGCTCTTTTGGAATTAAAATGATCCATGTATACACCTAATTCCGAATGAAAAGTGCCAAACCAAAAGGATTTTAGAGGGGCAGAATATTCCTTTTACCAAAACAATCGTGGCATCATGTAAACGTTGAATCAGAAAGTTGTTAGGTTGCTTTCTTACAGCGCATGCTTTGCCTAGACGTAAACAGGCAACAAGTTTCCTCACTTTGGAAGATGGCAGCGAACAAACAAATTCACTGCGGCAGCAAGGTCGTTTTCAATTCAAACACACCTTTTCCTCTTCCTTGTTTGCAGTAGGAGCGCATGAGTATCAAGCTGCTGCTTGAAAATACCGCAAAAAAACACAACTGCGACTATCAGTTTGTAGATCTCTCCAGCTCTGATAAATCACGCGATGTAAACATCTTTGTGCGCATGTCAGACAGGAGCATTCTGCTTAAATGTTAGCACATACACACACCAGATCAGAATAAATTAATTCTAAGTAAACAGCTGCCCTGAAATCTTAAAATCGGGATGATTTCAAACCGAATGGGGCAAAAGTCTCCGTGTAAACGTGGCTACTCAGTTCTGCTTGAACCTGGTAATGAGAAAAATTCTGTAAACTCAATGTTTTCATCTTCTGCACAAGCAGGCCAGTGGTTTCATTTAAATAAAAATTGTGAACAACCATGTAATGAAAATCTGTTAAGACCCGTTGTGTGAAAACTGCCTAATTTCCATCACACTAACTCCATCCTGTCAAACAGCAAGAAGTTCCACAGCGTGGTGCACCAGATGCTGCAAAAATTTACATTTTCTGACATTCTCAATTCATGTCTTTCATCTTCTGACTCATTGAAATTTTGTATCGGTGATAATGCAGCTCCCATTAAGTTTATTTTCTGAGTTGTTTCACTCTTGTTCTATTAACACTTGCAGGTTCTGCTGCTCCAAGACCTGGACCTCCGCCAGGTCCAGGAATGGGACTAATGGGGCCTCCTTTTGGTGAGTCTTTATGTTTGAGTGCTCTCCCTCAAGAAGTGTATGAATGTTTATTTGTTGTTGTTTTTTATATGGAATTGCAATAATAATACTGCTATGTAACAAACGTTTACAGGTCCCAGATTCCCTGACCCACAGTTTCCAGGGGAGTTTCCCCCTTATGGTGGTCAAATGGGCGACTATCCAGCTGGAGAATTCGGAGAAACTGACTTTGGAGGCTACATGCCAGGGCAAGATTTTGCTGACCCTTGTATGAATCAGGGGCCTTTCTCAGACGGTATGGGTCATCAACAACCTGGTGGTGGTGGTAATGGTTTTGGTCCAGGTAGTGGAAGAGATGTCTATGGAGGAAGTGGACAGCTGAATGAAGGCCCAAGCAAGATGTATTCTAATGATTACCAAGGCGACCAGAGGAGGGACAGACCAATGGACAAGCCATCGGACAGACCAGGGTTAATGGGAGCAGCTCCAGACAGCAGTGGTAGCCTTCCTAATACATTGCTCTCATATCTGGTAGGTATCTTGCAGCAAAATTAGCAAAAAATTGATAAAATGTCCAGTGGTATTTGGTTACTTTTTCTATTAAGACAAAACAGTAATTTTGCTAAATGTATTTTCAGGATAATTTTCGGATAGAGAATGAGAATGATGCACAGCTGGTGCTGAAAGTGACACAGAAACTAACAGATGTGCTGATGGAGTACAGACTGAGGACTGTATCACCGGTATGGCGCTCACTGTAATCACTGTGTCAACTAATTTCTACTAATAATCCTGTCTTCAAATCTTGAGGTTTTTGTTTTTTAAATGTACTGTGAAAGTTAAATCATCAAAAATGTTTAGAACTTATTGTTTTATACCTTTTGTGGTTTCTCCTTTTTTAAGGGTCCAAGTCTCAAGAGCTTACCAATGAGCACCACAAGTTTCTCCTCTTCAACCTCCAGGTTCTCTAGCAGTAGTGACCGATACTCAAGTAATCTTCCAGGTAAAGGAGCGCTGAATATTGGAACTCAGAATAAAATGTGATTTTTCATGATTCAAATGCAAGGTACTTTAATTGTATAGCGGTTTTCTTAAAGACACACTGCAGAACTTTTGCAATTTTCTCTGCGAAGCGGCCCCTATCAACAACTAGTTTGGTATCTATCTTACATCCTGCCTGCACCGTGAGCTCTCCAGCCAGTAAGAGTCTTATCCCGACTCTTGTCTAAACTCTTGATCTATCCCTTTCTTTTACCTTTTCCTCTGGTAATGTTTTCTTGCGTTTCTTTGCCAGATCAGCCACTGTGCACGCTCAAAACGGCCAGTGTGTTTTATATCCGCTTGCTAGCATGTTACGCGGTGTGTAAACCAAAACCTAGTTGCAACATCACGCTGCGGCTTGGATAAAAAAGATATTGTCATTTCTCAGCCTCTGGACGCTGCTGGGTAGCGACAGCTCCAGAAATGTGCAAAATAGAAGTAACTGCACCATCAGACAAGTCAGAAACACAATTTTAAAGAGACACTATACAACTTATACTATTTTCTCATTAGCCCCATCGACTGTTAATCCAGCATCCATCTTCCATCCTACCTGTAGTGTGAGCTCTCTCCAGACAATAAAAAAAACTATTCTTGACTCTTGTCTTATCTCTTGCTCTTCTTCGGCCCTCCTTAATTTCCTCTCTTCCTCTGATATTGTCTTCTAACGTTTTTTTGCTGAATCCGCCAACATGCATTCAAAACGGCCGGTTTGTTTACATTCGCTTGCTAGCATGTAATGCATGCGCAAAACGAAATTAAGCAGACAGCGTCGCGGATGTGAAAGTTCTATAGTGCGGTTTCTCAGCCGCGGGGCGCTGCTGGGCCGCGACGGCTCTAGAAATGCACATAATAGCTGTAAAAGCGGAGTTTTAAGGTCGAAAATGTATATAGTAGGTCTTTAAAGATCGGAAAGTTGTGCAGTGTGACTTTAATAAAAAGTTTAGAGTAAGATCAAATGCACATTAAAAAGTTGTCTTAACGGAAGGACGTGGAGCAATTGCCTGAGGAACACAAGTGGAAAGTGACTGCAGCATCTTTACATTTGTGTTTTGCAGGTCCATCCAGGTACTCTGATGGTCCACGTCCACCCAGGTATTACAAATGATCAGACGATGGCATCTCAATCTTATCTGTCCTCAATTGCACATCCTGACTGTCCAGCGGTTAACCAACGAAGAAACATTCACTTTACTTTCCTGGGTTTTTTTGTTTATGCCAAGTACTTCTCTCTTTTTAATATTTCTTTCATTCTCTATAGTATGGGAAGATTTACATAAAATCACCTTGGCATGTTTTCAAAAGTTGTAGTTGTTCCTGAATGTGACATTTTATTTTCACAGATCTAATAAAATTTATGTAGAAAATGTTTTACTCATTTATTTGTTCCAGCTTTTCTTCAGGTCCTGTAATATCCAAGTTATCAGATGTCTGAAGTTTAACGCTGCTATGTACACTTTTAATATACATGACACTTTACATCTTGAAGAGCAAGTTTAAGCAAACTTGGATTTCCAGAATGGTGTTGCATATACCTGAATACATCCACAGGATTCTGTAGATGTGGGTAGATCTCTATCGTAGGCTTTTGCAGCATGCAAGCCTTCACTGCTTTCAAATCCTGTGTCAACCATAAGAGCCATAGCATTGGGTTTTTACATTGGCCAATTATTAACCAAAGAGATATTCCCAATGTATGTTTCCAACATTTATTTTAGATTAATGTGCAACTAGAAAATGTTAGAACAGCCTCTAAATTTGATAGTCAACTGATGTATAAAAATGTAATGCAAGCAGAATAATCAGAAGGCAAATTTAAGATAAAAGTCTTAAGTCAAAAAACAAGCCAGTGTGTGCTTCAACATTAACGTTAAGCCTCCTCATAGGTTTGCCACAATGTCCTCCATCTGCTTCAAATTTATGTGGGTAAGAAGCACTTTTGTCCCCAGGAAGTCTTCACCATGGATCTTCTGAGCTTGTGCAGCAAGCTTCTCAGATTCAAACTTCACTACTGCCTCACCAATGCCATTGCCGTCAATGTCCTGAAGCAGTTTAATGTCATTCATCTTCACATTGTATTTGCCAAACAGGCTCATAAGTTGACTTTTCTGCACAAATGCGGGCATGTTTCTAACAAACAGGCACAACTTAGCTGCTTGGTCCTGGCTCACTTTAGGAGGCCCCTCTGTCATGAGTGGTTCTGGGTGTGCCTTCTGGCTTTGTTTTCTTGGATCTGTCAGATAAGGCTTTTTATGTCTGGGATGGGTTTTGTCCATCATTTCTTTCATCTTCTCCTTAGTTGTAGATGACACTTCAATGGTCCCGGATCCCACGTGGCAGCCCGAGAGATTCATGGCGTATTCGAAGTCTTCAACGTGGTCAAAAATCAAAAAAGATGTGTCAGTTGTGTTGCCATGTTTGTCAAGCAGATGAAGTACATCCTTGCGTGCAATGTTTGGACATCCAAACAACTCTTTTAATTCAGTCTTGGTTATATTTTTGGGTAAATTACTGACCATGACAACGTAATCCATATTTTGTGATGACTTATTTGAGCCCGTGTCAGATTTGATCGTTTTTGATGGCTTGAATGGAAACTGGTCAGCAGCTCGCCTCTTGAGTTGCAGTGTAGTAGACGACTTCTCGTTTACACTTTGCTTAATACTGCATTTCTCACCTTTCTGTTCTCTGCTAACCAAAGCATTTTCACATTCTTGCAGAGCATTGGTCCACATTTTCTCATCTGCTCTTCGCACATCAACACAGATGGAGCCCAGTGATCGATTGTTGAAACTAAGAGCATCAAATGCATCGCACATTTTTGGAAATTTCACAAGGCAACCATGACTAAGCCCCAACTTAACATTTGTAATGGCTTCCTGTATAGTCAGTCCTTTGAAAAATTGGCAGATATCCTCCTTTGTAGTAGAAGCTGGCAGACCAAAGAGTCTCACATATCCTGGCTTTGAGTTTGGCGCTTGTTCTGATACCATCTCCTCAGGTAAAACGGCTGTGCCAACATCACTGGAAGGGTCACCTTTTGGTGCTGCTGTATGAGATGACTGGAGACCATGGAGGACAGTACAGACTCCAAGTAAAATGGCAGTATTGGAATCCAGAGCTTGTGCATTTGAACCTGGCACATTTATGGAATAGGGACAAGCATGCTGTGCATCTGAAGGTGGCAGATCTGCAGAGTCAGGATCAAGTGGCCATGCAGCAGAAGATGAAAGGTTTGCAGTGATGTCATCACTAGGCCGCACATTCAATGTGTGATCTGTAGTTGAATGTAATTTTGGTTTTCTGACAGTGAGCTGCGAAGTTGTTTTCTTCTTTAATAATGATTGTAACCTGTGCTCCAGCTCTGTCAAGCTGCTTATATAAAGGGTTACTTTAGACCCTTTAAGACAATGTCCAGTATGCCGCATGGCAAGCTGTGCATCAGTTTCTGTTTTAAAAGCAATAAAGGCCTCTCGGAGACTTCCTCCCACGATGTACACCCCTCCATCCGGTATATTAAGATCTTCAAAAAACGACCGTATATCTTCAGTGCCCGCCTTAACATCCAGACCTTGCAGTCGCAGGATTATGGTCATTTTATCGTTCGGGCTTGGAGTCTGAAAATGTAGAAAATTTTTAAGAAAGTCATCATTTGCGTAGTTTAAATAAAACAGATAACATGCCTGAGAAAACACGTGCGTCATGCCAGAAAACTGCGAGAGGAAAGAAAGAAAAGGGGGGAAGAGGAAAAAAACGTGTTTTTGTCAGTAAGAAACTCGCGCAAACACACACACTTACCACAGTTGGATACATTTACGAGTTGGAGGGTGATAGTTTTTTGTTTTTTTTTTCAAAGCGGGTCTGGTGAGCGTTGTTAACCCACCCGGGTGGAATGTTGGGAGCAACTCTCCCGCCCTACGCCCGTACGCCGTTGTCCCTCCCTCCTTGACTAAGATGTAGCTAAGTGCATTACCGCCACCTGCTGGAATGGAGAGGAACTACAGATTACCTGCTGCAGACGGAACAGCATTGACCGAAGAGTCCCTTATTTAACGAAGTCTTGCTTAAATTACAACAAAAACATACTACAATATTTGGTCAATAATACGAAAAATTGGTATTAAAAAAGACATTTACAATTGAAATATGCAGTAACCAGGGGGAAAAAGTCTGGGGTATTTATTAAGATTTTAACATATGTTGACACTGATATTGACAAATCCTACCTCTTTCAGGATATTATTGTCAATCATATCGCGACAGTACAACCATACGCAGAACTCGAAGTTTGCCACTGTGTACAAGATTTTCTTTCTTTCTGCTGCCTCGGTTTAAACTGTAAAATCTTTAGTTTAAAACGTTTCTAGCTTGTTTTTGATACATTGTGCGTCCCTTCTTCCTTTGACTACTAAACTCATTTACGGAACAAAGAGGCAGTAAAATGCATCTGCTGAGCTGCTGCATGCATTTCCTGCCAAAAGTCCCTCGATGATTCACATATTTCCGGCCTGTACCAAAACAGAGAACTGCAGACATGGCCAAGGACAAAGTGGTGGCTTCATAACATAAAAAGCGTGTTTTCTGAAATATGTTAATTAAAATTGGTTCCACCTGCTGTGTATGTGTCATTTACCTGGGATTTAGGATGAAGCTGCTAAGGGTGATGGGATTTAGTGTTGTAAACTACAAAATAAAATAAAAGAGAAAAAAAATGTAAGTCATTTTTTACTGAAGCATTTGATTAGAGGTATCATTTCTAAATTACATTTTGGCTACACTTTTTCATTCACATATACTTCATTCTCTTTTATAATTTCAGAAAAAGTACATTTTTTAATACTGCTTTTATTAAAAGTTCAAGTTTAATGCATTATGCACGGGATTTTTTTATCTTCATCTCTTGTTTCAGTTTTTTATAATCTTTTCAGCACTTAAATATGCCATCGTGTTTGAAATTTTCGAAATTAATTTTTTCCTTGCCTTGAAGGACACTATCGGGCTTCTAAAACTCTGTGCTGTAGACATAACTTCGTATAAGGAACCAATGACAGACAACTAGTATGCAATGGTATTTTCACAATGTTTTTATTCAACACTGTCTCAAACAGATAAGTCAGAATTTGAGAGCATTGTCGTTATCATAGTCAACATAATGCAAAAGAGATTTATCTTTTTCAAATTTATAGTCTGTTAGGTGGAGGAAGTGCAAAAAAAGTTTTACTTGAAGTGTTCAATACAATTATTTCGTACAATATTATGAGATTTGCATTAATTTATATTTCAAAAAAGTATTTTACATCTGTAATTGATGGGGGTTGAGCCTGTCAAACTGCAAGTTACTGAGATGTATAAATTGAGTTTTTTTTTTGGGGGGGGGGGTAAAAATCAATAGTAAAAATCAATGTGATGATGATGTTACAGTGTAGCTTCCTCATCCGCAGCCCAAATCTTGCAATTAATGAAAAAGTTGAGCAGAACTGTTACATATTCAAAAAACTATATGATTATTATTACTACTTAGTAGTAGTGGTATAAAAAAAATTACTATGAAAGCAAATTAATCTCTGGTTAACAGACCGTTTAACAGTATCAGATATATGTAGTGAGGTCACACTTTGAAAAAGAGTAAAGATAAAAAAAGGTTTTCCTTTGATACACAACCAAAAACTGCAGCACGAGCAGGACACAGGTGGCGCTAATGTTATTCGTCATCACGGAGGATAGAGCATTATGGGTAAAAAAGGAGGGCCGTTGTTTACCATGGCGACGGAGACGCTATTGTTTGTTGATCATCCCCACAGAATGCGTTTAGCAGTATTTATTATAATATTAATAGATTTAGTCCACTGCCAGCAGTTTATTATCCCATTTAAGTCTCCCACAGATTGTAGTGGGGAAGAATTCTTCGATATCTCGAGTCTGTCTTGCTCGAGGTGCGGTTTAAATCAACGTCGGAGTACAACAGGTAACGTTATCATCGCACCACATTACTGATATCTAATTTCAGATACTAACCAATACAACAACAACAACAATATTAACACACAAACAAACCAGAAGAAACTCAATTGGAAGCTGATTTATTTAAAAGTGAGGTGGTCAGCCACACAACGCTGAGCTAGGTAACAGTTAGCTTGATGCTGTTCTCAAATTGATGCAAAAGGACTAGCTGATAAAATAGCCGCTAAAGGGAAAGTATACTCTTACACAGTTTGTAGAGTGTCTGTGATGATCATAGAAACTATTTACAATGTCCCTACAACCGTATACAACAGTAGCTCTGTACAATACGACTGAAAACATCACTGCTGTAAATAAAAGTGATGCTCCTGTTGTTGGGGTGTTATTTCTTATACTGAATACTATAAATCAGTATTACCGGTTCTCTGTCCTCAAGATGATTAATCAGTCTCAGTGAAAAGCTGCATACGAAACATCTCCATGTGCGTTTGTTTTACGTCATCATGACATTTTAGGGTTTAAAAATCCCTTGCAGGACGACAATTCCTTCCTACAAACTGAAATCATCTGATTCTCTAACAATCAGCTCACATCTTGCATTAGTTGTTTTTCCATCTTGTGCTTCTGGAAGGTTCAAACAAAGTGTACTGTCAGCTGCAGTTTTCCCCATATAATGCAAACTTTCTCTAGGTTATAGTTTAACTCGGCCACATTCCATATTCAAAAGCCTTCTTACCAGTTTTTAAGAGAAGATTATGAAACTGAAAACCTTTAATGTTTTTGACCTTTCAGGAATGAAGTTAAAAAAATCTAAAGCTGTGAAAAGCAAACACTTAAAATAGGACTATGTAAAATGAGTAAGAAATAAAACATTAATTTCTGTTTGTGTTACAGCTCTAGTAGTTGGTCCTGACAACAGAACTGTTTCACCTTTTCAAACAAACTGGTAATTGCTCATCAAGCAGTAAAATACCGACTAGCAGGTTTAGAATTCGTAAGAAAGAGTAGGGATTTTTTCCCCCGATTTGTCTGCAGTATTCACCTGTTAAGGAAAAACTGATGTGAAAACAAATTCAGATCAAAATCTGTAAAAAAAAAAAAAAAAAAACTGAGAGGGTCTTTTCCTTCACTTTTCTGATCCAGTGGAATCAAACTATAGCCTATACTATAGCTTTAATTTCCTCCACAATCCCTTTCATTAACCTGTTTTTAGTGACTTTGAATTGCCCCTCAGTTCTTGGCAACAATAATTTAGGGAGTATGACAATCATGGTTTGGTCACAAAAAATGATAAGCCTGTGCATAATGTGATTATGGTCAAATATGTCTGTATATATTGTAACATTTTGATTTATTGGCTTATAAAACGTATCGGTCAGTCCTGTAGAGTCCTTTCTTTCATGTCTCATGCCTTTCAAGGATGCACTGAATTAAAAATATTCCCACTAACACTGAACTGGTTCTATTCCATTTGCAGGACTGAGCTGCATTTGCCAAACTGGGTACAAAACCACAATTATCAGCACTGAAAAAGTGTCCATTGCTTGTGAGCAGTGTCTCACCGACAAGCCTGTATGTGCATTTTATTTTCAATATCTTTACATGTTTTAGCTGATATTATATTGTAGGGCTTGAATCTTACACCCACTTCCCTATTTATGTTAATATTTTCAGTTGTCATTATTTTTGGCATCTTGTTTTCTTTTCAGGCGGTGACAAATGATGGATTTGGGTGCATTCGCTGTCCAGGCCGACTCAACGATGAGGGCAAGTGTCTGTGCCCACCAGGCAATATCTTGGGTGAGTCATTATACTAGGACTAATTCATGAATTGCTACCATGAATGTGCTTATTTCAAATGTAGCACAGTTGTATAATGACAGGAATATATGAATAGCTCAATCTTGAGGGGCAGGTTTTAGCTCCTTTTGTTTTTTCTCTTTGCAGTCGAAAGGGACATCAATGGAAACTTTTTGAATGAGGCCAGGTGTGAAGCATGCAATGGAAACAGGCCTGCTTGGTCTGTGCCAAACATAAGTGGAGACAGGTACAAGGTGTCACACAGATTTACAGACAGGAAGATGACCAAAGCATCAGAAATGATACTTTAAAAAAAAAAGAAAGAAAGAGAGAAATAAGAAAATTCTGCAATCAAAATTATTTATTGGAAGAAAAAGTTTTCTGACACATGTAACTGATAATTATTCCTAAATGTAAATTCTGGAGTAATACAAATATATTAATGTAAATCTTAAAATACTTTAAAACTCTTAAAAATTGTCACACAGCTAAGACATTATTTCAAAGATGTCTGTTTCTCTTTTGCTCAGATCTCTGTTTGAAGTAAGCTTGCTAATCAATTAGGTACCAACAACTACCAGGCTCTCATGTAATAATACTTTATACCACAAGATGGGGTGGTTAGTAAATCTATCAACTGGTCTCTGCATTCAGCAGTGTTCAGCAAATTCATAAGAGGATCATGGCGTTTCTGTGGAATTTCTGTGCTTTAGCAGTGTCTGCCTGTGCCATCTGCACTAATTTAAGTACCCTGTAAGTCTTGTGAAATGATGAAAGTGGCTGTAGCATCTCCAGTGTCCTTAACCTGTTACTACTCAAAGGTTTGCTTAAAATAACTTTCTAAAACCGGGACAATTTCTTAAGCACTTAAAGCTTTCTGCTAAAGCTACGTTTCTCTGTGTCAGAAGAAACAATAGAATAATTAAACATCATTTGATAGGTTAAACCTTTGGCTTTTTTTGGATCTTACTAACATTGCCTTTATGTTTATCACTATTTGAAAAGAAATAATGTTTTTAAATTTTATGTCATTCTTCAAGGTTCTGTTGTATATGATCTTTCTACAGCTTCCTTTCCTTCTTTATGTTATTATTTCTAATAACTTTGGTAGTATTTAAATAATTGAACAGAGCTTTCCCCGAAATTGTTTTTCAGGTGTGACAGATGTCAGTCTACCTTCATTAACTCCTCCTGCACCTGCACATCTCCTAATACCCTGGTGAGTTTAGACATTTCTCTTACCTTACATCTCCCCAAACAACACACCTATCAGAAATACACATCTCATAAGTGGTTGTTCATGTGATTTTTCAGGCAGGAGGATTGTGTTTCCCTCCAGGCGGCCTGTCCACTAATGTCAATCCCAGTGTCAACTATGCTCAGTTGGTGAGTCTTCTTCTCATTCGCTTTGATTATATATATGTGAATTCTTTTCTGTTCTGATTCACTTTTCCTTTCATTTGCAGAAGTTCAGCATCCAGTCTGCCTGGTTTGTGGAAAACATCTACTCCTCCTCAGCAGCATGCCTGGTAATTTCAAGACCTTTATTTAACATCATAAGAAGCAGATTCTTGTTCTTGCTGCTGTCACACTCTGCTACACCTGGGTGCACTCACAACTGGATAACATTTCAATTTAGGATGTTATGTTTATATTGTAACCATCTTAATGCTAACTGTAGTCAGTGGCAGAATAAAATGATTGATGTAATTAAATGCATTTATTTGAATCACTCCAAAGAAGTAATCCCTCTAAAACAATGATTAAAAAAAAGTGTTGCATGTTGAGCCATGAAACCTATGAAGCCTATCACATAAACACTGCTGTATTCTAGTCAGGTGGCTTGTTAGGATTTTATTGAAGTGTTTTATGTGTAATTGGGTTTACTGTGTAATCAAATCATGTTTTCCTTACAGCTCTTCTCCAACCTAACAGCATGTCAGGCTCTTGGGAACATGTGTGTGATGAACATGCACTCCTTCAGTGGTCAAACCACTGATGCCTGCGGTCTCTTTAACACTATCTTCCGATCAAGGGCTGCTCTGAGCTCAGTTCAAGATATTTCTTACTGGTAATACTATCTAAATTGTGCTTTCTGTTCATAATTACGAATGAAGTATTTCAGCCAGATTTATTCCAATTTCATTTCAGCAGGCACTAATGGCTGATTGTTTTGTAGGAGAGTTAATCTGCCGTGGCTTTACTATGGCGATGAACCAGGGCTCGCTAGCCGAGTGCTCCAGTCTGATCCTGTTCCCACTTCATTCAGTTTTAGAGGAAGAAAAAAAGTAGGTGACAGAATTTCTTTTTGCATAGAATATAAAATTGCAAAGAAAGAATGCCACAAGATAATAACACCATCCTTTTCATTTCAGATACCTCAAACTGAACTATCAAACCAAACATTTAAAAAAAAAAATTGATATCTGTGTTTGTTTTTGCCAGAACACTGACATTCAACTGCGTGCTGCTGTCTATAATGTCAGGGGGGAGTTCCTTAGATGGGAGCAAGTCGGAGGACGTAACCTGCAGGTGAAAAATTCAAGGAATCATTCATTCAAGGAATCATACAAAATGTACATATCAAATTTTATATTTAGAAACACAGTAAAAACTTAACACTACCTCTCTATTTCTCCTCCTTTTTGTAGATTTGTCCAGAACGAGCGACCAAACAGGCAGCAGCCTTCAGCTTTGGAATCGCTTATCAAGAAAGTGTAAGTACCTTTTACTGATTTTAGATGACAGACGGGTTCTAAACTTTTTTTTTACAAATCCCAGTTACGTTTTTAAGCTCTGTATGTGTTTGTATGTTTGTGTACAGTGTGATCTTTCAGTCGCAGAACTGTTTGTTTCACATCCTGAACCGTTGTTCTATGATGTGTTTATGGACCTGGGCGGAGGAGAGAATGGAAAACTCCTTCCTCTGCCAACACTTGTCAAAAACCAGCAATACAATGGACGTTTCATCAATCAAGGTGAGTTTTTAATTTTCAGAGAACATTCATGTGAATTTGGGAATTATTTGAATATATTCTGTTTTTCATATAGACAACATGAGGAACTGGTATCTGTCTCGACGAATGTTTCTTGTGGACACACTAAGTGGAAGGGAGAAGAGCATAAACTCTTCACCGAAAGTCATCCGCGTTGCCACAAGTGTCAGCATAAGGTAGACTCACAGCATGCAAACCATGATAAGAGTAATGTGCCTAGCAGCTTGATTTTTCAAACTGCTTTGTGAGGTGGGAATGCTTGTGTTAATCAGTCATGTGTTTGGTAGTTTCCAACTGGTTCCACGAACCCAAGAGGGACAGATATTTCCTCCTCTGATGACTGTGACCTACACTGATGTTCCCATCACAGATATCAAGACTCAAACTGTGTCTGTGAGTAGGTCACACGTGTATTCACTTGTCATATACACATTTGACCCTAGGTTGCTTTATTTATCTAGAAAACAAGCTTTTGGTTGCTTTATGCTTTCAACGGATCTGTTTGTAGACAACGTTTGCTGTTAAATATGAGATGGATCAGAGTGAAGCTCGAACAAAGACAGATGTGAGTAGAAGTATCAATTAAATGTAGAAACATTATTGAGAAATTCTGGGATATGTCTGATGTCACAGCAGATTGTTATACAGCGCCATCTGTGGTTTTGTGTGTGCAGACAGCTCTCGGCGTGCTGGGTGGAGTGGCTGTACTTTCCTCCCTGCTGAAGACAGTCAGCTGGAAGAGGAGGATTGCCTCTCCTCTCGTCGATGTGGAGGTACTATGTCTTCAACGTGTCATCTTTTTAGCCAGTCCAGATCATGTGTGGGTGGAAGCTTCCCATCATTGTTGATCTGTTTCTCCACCTTCCACAGACAATGCTGAAGTTTCTGTTGTTTTATGCTGGTGACCTGGCCAATGTTTTCTTTACTGTTACTGTGGGAACTGGACTCTACTGGCTCATCTTTTACAAGGTTTGTCTCATTCCTTGACACTATAAACCCTTGTTTTATAAATGTGGGCTCTTCAAAGTACATATCAGGGTCTTCTTTCTATTCTATTTTTTTCCTTCTATTTTTCACACAATTGTTCCCACCTTGCATGAACTCTTACTTTTTTTTTCTTCCTATCTTCTCTCTTAGACACTAAAGGCAAGTCTTTTTCCCTTTTGTTATCTGACAAAGTATTGTTGAATTCACATATTTAATTATGTTTATTATTGGCTGTTTTCATTATTGAAGTTATACATGTCTGTGTTTAGGCCCAACAGTTCATATCAGTGCTGTTGCCACTGCCTACTCAGGAGGAGCAGTTTGTCACATACATTGGTTGTGCCTTCGCTCTCAAGGTTGGGTTCCCGGCTTGACAGATGTTAAAATGAGCAGAATTATGAGAAAATGATTTAGTAATCATTTATTTATAACAGCAGAAATGCTAACTATCATTATTTGTTAAACCTTAGCTATATGTCTCTTTCCTAACATCCAAAGATGTCTCATTTTGTCTATTTGCATCCAGGCTGTCCAGTTTCTCCACAAGCTGATCTTGCAGGTGTCCATTGATATATTTCTGATTGACTGGGAGAGACCACGAAGTAAAGCTAGTAGAACTGTGCAAGGTACTAACAAAGTTACCCTGCTTTTGTTTCTGTGTGGCATTTATTCAGCTGCTTTCTTCCGTTCATCATATGAACACTGCTGTTTCAGCTACTGGGGAGACAAAACGCGACCCTTCTCCAGTCAGCATCTGGAGGACCTATTTTGTGGCCAACGAGTGGAACGAGCTTCAAACCATCCGCAAGATCAGTCCAACTTTTCAGATCATGGCCGTGCTCTTCTTTCTTGAAGTACATTACATACAAACACACGCTTTCTTTTCTTTTTGCAAAATGTCCCATTTCCTCATTCCTGATGTTATGTGTTGATAAGGTACTGGGTTTCTCTAACTTGGCATTGAGAGACCCCATGGCAACTCTAGAGCGCTCCCCACAGGCATACACTCCCGCTTACAGCCTTATTCTGCGCTATGGTCTGGCAGCCACACTTTGGCTCTGCATTGGACTTCTGCAGGTAAATTTCCATCAGTCACTTTTATTTGATCGCTTACCTCTTCCTGTCTTCATGAAGAATGTGGTAAAATCTACAGTACAAGCTCCCATAACCGACATCCGTTTGATCCCAACAGGTGATTTTCTTCACTGTCTTTTATGAGCACTTTGTGGAGGACAAAATCCGCCAGTTTGTGGATCTCTGCTCTGTCAGCAATGTAAGCAGCAACTTATTTGCTTAATTTTTCTGTTTATAATGCTTTACTCAGATACGTTTTGTTCATGTTTCTTTGCAGATTTCAGTGCTTTTTTTTTCTCATCCCTGCTTTGGCTACTACATCCATGGGCGTTCAGTACATGGGCATGCAGATACAAACATGGAGGAAATGAACAACAATCTGAAGCGAGAACGTGTATGTAAACATTTTTTTCACTATTCTCTTTGTTTTTGCATTTGTTTTACATTATTGATAAAACTGTTTAATGTACTCATTTTCTTTCTGTCTTTCATTGTGTCTTTTTTTCTGTTAAAAGGAGTCACTATGTGGTCAGAGGGGTCTACTTTCAAACACAGATGTTCAGACCTTTCAGGTGTCTTTTACAAAACATCTGAGGGAGCAGTATGACAGAATACAGGATTCAATTAGCAGGGTATGTGCTTATCTCTGTCATGTTAGTGCCTTAAAGACAAAAGATTAGTAACATTCTGCTTAAATGGTTGATTGTCTCCTGTGCTTCAGAGGAACAGACCATCACGCCTGATGGACGCATCCACAGCCAACTTGTCAGAGCTCCAGTTCAGAGCCTACAACACCATGAATCACTTCCTGGGATCATTTATTGACCATGTTAGTATATTTAAATATACTCACTGACAAACACACAGAGCTTGTTTGACTTCATTTGCTTTGTTGATGTAAGTTTTTTGTGTACAGAAACAGTAGTTTTCTCTCAGATGTTGCTTTTTTTTTTTTTTACTACAGGCCCACCCTGAGATGGACTACATAGTAAAGGACAAGCTGACCCTGGAGAGGGTCATAGGAATGGAGTTTCTTGAAGCAAGTGAGAAGACTATTTTTTACAATGGTAAGGAATGCTTGTTTTGTTTAGTTTTTTGAGGGGGGAGGTTACATTTAACTGTGTGTTTTCATATTTTATTGCATTTCTGATTTCAGATGAAGCCCACTCCTTCAGTGATGTGCTCTTCTATGGAAATGAGGCCACACTGCTGATCTTTGACACTTTATTCTTTTGTGTCGTGGACCTGGGATCTCAGAGCTTTGTGCTTGCAGCTGTGCTTACATACCTGCAGCAAATGGTTAGTATATGCTATGTGTACAGAATTTTGTCTTTACTGTGATCTAAAAGTACATGCATTGAAAACTATCTCATGCATTCCAGATATTTTGCTTCATCCGAAACACTCTTGGAAGAAAGAACCTTGCCATCAAAACACTGGTGGATGAGAGATTCCTTATATAAATGCCTGCTGTTATTTCCAAGTGTCAGCATTGTTTTGTGGCATTTCTCACAAAAATGTTTACTGTTCACAGCTTCATAATAATTTTTTAAAAACTTTTCATTACCTTGATATTTTTTTCACTGATGTTTAACTGCATATTTCTGAGCTAAATATGTATTTTTGGAAACATGTCTGTTTTTTTTACGGATTAAATTCTTTTGATATAAAAACTATTTTGTGTTCAGATTTTTATTATTATTGTTATTATTACAATTATTTTATTTATCATTGTTATTGTTATTATTATATTTTTTTCTTTCTTACCTTGCTAAATTATTATATATCTGAAAATGTTTTGGGATCAATGATGGACTATCCTGCCTCTCACTCGATGGCTATTGGGATAGGTTCCATTATACAGTCAATGGTTCCACACTCTTGTGACCCATAACTCCATAAATCAGGTATAGAAGATTAATTAATGTCCTCAGATGTTCTAAGAGAAATAGGGATCTGTGGATATTTGGAGTACAAGGTGCAATATTTTCATTGCGTGATTTTAAAGTAGTCAGATTATATTAATACTAAAACTGACTTGTAGTCTGTATTTGGCAACTGACATATTACCAAATCTGACCCAGCCCAGTCTCAATGCTGTAAAGACACTGTGCCGAACATTTCTAGTTCCATTTCTGCACCTAGATTCACATAGCTAATTTTAGCCTATCGTAGACTTTCTACTTTTAGAAAAAATCATTATTTTTGTTGTTCATTTCAGTTTTGCTGTCTTTTAGGGCATTCCGTCCTATGATTAAGGAATGAATAAGAATATCACATAAGACAAATGCTAATTATCAATAAAAAGACATGGCGCAGATAGGCTCTCTGACAGTATTGGTTGGAAATATCTCATTTCCAGAGGTCGTTAAAACTCTCCGGATTATTTAAATGGTATCGGGCGTGCGTTTGGCCTTTACATGACGTCATGACGTACGTAATCGTTCAGCCAATCGGGGTTCCCTTTGTGGTCCGGCGCTCAGGACTAATACAGACTGAAGGGGTCGGCACCAAGCCATGAACTTCTCATCATCCGTCGGTTGAGGTGAGTTCGACTTTAACTCGCTTTTCGCAGTTTTTCCCTCACACAGGCTAGTATATACTTACGTCGAGAGATTATATACTCGGTGCAGAAGTGAGTTATATAAGCTGACTAGTTTGACGATGGTTGGTGGGTGTAACTTGCATATAACTAGCTACAGTTAGCATGTATTGGACTGCTTAACTTCCCTGACGGACTCAGTTTTAGATTACGAGCTTATATCTTTCATGTCTTTCATACCGTAGCAGCATTTATTACCTTTAACCAGCACTGAGACAGCTATTGAGTTGGTTTATGTATATCTATACCAGGTTTGCAATTAGCTCGGAGAAGCTAGTGATGTCAACAAACATGGCAACTTTCTCAGAAAGCTCAGATTTGGGATGGGCCCTCAGTGGTTCTGTGACTCAAACAATGTTTGATCCGGGAGGCGTTTTTGGCTGAGTAGGGTCAACCTGGAGGACATTCTCATCTAAACGTTTGAGTGGCCTAGTTATCTGCCTGATTTATTAATCGCCTGTGCTTTAGAAGTGTAATATAGAGGATATATATATATATATATATATAAATAATCAGGAATTTGGAGCCAATTATATGGAGGTACTAATTCAGATTCTAGTTCAGTTGGCTATGACCAGTCATTACATTTCTGGAGAAACAAATGTCAGGGCTGCATTACTGCCCAAGCTATTTTTAACAGACTGTGCAGCAGGCTGACCTATGGTTGCACCTTTTGCAACTCAAGTGGTGCTGTCTCTGTTTCAATGCAATAAATGTGTCTCTTTTTTTTAAATGTTGATGTCTGAAAGCTGGCAATAATGTTATGTTTTATAAGTCTCTAAACTACCCTTATTTAAGATTATGAAACATTAGCATTTATCAGTGACAATGTTTGATCAAGGTGTACGTGCAAGATAAATCAGATAATCTGAGAAGTTTGCCATTACAGTTCTCTTGACATGCATACAAGCTCTCTACCCTGATTTCCTCTACCCTTCCTGTACCTCACCCCTGCCTGGAATTCTTTTCAAGACTGACCTCCAAAGACAGAAAAAATATTACTTGTCACAAAAAGTGGTCAGAGGTATTTGGAAGCATTATTTCTTGTGATGTTGATCCTTATTTATCTTAGTCTTCTTTAAGTTTGTTTGCCTCAGACTATTTAACATAATTGAATGGAAGCAAGCACGGTCTGATGTCAAGTCTGATAAATGTCCAAGGATTAGAAAAATTAGACTGAAATCCAAAGAAGTACAGGTCTTTGTGGACCCAGTTCTAGTAGTTAATACCTAAACTGTTTAAAACATTGATCTGATCTGATCAAATCTAATCTAATTTGGCCACATGCATAGCCCACAGGCAAAGAATGTGAATGGTCACAGCTGGGATCAGGTTTCTAAAAGACAAACAGCAGAGACTGGTCAGCATGTATAAACATTCACTCATGGTTTCTGGAATATTTTGGTGAAGCACATAGTGGTTGTTCAGGACTTTTTGGGTGTGTTTTGCAGGTATTGCCAGTCAGTAACAATTGCAAAACTTCCCCACATAAGCTCAGTTTGTTTGTGCTGTGTTTGCTTAATGGTGCATACAGAGAACCCCCTGTTCTCTGTAGATATATTTGTCTTTTTCCAGCTGTTGCTTCCTGATTGCGGCACCTCTGAAGTCAAAATGTATTTTTTCCAAAGGTGTGTACACAGTGGTGATTTGGTGTGTCAGCAATGCCTGTAACATCTCAGCTGCTCAGGGGTTTACCCCGAGCCAAGGTTTTTGCTTCCAGTCTGTTACCATGCCAACATCACCAGTCCCAGTTGGGTACTATTACTCACTTCTATGTCTCAAGACAACTGTCCCACAAGTGGCAGACACACAAGCCATCAAGAAGCTACCAAACATCCTCAGTTCTCCACAGTTACATCCTTACACCCCCTCAGGTGAACTCCATTCTTAAAGCCAACGAGTACAGCTTCAAGGTTTGTTGTTGTATACATTAAACATCTCACCATCCATACAAATGCGTCGACACTTTCATCCAACCAGCGGCTTGTGTTGCATTTCTCAGGTGCCCGAGTTTGACGGGAAAAATGTGTCATCAGTGATGGGTTTTGAAAGCAATCAGCTCCCTGCCAATGCTCCCATCGAAGATCGTCGGAGCGCAGCTACATGCTTGCAGACACGAGGAATGCTGCTGGGAGTGTTTGATGGCCATGCTGGCTGTGCCTGTGCTCAGGTGAAGCTGTTACCTTGTGCTACTCAAATTTGATAAAACTGTTAATTGCACTCTTCTAATTTTTTTTTTCATAGAAAAAGAATTTTAGATTTAGTTTTATTCACAGCTTTATTAAAGAGCATCTTTCAGGTTAAATGTTCCGCAATAAACTTAAAATGTTTTTTAAATGTTTGAGAGACATGGTGGTATAAATAAAAGGTTTTGAAAATGTTTTGATATAAAATTAAACTAAATTTAGTTCATCTGCAATTCCTGCTTTTAAAAAAAAGAATACTAATTCTTTGTACCACGTGACGTCTCACAAGGGAAACCAGCCGGAACGCCAGCATCTACCTGCTGAGTTTATTACAGACGTCGGCTGTTTTATTGGAGGTTTCATCAAGGTGAATACTTATGTTTGTGCAGGATGTACAAATTCAAATATCTGTGGACCTCGTCTCCACATATTTCGAAACAGGAAGAGTCCTGCCTTTCGCCCCTGGGTGACATTTGTCCAGGCTAAGTGCCAGGACTTAACTGCAAAGTCCGTTCACCCCAGAAACTGTCATTTGCAATGTACACTTTGTGGAAAAAGACTATGTGGCAAGTTACTTAACAGCATTTAAGATTGGATACAGAAGTATGCAGAGAGTACATCTAAAGACTGATGCAGTGCCTGCTCATGCCACGGCTACTATTACAGCATCAGTAGGACATATCTGTCATTACCAGGGAAGCTGCATTCAGCCCATCATAAACATGAAGCAAACGAGGTAAGTTTGCTTTGTCTCTGAATTAGCAGCGATTTAATTATGCACATGCAAATGTGTAAATGGTAAAAAATAATTTTCTGATGTTCTGCATCAGATAATGTGGAAGTATTCTGTATTGTACAACATATGAGAACCTATCTGTATGAAGTGCAGTAAAACCAAACAGGAAATAGCTGACTGTTCACAAGTTTGAACAGAGTCAGGCTTAGTCAGGCTATGTTTTGTCGCTACATCATCCGATGATCAGATTTTACATCGGACACTCACGTTTGTGGACTTCACAGTGTTACACTTCGGCCCCACTGAGCACGGAAGCTTCACGGCTGATCAATAGGAGCGGTCTCAGCAAGTGGGGGGAAAGTGACCCTGCTGCAGAAGCAGCAGAAGTGACTGATCTGTTTTGGCTTTTACTTCTAAATAGTCATTTTAACCTCATAATAAATAGTGTTAAATGTCATGGTATGAATAGTGTTTCCCTTCATAAACCCTGCTATACTTTCCTCTGCAGAAACGCCTTTGGTCTGATCCACAATGTCAGGAAACTAAAAATAGACCTGAGCAAAATCCTGTGCAGTCAGAAAGACCTGTGGCTGAAAAATGTAGAACATTTTTATTCTTCACATAAATATTAAACCTTGTTTATATGAAAATTAATATAGTTTCAGGGAGCAGCAAGGCTTCATGATTCATATGAGTAGGCTTCGACATTCGTGGGAGTAAGGGGTTAATCAAACTATTGTTCCTCATCAACAGTCTGCTCTCCTGGATGGTGGAGACCCTGTTGGTAGCTTCAGGTTCAGAACTGTAGGGGTCAAGTCCTTCTGTTTTGAAAATGACTATATTTTCCTCCTCTCTCTCACGTCTATGCAGTTCAGGTGCGTTAGCCATATCTGCTTACATCGGGGAGTCCCTTATGCGACGTCACGTCTGGCAAAACATGTTTTTACATGTGTTTAGCCATTTCTAATAGTGATCACTGATTTCTTTATTCTTTAATACACGGTCTTCACCAAACACAAGATAGATATTATCTATAAAACAATGCTTCATGCAAATCATCAATCATGCTCTTAACCTGCAAGTTGCTCTTTAAGGTTGTGCTACTGTATCTGTGATTCAACCTGCATCAAAATTGCTGAGCTCTTGCTGTAGCCATGCTTTATCTCTCTTTTTAGGTTTAATGAATTTCAAATTCTATTCATTTGTAGATCAGATTATATATGCTTGAGGGAACTTTTCATTTGACAGACTGCACATCTGTCAACTAGCATTAAATTATTCCTTTCCTTTTTTTCAATACGTGTACCTTCTGGCAGTGACATAATCTTTTCATACAAGCTGTTATCTGTTATTCACCTTCCAGGCGCTGAGTGAGAGGTTGTTTTACTACATAGCAGTTTCTCTGCTTCCCCATAACACCCTGTGTGAGCTTGAGGCATCAGTGGAGGCTGGCAGGGCCCTCAGTCCCATCCTGCAGTGGCACAAACACCCCAATGACTACTTCAGCCGGGAGGCTCAAAACCTCTACTTTAACAGTCTCCGAACATACTGGCAGGAATTAATAGACTTAACCAGGTGAGAAACTCTCAACAAAGGATACTCAACAGCCCAATTTTTTTCTCTGCAGGTTGATGTCAGTTTTCTTCTCATTTTTAATGTTTTATGTATCCATAATATATTTTTATTAGGTCTTAAAGTTAGGCAAACACAGCTTTAGACTAACATTACATTAACATAACATTACATATGAAACTGTGTTATTATTCATTTCACAAACCTTAGCAAAAATACAAAGCAATGTGGAAATGCCAAGTACATCCCCTTGATTCAGTAGTTTGTACATCCATCCTTCGTAGCAATCATGTGGGGTTTCTCTATGATGTCATGGCCTCATATTGTTGTGGAAAAGAATTGTGACGCACTCTTGTTTACAGTGTGGCTTCAGTTCATTGAGGTTTGTGGACATTGATTTATTCACAGCTCTCAAGGTCGTGCTACAGCATTTCAATCAGGTTTGAGTCTGGACTTTAACTCAATCATCGCATTCTTCATTTTTTCCCTCCTACTGTAAATTTACTACTGTACTTTGAATCATTGTCATATTTCAAGAACCGATTTTTGGTCAAACTTAAGCTACATGACACGAGAATATTTTGGAATACAGAGTTCACGGTCAAATTGTTGACTACAAAATGTCCAGTTCCTGTGGCTGCAAACGGATCCCAAATCCTCAGCTCTCCACCACTGTCCTTGAGAGTTGGTATGAGGTGTTGGTGCTGATATGCCGCATTTTGTTTTCACAAAATGTAGCATAGTGCACTGTGCCCAAAAAATGACAAAGCAACAAGAACATTCGTCTTGAAGTCTTGTGATTTGTTCAGATGCAAACCAAAGCTGTTCTTAGAGAAGAGGTTTTCTCTCGGCAACTCTTCCAGACGAGCCACACTTGTTCAGTCTTTTTCTAATTGTACTGTCAGGAACTTTAGAATTTACATGCTAACTGAGGGCTGTAGAACTCTTAAGTGTTTACCTTGGGGTGAACTTGCTGGGGCATTCACTCCTGGATGGATGGAAGGACGGACGGACGGACAGACAGACAACTGTCTTGTATGTTTTTTACTTGGTGATGGTCTTTCTCATTTAAGAATGATGGACCATTATTTCTCTAATATCATTGCTGATGTGTTTCTTCCTTGGCATTGTGTTTACGTACACCTGCATTTTCCAAACCTTTTTTTATGGAGGTATTCTCATCTGCTGATGATCAGTTAATTAAGTGTATTTGATAAGCAGCACCTGGGTGCTGCTTATGCTCTTTATTTCTATGCAAGCAGTAGGGGTGTACTTGGCTTTTCACACACTGCATCTTGATAGGGAAAACATTTTTAAAGTCATTTAAAAAGCTGTGTGTGTATGTGTGTATAATATAGATAATTTGTTTATAGATATTAATTGTTTTTTTTATAAATGCGTTAATGTAAATAAGAGATTTCAAAAGCACATTTTCTCTGTAGTCATTGGTTTGGTGAACTTTCAAACTGGACTTTCTGGTTTCTTATTTTGAACCTAGTAGCAACACCCCCACACAACACTGGCCCATCTGTTATTGGTTTCTGTTCTTGACTTCTGGACTCATCCTCTTACATATCACTCTATTTCTCTAGCCCAGGCGAGGTTCCAGACACCCGTGAGGCCTTGCTAAATGCCTTCAAGAGGCTGGACAATGACATTTCCCTGGAAGCTCAGGTTAGAACTGTGTGTGGGTTTAATGTGAAACAGCGCTGCTGGTTCTTACTGGGCAGAAAGAAGCAGAAGCAGTTTTTACACTGTAATAAAATAATTTACCCTGAGCTTCCCTGCTCTCTATTCACGAGCAAGGCGCAAGTCATAACATTTGTGATCAGTGCCAGATCTGAGTGCTGCTTCACCCATTAAGAGATACTGAATATCGCCATTAATCCAGGCTCGCAACGATAAGAATGTGAGCATCCAAATATACATTTTACGGTTCAAGGAGAAGCTCGGATGGTATTTGATCTCCATGCAATATAAACCTTGTGACATATCCTTTTTTGATGATTACAGTGTTCTTTTGCCTTGCAGGTTGGAGACCCAAATTCTTATCTGCACTACTGGGTTCTGAGAGTGGCCTTTTCTGGAGCAACAGCCTGCGTGGCTCACATCGATGGGCCAGACCTGTATGAAGAATGAATACATAACATTGTATTTTAACTAAACTGTTTAAAAGTGATTTTTCTCTGAAGTGAATTTTTTTCTACTCCTGTCTGTCTTTTCCCATTTCCTGTCCATTCCTAAAGCTTTATAGCCAATGCAGGAGATGCTCGGGCAGTGTTGGGGGTGCAGGAGGAGGATGGTTCATTCAGCGTTCACACACTGTCTAATGACCACAGCGCCCAGAATGACAATGAAGTTTCTCGGATACGGAGCGAGCATCCGCCATCAGAAAGGAAGACGGTTATACGCCAGGTAGTGCATCTACTGAGTTGTTCAGTGTGCCTGTTATTAGAGCATCTATTAAAGCCACTCCTCTATCATTGTCTTCTTTGTCATTAGGATCGATTGCTCGGCCTACTAATGCCATTCCGTGCTTTTGGAGATGTAAAATTCAAGTGGAGCATCGAGCTGCAAAAGCGTGTGCTGGAGTCTGGACCTGATCAGCTCCACGAAAACGAACACACAAAGTTCACCCCCCCCAACTACCACACACCACCCTATTTGACCGCTGAGCCCGAGATCACGTACCACAAACTGCGGCCACAGGATCGCTTCGTGGTGAGAGAACAAGCAACATCACAGTTTTAGGTCTTACAAATTCAGTTTTGATTTTTGGAGGATTTTTTATTACTTCTGCCAAGGCGGAGGTCGTGTATTCGGCAGCGTTGGTTTATCCGTCAGTCTGTTGGCAACATAACTCAAGAAGTTATGGAATTTCTATCATTTTACGCGGGCTCGGGGCTTGCACAGTAAATTGGTCAAATCAGTTTCGGTCAGAAGAAAGATGGGGAAATGGATGCTTATTTTATTTTTTTCGTTCCAACTTCCAAGTGGTCTGCAGCTTATGTTAGTCATGAATAAATGATGCTAAAAAATGTATAAATGACTCACTCTTGACAAAAGGCAAAAGATTTGTGTGTGCACTTTTGAATGTTGGGCTTGATACTAGTTCGGGTTTTTAAAAAAACTGTCAATCGAAATCTCTGGCTCGGTTCTTGTCGGGCCTAACTTTTAAGGCCCAATCAGAGCCGTAGTCTGCGCTCTGAGTGCCTTTTAGTTAGTTTTGTGTTTGTTTTTAAAATAAAGGTTTCAGGATGGATAGGTTCAGCCTGAGAATCACATAAAACTGGTTTGTTTGTCTAAGGTGTGACAATGTTTTCGATCGTTGTCTACTCTCAATTTCATGAAGCTTGACAACAAGAGAATATGGCCACTGGAGAGAGTGCATTCAATTTTGATGTGGGTTTGTTTTTGAAAATATACATTTATTTATGGGGGAGTTGACCGATTTGCATATCATGGCTCAGTGGAGGTTTGCACTCTTGTAAACCCTGCTTAAGACTTTAAAGTATATCAAAGCTATCCCAAAAGCTTTATGAGTAAAATTTAGTTCTTCTTTCAACAGCTTGTAGATTTAACTTGATCAACTCTTGTTTGTTTGCCAAATTTCTGTCACAATTTTTCAAGGCTATAATGGGTAACTCGCTTTGTGTACAAAGGAACAGAATGTTTCTTCTCTTAGTCATACTAAGCAGTTCTTTTTAGTTACCGTTTCCAAACATAGACTTGAAACTTGGGAACGTCTCCCCTGTAGTCGGTTCAGAAAAGATGTTGAACGTAAGAAATAAACTTTGTGTTCTCAGACGGTAAGTTCGAGAAGAATGAAGGGGACAGACAGCAATTTGATGTGATCACTGTTTTTATAGTCCTTACATCCATGTCCTCTCATTGGCTCCAGTCCAAACAGTTAAATGTTGCAGCCCAAAATGAGTGAAGTTAAATAAAAACAAAACGGGAAGTTACAGACACAGGGCTGACTGCAGAGACACACCATCACACACTTATGGTTTATAAAATCTGTTTTTGTAAGGGATATTCTGCTTAGCCTTCAGTTTAAGATAAGCTCCTATAATTAGACAGTCTCTGCAAGTACTTTAAATAGTACTCATTTGGTACCTGTTCAGGCTGCGGAATAGATCTGAAATGTTACAAAGGCCTGAAATCCTTGACTCACTACAAAATGCTCTAATGAAAGTAGAACACATGTGGATCTTTTGTTTCACTTTTTTGATGGAAAATGTTAATGTACTGGCTAACAACAACTGCCAGATGATTTCATGAGTCACTGCTAATTAGCTGTTAGAATTGATGAATGAGCTCTTTATTCTGATGTTTGTAACATTATCCTCATCAAAGGCCCACCTCCTTTGATGAGTATAATAGAAAATGAAAAATGAAATATCTTGTATCCAAAAGTGAATGTGGGCTGTGCCATTTAAGGGGGGAAAAAGGGTCCATTGAAAGAAAACAGAAGACCTTTTGGAGAGGAATTATGTAGCTTTTGGGCTCATGACTGCATCTTGTGTAGCCAAAAAAAAAAAAATGTTATATTGAAAAGGGATGTGACATTTTCTAACAAAGGATGTCTTTAAAAGGGAAAAGTGAGTTTTTCATTCTGTAATTTCAGTGGCAGTAGATTCCAAATCAGTCGGAGGTGTTTTGTCATGAATTTTGGTTCCTGGTGAGATTCGATGTTGGCTTATCTGATGGACATTTTATGATCACTATACTTTATTGGCAGGTGATCGGCTCTGATGGCCTTTGGGAGACCCTCCACAGGCAGGAAGTGGTTCGGATTGTTGGCGAATATCTAACAGGAGTGCATCAACGTCAGCCGCTCAAAGTCGGAGGCTACAAAGTCACTTTGGGACAAATGCAGGGTCTACTTGAAGAGAGGAAGGCTCGCATGTCTTCAGCATTTGAAGATCAGAACTCGGCGACACACCTCATCCGTCATGCCGTGGGAAACAATGAGTTCGGCACGGTTGACCACGAGAGGCTGTCTAAGATGCTGTCACTACCTGAAGAGCTGGCTCGCATGTATCGAGATGACATCACCATCATCATCACTCAGTTCAACCCTCATGTGATCGGAGCACAGAGACAAAGAGAGCAATCCTGAGCTGTTCAGAAGCCATTCACAGATGTCGCACTGACACACACACCCACACACTTTTACAACAGTGTGCTGTAGATTTTAAACTGAAGCACACTGGGAGGACAAACGGGCCATATGAAATATTTGTCCTGTGGTTTTAAACCTATTTATGTAAAGAACTTCTATGTTTGTATGTTGTGCTACACAAAGTCTGTTTGGGGTTTTTTTGTTTTGTTTTTTATTAGGTTTGAAGATCTCTGTTATAAAGTGGATCTGACTCTCTTAAGCAAAATGCTATTTATGCAGCCAAGTTTCCCCGGCACCTGTTTTTTCTTATTCGCCTGTCTATTTAGTCGATGCCACGCTGGTGCAGACTAATTTTTGTGCCAAAACACATTCAGCCACACCGTGCACTGAGAGGCTCAGCAGGGCTGAAATCACAGTAATCTCCTATGAGAATGAAAGTGCAACTTATCGAGTAAGGAGGCCTTGCTTGACAGGTCTAACTGAGGATTGTAACTGGGCTGCACTTTCTCTGCCTCTTTTTGTATCATTTGGATCCACATATTCATTTATAGATCACTTCGGAAGGACTGTTACTACGTTGACTGTTGCAGTTGTTTATCTTTTTCTTTGCATCATTGAGATGTCTTAGCAAATGCAGAACAGCAAATTCTGTATTGACATGTCTGTGTTCTGTGTGCTCCAACACGCTGGAGTGAAATGAAAACATAACTATTAGATTTAATTGCATTTTTAAGGTTTGATGTGTTTTAATTTGAATTAGGAGTCCTCTAATGATATGGATATTTTGTGGCACCAGAAGTGAGTTGTAAGATAAATCTGATGGGTCATGAGTATAGGGAGTAATTTTTGTTACACAAAAATATGGTCGAGGGGAAAAAATATTGTTTCAGGATTTAATAGGTTAACATTAAAGGTCACAAGCAGACTTTCCTTCATTTTGAAGAGTCTCAAGCCAGAGATGTTGAGAATTGCTGAGTCACTGATTGTTTTAATCTGAAATACAGCGCAGAGACCTCAGGACAGTTTTACTGCATGTTGTTTAATAAAGACATGACATCACATGATTACTGTGCTTCTTCAATAGAAGAAGTACCAATGATCTAAGATGTAACACTGTTTTGGCTTAATGGAACTGAACCACAGCTTCTTTTCTAAACAATGTGGGGTGAAAAGAGACACACTTGTTTTTCTGACAGGTCATTAGCTGTGTGGTTGACTGTTTGTTTTGGCTTCGCAATGTGTTATTATTCACACCAGTGGTTAAGCAGAACTCCTGATACTTTCCAGTTACTCATGAATCACAGACTCGTGGCTGCCTGTTATTAAAGTATATCAAAGTCCCACTGAATTAGCAAAGCATCTGAAAGAGGCGGTTTTAACATTGAATATTTATTCAAGTTTAGCTGTATGCGACACATCTTCCCTGCCGAATGTATAAAGTGTAACTGAAGTGGGTTAAGTTTTGTATATGGAATAAAACACTGAAAACGCACTCTTGATGCTGTTTTTTTGCGTCTCAGATATACCTGACCAGCAGGTGAACATGCTGCCGCACCCCTGAATAAAACAGGAAATCCAGTTTGTCTACAAACATCTGAAGGTCAGGGTGTCTTGTCTCAGTTTACATGTGTGAAGTCACTAACGCTTTACTCATCATGGTAGCAGATGTCACTGGGTTAAATATGACTTTTTTTTTTTTTCTTGTAACTTGAACGATAACACGTGAATAACTGACAGACAACAAAACACAAATGTGGCAAAAACAAATAAGGGGTAGGTACATAATTATGCATGCTATTATTCACTAGGGAAGAGGGAGAGAAGGAGAACAGAATGGGTTAAATGTTAGATTAAGTAGTGATACTGAGTGTTTTTCTAAAAGCTTTTCTAATAACCTTGTCAGAATAGTTGGATAGTGACAAGGGGCCAGTTATCGGCTCTAGATGGTGCTGCAGCACCAGATCAAGAGTCAAATTGAAGATAACGTTTCTGTTACATTACTTAGAAGGGCTGGACATCCTTTGTACAATTTATTTTCTTTAGATGAATAACTTTTAGATTATATTAAAAAACACATAAAGCTATAATTTCTTTAAGATTTCTGTGAATGTATCTTATTTTTTTTATATAACTTCAACTGTAGTATGACCATATTTTAAAGTGTTTTAAACCCAGTTTTTGTTCAGTTACCAAATGTTTATTGTTGTTTTCACATATTGTCTAAATCAGATTAAAAAGCATCAACTACAAATGAGTCATTTAAAGTTTTGGGCTTTCAGGATTCAAGAAAATCTTCAGTGAAACGGTGTAAATAAGACAGACTGACTTATTTGGCCTGGAATATGGAGCTGATAGCTTCTCTGTAATCAAAGCACTCGCATGGTTCAAGGTAACAACACATTTTAGCCCCTTTTCGACCGAGCTGGTTCCAGTGCAGGTTCGGAGCCAGACTAAGCACCGGTTCTGTGACTGAGGAGTCAAAGTCTGAGATTGTTGATTATATTGAACAGAAAGTGCTTTAAATAGCCTTACACATTTGTCAAAGAGCCTGTTTGTGTCTATTCTATTTATTTGTACCAGAAGATGATAATTAGTTTAATCTGTGTCTGCATCTCATTAAATTTTTTTTTTTTAAATTGAAAATTATTTTGACATACAGTCAAAGGGTCCCTGAAGGTGTCTGGATAAAGTGGATTGTTTACAAGACATTGAGTCAGTTTAGTGGAAATAAACATCCCTGCATATTTCTTTTTATTTGCCTCATTTCCAGTCGTACTGATATTATTCCATAATGTTGTTCCATCTTTCCTCATGGAGTGATCGTTCTTCTTTGGATATAAATTGTAGGATATGTTGCTTAACTCATCCCACGTAATCAAAATGATTCATGGGCAATTAAACACATGGGGTTTCAATAGCTTTATAATATGTAAGTTAATCAGTTTCAAAAGGACGTATTCAAAGAGCAGGAAAATTAGGTAGCTTTAAGAACTAGTTTTTAATCAATTAGGTTCCAGCTTTCTTGTACAGCAGTCAACATATCAGTCCATTGACCTTTTTTTCCCCCCAATGCACGCATGTGCATTTACTGTAGGTCATGTCTGTTGTCTCCCCTTGTCCGTTACCTGACATCAACCCCATATCGTCAATCATTGTGGAAATTTGCTTGTTTCCTTCACACCTTGTTTCATGTTTCATTGGACATGCACCAATCAAAATACTTCTAATTATCCACAGTCCATGAATGCTTTTATGTAACCTACTGTAATATTTGATTACCTCCACTAAGGTGCGGATGTTAAGTTTTCGGCATACGCTTGTCTGTCTGTCTGTCTGTCTGTCTGTTAGCAACATAACTCAAAAAGCAATTGACACATTTTTATGAATTTTTCAGAAAATATCAGAAATGGGAAAAAAAGGAACAGGTGATTACATTTTGGGTGTGATCCAGATCACCGTCTGGATCCAGGATTTTTTTGAAGGATTCTTTACTATGGGGAGACGGGGATCATTTTGCCATTACAGCTTCTAACTCATCAGATAACGCCCAGAATCATTGGCAAACAAATGGGTAGAAACAGGAGTGGATGTCTCTGACTGAACTGTAACTACGCATTTGTTTTTCGTTTGACATGTATTTCCTTTTAAATATTATATTGCTTTTAAGTTTTCTTTTCATGACACTTAAACATCTTCCTTAGTTGATCCGTATTTTTCCCTTTTTCAACCTTCCCATTTTGTTTGCTCTTACTCCAAATTTTAGAGACAGCTGACTGGGAACAACCAACATCTGAGCCAAATTACCCTCTGAACGGAATTTTATTATACTTTCAATTGTCTTCTTAAAGCTCTATTGGCCTCATTTTCTGTCAAGTGTTTTGGGCCATTTCTGTGTTTATTTCTTTTTGCATAATAAAAAAGGTATCCATCAGGTAACCATCACTAGTTACTGTATTCAAGTTTTTTCTTTACCATAAATGTTCAATAACATTCTGTGGTCATCTATGACTTAGTTTAAATCAGCAAACAATCCACCAGTATTGATTGTGAAGGTCAATATTGCGCTTCTATATTAGGACAAAAGGCCTCTCTAGCACAGCAGTGATGAAATAACTGGGATAAAAACAACTGTCTGTGTGTGTGGTGATGGTGAGGTTTGATATCCAGAGGTTGTCATCCGTCATGTAGTTTACTCCCTCTGTCCACCTCCTCTCCTATATTCCTCCACCTTTTAATTTCTCCCACCACCTCTGTGGCACTTTGACAACTTTGTGTGTGTGCTGTTGTGGAAAGTGTTGCTGGGATACAGATACAGATGGAGTGCAGACATAAACAGTGGAGAGGCTCCTCGTTGAGCAGGTCATTATGAGGCTGTAGCTCAGCCCACTCCTTTGCCTATGACATCTTTCTCCGTTCAGCTTTTGGAAGCTGCAGCAGGCTGTGCCGTGACCCATCCCAAACACACGGAAAACTCACAAACGTGACATGGGCTGGAGGGATGTATGTTGATGGCATCACATGTGGCGCCCCCACATCCATTCTCACATGTATGTGTGTGTTTTTTGGGTATTTTCTTTTTTTGTGCCGAGGTCTCTTTGTGCAGCATAAAAGCCCATAATCACGCCATCCTCCTTTCAACCCAATCTGTGGCCCGTCTCCCACTGTCAAAGAGATGACTCAGAGCATCACTCTGTGCGGTGACAGACCAGCAGGAAGGAGGAGGCGATGCAACAACACTGACTATAAATGCAGAGTAAAAGCTAACCGCAGAAATTGAAATGAAGTTGTGTGTATCGAGGTGGAAAGGAGACACTGGTGTCTTATGTTACCCATCACCTGCAGTACCACAGGGTTTGCCCAGACATGCTCAAACACCCAAAAAACAGACATGCAATCATAGACCACCAAAATGATTCCCACTTTCTTTGTTTATTGGGAAGCAGAGCAATAACAGCTCTTTACACACACGAAAAAACTGAGAAATTATTGTTCATTGAGATGTGCTGAATATCAGAATGAGAGCTGATAACACAGCAGCTGGAGTCCAACAATAAAATTTTAACATATTAAGTCAACAAGCTGTGCAAATGCGTGACTGGCAGGGAAATAACTTCCAAGTTAATCAGGTATGCACAGCACCTATTAATCAAACTCAAATCCCGGAAATGTGATAAAATAAGCTAAAGTAAATTTGTGTGTATACTTGTCAGGACTAATTTGAGTTTTAGGCCCTTTTAAAGGGCCTATTCACGATTTTTTGTAACTTCATTAGTTTGGCTGCTACAATGGTATATGATTAAAGCATAAAGGGACTGTAAATAAGACTGTGGGAAGGCTAATTTGCATCAACAATCTGCTCAGACTGTGAAAAGGCACCTTAAAAAACCATAGGATAAATATTTGGTCGAGGTTTGGTGAATGCATGTTCTCAGAAACATAAAAAAAACCTGTTTAGGATACTGATCCATATCAAAGGTGTAATAACAGGGGATGTATGTATGTTGTACAACTTCCAAAGCCCCTAGGGGCCATTTTGTGATATAAGTGAATATAAATAAAACCTCACATATGTCTCTAATTGTGTGTCAAGGTGTTCCGCTCCTCCTCCTCACCCAGGCCTTTATTCTTGCCCTGTTTACTTGAGCGTTTGATCACTATGATGAAGATGAGAGCTGCAACAAGAGGAGACAGAAAACAGATGTGATGCAGCAGAGGCAGACACACAATTAGCAGCATAAAAAGGCACAATAACATTTTTGTATCGTTCAATAGTCTTAGGTTTGTGTGTTGCTTTTTATCAGATGATAGAGTTTATATGGTGTTTGTCAGACTTACCACAGAATCCCAGAACACCTGCCAGGATTCCGATGGTGCTTCCCATCCCGAGTTTGAACGACGTTCCATGTGGAGGCATGTAGCAGTGGCCCAGCTCTGTGCAGTTGCATACTCTCACTGGCATGAAGAGGGGAGACATGCAGGATGTAGGGTGAGTTATGTTATTCATTAAATCATGAAAGCTCCGACATTTGACAAAAATGATGAGTACATCCAGCAGGAATATGCAGGAAACTTATCCATCATCTGGAGTTGTGTCCCAGGCACGTGCAGGACTATCAGTCAAATATTTGTTCACTTTTTGATTGATTGATACTTTCTAAACTCCTTGGTGAAATGTCTGCCTCTGAGCTGAACTGTAAGCTACAGCAGGGATGAATTCATGTGGCTGTATATCTAAAATTAAATAACTAGCTCACCCTTAAGTTCCTGCGTGACTCCAACACCTGCATTGTCTAAAATGTTGATGTGAAGAGAGATGGTTCGGTCTTCAACTGGTCTTTTCTTCAGGCGCAGTTCAGCTGTTGTATCTGCATGACACATAAAAAGAAACATTGAAAATACAAGTCAGAACTATAGAAATTCCCATCCTGCCTTCTCAGTTTTTGTTTTGTTTTGTTGCCTCTGGATAACATTTCATAAGCGTACCATCAAGTTTGTGCAGCTCCCAATTGGGTGACTTATTTTTTTTGTCGAACTTAAAAGTGAAAGGTTGGGAGAATGGGTCGCTGTCTTTATCTTCTGCTTTGATGATGATAGGTTTGAGGTCCTTCGTGCAGATGAAAGCCTGTGTCTCAATCAGTCTGGGGAAGTCATCGTTGACGTCCAGCAGCTGTACACGGAGGAGGCGCTCAGAGGACTTCTCTGGGTTTTCTTTAGAGGGAAATAAGAATGCATGAAAAAAAACAACGAAACACTACCATTTGCTGCCTCTGAAAGATGTTGAACCCATTTGTTTATGTGATTTCCCAGAATTCTTCTCAGGTTAACATTGAACGGTGTTTTTGTGTGACTATTCCCTTTCTCACCCTTCTCAAAGGCGGTAATAGTGACTTCCAAAGATTCCAGTGTCTCTCTGTCCAGGTTGCCTTTGGTCTTGATCTGTCCTGTGGCAGCATCGATCTCCAGCCAACCTTGCGTGTCACCGTCCAACTTAAAGCTGCACAATATACAAAATGATCAGCTATCAAAGCCACACACTCACTCACTTATTACACAGAAGCCAACCTTGTGTCAGCACAGACGTGACCAGTGAAAACTACAGTAGTCAAAACAAATCAATAATTTGCTCAGATGAAACTCCAGACTAACAGCCTGTAGTAGTTGTCGGTTAAGTGGGTCAATGCTTTCAGTAACTAATAAAAACTTTGCTCGTGGTGTGTTTTCATTCAGTCAGTTGTAGTACTTGAGTGTGTTATCAAATAAATGCAGACTTTGCAGGCTGACTCAAGTCAAGACAAAGTGATGTGTAGACCGCATTAATGAAAACCAACATCACCTTAGTGGAATCTCTGCTTGCACGTCTTTTATATTTGTATTCCGCTCTGCATTCTCAAATTATTCTCAAAAACATATTCCTGTTTTCTCACATCCAATCACAACCTCACAACATCTGCAGAGACTTTTCAACTTTCATTTGACATGCAGATTTGAAGGCTGACTGCAAAGAAACCTGTTCTCTTAAACTGGAACACCACACAGTTGTTTCACACTGGATTGTGTTAGACTGTGTCTGTTCTGACCCACAGAACAGATTTTAGACACTGTGGGGGACTTTCCTGACTTGGTTTCTTATCATTCCTCATGAATTGTAGATTTACTTAGTGACTCATCCTCATGCTTAAGACATTTACAGTCTATCATCTTAACATTGAAAAAATCTTACTTTCCTCCTCTTTCTTTTGGGTAACCAAGCAGCTTCCTTGTAGTTCACATGTTTCAGTCATTTCACTTTTTATATTTCTCTAGATTCTATTCTACTTTCTATTCTATTCTACAGCCATTTAGCAGGCACTTTTCTCCAAGGTGACTTACAACTGAGAATGAGAACAACACAAGCAAGAAATCAAACAGGAGGGGTCATCGTAGTTAAGTGTTTGTCTGTGAGGCCAGTTGGACATAGGTGCTGTTGTGTAGAGCTAGATATATTAATTGACAAAGGTAAATAAAATAGAAGAAAAAGACACAAATATAGGATAGATTTGCTTCCTCTGGTATGGTGAATGTGGTTTTCAGCAAAAGATACTTAAATAGGAATAAAACTGTGTTTTGTTCAACCATTTTCCCTTTTTTTAAAATTCATAGTAAACTACAAGGTATCCAAACCCTGTAGTTGTTAGCAGGGTTCATTAGTTTTTTTTTTCAGCTAGTGGTTTTTAAGGATTTGATGACACTAAAAAGACTCAAAAGAACCATCACAGTAAGGTCTTCCCTGCACCATACTTTACTTTGCTTCAAAGCTGTATCTTTTACTTTATGTACTGACTTTTACAAAGTCTGCTGCTGTGTATTTTACCCGATCTCTTTCCCTTCTGGGTCCTTTGCTTCCACAGTGAGAAGCACTGATCCCTTGGTGGTGTTTTCAGGGACTGTCACTTCCAGGATGTCCAGGCTAAACTCTGGGACCTCGTCCACATCCGTCACAGACAAAGAGACAACAGTGGTGGAATCGCTGCCATACTCAAGACCTTTCATCAGTGGCTCTGGGTTGCGAGCATCGATCTGGAGCTTGTAGATAGAAGAGGACTCAAAGTCCAGAGGCTGTTGAGGGGGAGATGATTTGATTAGAGGAAACTGGCATCAGATCGGAATTACTAGATCTGAACACTGTACATGTGCTTGCTACTGATTTATGGTTTCTCTTAGTTTTATCTTATGAATGGTGCCTCAGCAGGTTACACAATCATTTCTTTATAACAGGACTCTCAGCTGCAGATTCTCTGTGTGATATTCAGACATAATTTAGCAAAATATGGTCAATGAACTAATGAGGAAATTAAACATCTGTTATAAGTGATTAATCAGATAAAAGAACAAAAACAAATGTTGCATCCAAAACATTTCCCTGTTTTATGATTATTCTTTGGACTACAACAAGTCAGGGGAACTATGCTATTTTTTTTTATCAATATAAATTCTTTTAGAAAGATAATCATTGATTAACAATTAATGAAAATAACAAGTGAATCCAATACAAGCATTCATAACATATACAAATTCACGAAAGGAATACAGTTTGAGAGGTTAAATGAGAACTTTTAAAGGGATTTAAAACACTAGAAGAAGTACGAGTGTATAAGCTGCACCTTAGCTACAACCAGATGACCGACACCTGTGACATTAGTTTCCACAGTGAAGACTCCATCATCGTCGCCTGCAGAGATGTGGAATTCAATATGCGAGCTGCCGCTGTCAGGGTCATCAGCATCGGATGCTCTGATGGTCAGCACTGTGTGTCCCACAGGAGAGTCCTCTGGCAGAGAGAAGTCGCCGTACTGCACATGACACACACAGTAAGAGTATCATCGAAACAGCATGACAAATATCAGCTATGATTCAAATACTTACATCATTTTTCTCAAATATGGGCGTCTCATTGTTGACATCGATGACTTTGATGACCACTTTACAGACCGTGCTGAAATCTATAAGCCAAAACTCATCAGTATCACATTCTGGAGTGAAAACTGACTGAACTCAGTGTGTTTGCATACGATGTGTTTTACCTGAGTCACTAACTCTGACATTGAGGTTGTAGACCCGCTGTTCTTTCCTGTGAAGCACGCGCAATGCCTGAATTCTTCCAGAGGCCTCATCGATGGAGAAGGTGTTGGATTCAGTGGATGGATTTAGTGACACGATGGCGTAATTCAGCAGAGAATTCAATGTCCCCTCTTTATCGTTGTCATGAGCCACCAGTATTCCTACTTCACTGCCTGGAACAGAAAGAAGAGATGAGAAAACTTCCCATTTATTCTGATATTTTGAAAGAAAACCTGCTCAAATCTCTTACAACTTGAAAATGCTCTAGAAATTATTGTGCCTCTTTTTCTGTTCTTTATTACAAAACTCAGTAATAAATCATTTTACATGTTACAGCCTCTCTAAATATAGTAATATGATATATATTATAGCCTTCGTGTAACATGGTAGGATTGTAAAAGTAGTGTCTAAAGTCCTTTCTGGAGAACATTTATTGAACATCTGTTGTTTCAGTGATCCAAACCCACATCACAACTTAGTGTAAATGTAGTTGGGTTCTCACAGTCATCTTTTCCTTAAGAATTACTCACAATATCTTTCCTAAATGGGTTCGTTTTTTCCAATGAGGTCAAGGAAAAAACATTGTTTAACCCTTATGTTTGGTCATTTTTTGATAGCTGCAAGTTTATAACATGGCGATGTAGGAAAGTACAGGACGGAGAGCTTGGAATAAAATATGATGTTTCAGTTTTAGAGCAGAATCTTATGTGAGAGGGAATCAATTACTCTGGTGTGAATTTGAATCTCAGAGGTGTCCTTTATAACACATACTGGCAAGGAGGATCGCTAACATATCATCTTTTCAAAAAGGAGAGTTATTGTTCATTTCTAAATCTAAATGAATATGTGATTAATTATATAACGTGGGCTGCACGTGGTGTGGTGGTTAGCACTGCAGCCTCACAGCAAGAAGGTTGCTGGATCGAGCCCCGGGAGGATCCTGAGCCAGAGGGGGTTGCTGGTTTGGG
>JAOXYM010000006.1:14539060-14587249 GCA_028567055.1 Leptatherina wallacei | reverse complement strand
CGCTTCATAAGGTTTCCATTAATCTGAGCTGTATACAGGAGTGAGGTACAAGATAAATGTGTCTTATTCTTTCCACTTATCAAAGAATCAAAGAACCTTTTCGTAGTTTGTTTTTATGTCCTTTCAAGTGAAAAATAAGTGTAAATAGATTTACACAAAATACAAAGTTCTAAACAAATAGGGGAGGCAAAATTGAGATGGAGGAAAAAATAGCACATGTAGCACCCTATGCCTTGAAAGGGTTATGTAATAATCACACAGACGCACAGACATCTTACCTACGGGCTCATTCTCCTGCATTTCAAACACATTCTCCTCTTCCATACACACTGGTTTGTTGTCATTTTCGTCCCCCACTGAGACATGAATCTCCATTGGTGGATCCACCTCTTTGTCATCGCTGTCCTTTGCGAACACAACTAGGATGTACTGAAAAAGAACAGAACAAATTATTCCTCATTTCTGCATGAAATATGTGAGAGCCCATAAATGAACAATTGGTGTCTGCACTACCATGTCCTTTTCCTCTCTATCCAGCTCCTCTGTCACCAGTATTTCCCCATCCTCTGTGATCTGGAAGGGGAATCTCAGCTCTCGCTCTTTCTGCACTAAGGTGTAGGTGGCATCAGGGTCATTAGACTGGACCTGGATGTAAAGAGAGAAATGAGGAGCCCATAGTATGATGGTCAGATACAGGATTTAAAGTAGATATGAGTGGCAGTGGGTTTGGTGAGATTTCTGTGACTGGGAGATTAATGACCCACCTACCTTTGCAATGACCTGGGGGTAAAGACCCTTTAAGTTCTCTGTAATAGTTATGGGTCCAGGGTTGATCCATTGGTTCTGCTGCACAGCAATGTGCACTCTGGCATTTCCACTCAGTGAAGTCGCTGCAGCTCCTCCCAGGTCCTGCGCACGCACGATCAGCGTGTAGTCTGGGTCTTCCAGTGGGTCCTTTTCCCGCCTCCTTATCTCTAACACCACAGGTGGAAAATATAGATTGCTGTTAGAATTCCGACAAAAGGTTGTCTTTCAGAGTGAACATCACCAACCTGGCTAAATGATCTACTTTAACTCCTTTTCATCATTCAGGGTCAAGTGTTCAAACAAGTCTTTCAGACTTGATCACTTTTAAGGGTCTTTTTTTTTAAACATGTAATTGTGCAGCACGGGTTGATAAATTTATATTTGTCTTCTGCAATCTTTTTCTATTTTTCTTGAGACATTTTTGAGAAACAGACATTTTTTTACTCTCAACAAGTTTGGGAGTGCGACCTTGACATTAGTATTGATGAATTCTTAAGGCAAAACGCTGGGACCTTGCTGTTGATACTTCTCTCTGCAACATAATTAAATCTATTCACTTGAAGTCTGCCTTGTTGGAATATAACACCTGGTATGAAGAATAAAATGGATTATAGCACATCTTCTCTCTGCAATGAATTTAAATCAAGATTGGTCCAGTATTGTTGACAAACTGTGATTTGTTTGTGTTCCTATAGACTTTGGTGCTTTGTGTTTTCTTTTTAGTTTATTTAGTTTATTATCTGTGTTGTGGACATAAAACACAAAAGTATTAAAGTCATCATCTTTGCTGCTTCTGGGTCAAGGATACTATAGGCTACCAACTAAGAAGTTTAAGAAGTCAAATGCAGTGAATTCATAATAAGTACATTTAACGTTTGCTTCCCTTTTATCTGGGAACTCTATTTAAAACATATTGGATCTATGTTTCTATCTCTCATATTACTTTGTTTGCCAAACTTTTATTATTATTATTTTTAACTTTTTTCTATATCTGTTTGTGAAAATAACTTTTCTTCATTATTTATTTCTTTTGTCTTGTTATGATGAAGGGGTATTGTATGACACTTTTTTTCTCATTTATTTATTTGTGTCATGTCAGAACTTTTGCTTGTTTTGTTAAAAAAGAGAATAAATAAATAAATAGCCTCTACTGTAAAGTTCTGCCTCGCAGTATTCACATATCTTCGTTTGCAGACTTGAAAGACATGAAGGACATCTCACTCCAGGTCAATGAAATAATCAATCTCAATTATGAAACACACAAAAAAAAAGAAAAAAAAGGAGAGAGGTCTTGATAACAATTGCATCTAATGGTTTGTTTGTTTTCACTAAATGGCTAAAGTTTCAGTACTGGCCTATTTTATGATATAAAGATCTAAAAACCTAAAAAAGTTTAAGAGGAAATGTTCTTTTCACCACTTTAAGCATCATTAATTTATTGTTTTTGTTTTTTACTATTTACAATGAAAATAAAAAAAAAATATTTGCAAAGGCAACTAAACAAGCCTGAATAGTTTTGGAGTATGTATCAACAGTCAGTAGACGGAAGATGGAAAGAAAAAGAAGATGGGTCCTGCAACAGCATGAAGATCTTAAGAACACAATTAAGCTGAACGTTACTGAAAATACATTTCCACCACACATGGAAGGACCTGGAAGAGCAGTGCGTGCAAAACAGAACCAATGGACAGACTAAATTCATTTGGAAACAGTCAAAGACTTAAAAGGGAGTCTTTTTCTAAGGTGCCCAAAGTTTTGCATTGCAAATACAATATATCATCTTTCCTGTCCATCTTCTTACTATGAGTCAATCAGACAATGTTACAGCTGTGTTGTAGACAAACCTGCTCTCTCCACGCAGGTGAAGAATGGGTTTTTTTCATAAGGGACCTTCTGCACTGAACAGTATTCATCAAACTTTCCTTTCAGAGCATCAATGCTTCGATCTTCTCCCCTGGCATACTGGATTCCTTCTTTGGCCGTCAGCATATGTTGTCCTGTTAGAAAAAACACACAAGGAAAATGTCAAGAAAATGACCACACACACATCACAGACATGTTTTAATACACACAGCTGCTGTACAACAAATTCTCATTCTCACACACTCAAAGTAGTGAAAATCAACATCACGCTCAGGCAATCTGCCTCCAATCAGCGTTAATCTTGAGCACGAGAGATGAGCTGTGTAATCTGGGTTTACAGTGGTGCTAAACTGCTGGATCACAAGCAGAGATGGACAGATTACAGGTTTTCCCACCGACACTGAACCTACAGTACGTCTAGCTTCATGTCTGTGTGTTCAGTTATGTGTGGACAGCCGAGCGTGTGTAACCTTCTGCTGTGGTGGAGATCTCTCCTGTGACGGGGTTTATCTGGAACAGGAGGATGTTGTGATTGTTGGGGATCTGGCTGACCAGGGTGTAAGTCAGCTGAGCATTTGGAGTCTCTGGGTTATCCAGGTCTGACGCGAACACTTGAGTGAATGGGACACCTGGAAGCACAGACAGATCTGATGTCAAATACAGATCATAGTCACAGGTTGGCTTGAGCATCTTAGAGTAGGGAGCTATGATTGTGTAGCAATACTGATTAACTATAGCTTAAATGTGTATGTGCATGTGTATGCTTTAGAATATGTGCTACTTATAGATGGAAAATAGGACTATAATCAAAAGCAGCTATCATTATCCCCTCCAAATCCATCAATTGGAACTATTACAGATTTATTATGCATCATTTTATCAATATTTCCTCAAAATTCTGCCTTCATTCATGTTTATGAAACACACAGAAGCCCACAAAAATAACACTACAACTCCTTAATAACATAAATGGCCTCAAAAGGAATTTTTTTTTTGCATCTTTTGTTCCTCTCCTTTTAAGCACTTATGAAATCCACACCTGCTGGATTTTTTTCTCGAACCACAGTTGTGTAGCTGCTCTGATTGAAGGTCGGAGCATTGTTGTTGACATCTAAAACATTTATGGTCACATAAATTGGGCCATCCACTACTTCACCATCCGCCAACGCCTCCACCTGGAAATGGTTGCAAATATACTGCATATTAATATATGTGTTGTATTACTACTACAAATATCATAAAAAAAAGTGTTACCTTGGTAATGAAATGATTATCTCGTGACCAGTCCAGAGGTTTCTCAAGGTAAAGCCAACCATCCTTTGAGATCTTAATGTTGTTCGTACCTTCTCCGCTTAGCTTGAAATCATTAACACCTGCTTGTGCCACCTGAAACTGAAGTAGAAAGATGGGAAAGAAAAGAGAGAAATAAGAAGACCTGTGGCCACTATAACCCTGTACTTTAAAGCATTTCAAGACTTTGATGACGAAAGGAAACGGTCAAGAAAATGTAGTTTAAGTAAATGGACTGTACTTGTATAATGCTTTTCTTGTCATGTGACCACTCAAAGCGCTTTGACACTACATGTTCATTCACACAGCACCTATATTGTAAAATACTTGGAGCTTGATCTAAGCATTCATACCCCTGATAGGCACATCGGGAGGCAGTGTAGGGTTCAGTGTCTTGCCCAAGGACACTTCGACATGTAGTCAGGGGAATTGAACCGCAGACCTCCTGATTATGAGACGACAGCTCTATCCACCTGAGCTACAGCCGCCCCACACGAGTAATAAGACCTCCTACATTAAAACAAGCAAGTAAAAAGACTCAAACCCATTTTTTAAGGAAGCAATGCATTTGTTATACATCCTGGATGTGGTTTGATGTTATCTTGTTGAAATAAGCAGCATCTCCCCCGAGAAGCACTGTATTATACATATCTTTCAGAGTTGGTGGGGCCCTTTCCAGGTGTGCAGCTTATCAGCACTGTTGTGTTAATATTAATCTTGAACTATTTGCCCAAACACTCTTTCCCAGAGTTATAAACCCCTCTTCATCTTTAGTCATTTCTAAGATGTTCTACCAGTTTTTTTTAACTATCAACTCTCAACTATTTTTGTCCCTGTCCCAACTTATCTAAAATAATCAAATTCAGAATGTGCATACTTTTTTAAAAAAAATGATTAAAATATCTCAGTTTCAACATGTAATTGTTGTCTTTGTACCATTTATACTAGAATACTGTTGATATTATTTGATTTCAACATACTTTTCCACCTGCGCTGCAATGTGTGTAATACCTGGTACACCGGATAGGGCACTGGTGTCCCTTCAGGCACGTCTAGCGCTGTGTCCTCAAATGGGCCCTTCTTCTCCTCCAGATCCTTCCCACTGGCCTGTCACGGCACAGAGACGCAGGTCAAACGTCATCAAATACAGTACAGGCGGATGTTAAACTAAACATTTCACACTCGTAGTTTAGCTCTGTGTCGTTACATGAATCTAGTCAAGCATTAAGGGCAGTTATTTATTCAACCAAAATTACATGACAGCACCAGGATTCCTATTTTCATCCTGAGGATGAGAGAGCAAAGTCTACAGACAAACAGCTAACACTCAGTTTAGCAACACTTCCACAGTCCATCTTAATGATATAAATAAGTAACCAAAGGTTTCGTTTCAAACATTTCCTTTACATCACAGACATTTATCAGCTTCACTTTTAACATGCTCCAAATGGTAAAAAGATGAGCTTTTCCAGCGCTTCCGATTATTGAATCTAAACATTAACACACTGAATGTTTGACAGATCTTTCAACAGGTTCCTGGATTTGAGTATTAATGATGAATATGTATTGAGGGACAGCAGTAGCAGTTGGCGGTGCTATGTACTCACAATGCTGAATAGGAATGGGAGCAACAACAGATGCACCATGGGTGTCATTATCACAGCCTGTGGATGAGGAGGAGATGTGGGAGATAAGATGAAGACAAAATGTTGGAAGTTGAAGAGGCAGAGGTGACATAATGAGGGGGATTTCATGCATTTCAATCTTATTAACTCAAAACATTTAAACCCAGTGTGCCTCAGTGCACAATGTGGTGTAGATTCGTAAAGATAAAAGTATTTATATGTGTGACTCCACCTTCACAACCAGGTGAACCAGTGACCTGAGTGTACAGGAAAAGCTGCTTCCGTAACTCAGGCCCTGGTGGGTGTAAATATGACAGAGGTACGCGAAGGTCACTTCAAAGTTTGTAACCATGAAGACTTTATGGCAGGCTAGAATAAAGTTATAGGTCTGGCTGAGTGTTTCATTGAGGGATCTGAGAGAAGTTTTATAGCATTTGTGAAAAAAAAACTTAACGAATTTGGATTTACTGTATCTTTTAAAAAACAAAAACAAAGAAAAACTCTATTTGCAATGCAGTTCATGGTACATAGTAAACAAGCTAAACACTTTGTGATAGCCTAATGAATAACCAGCGTACAAAGTACTTTTTGAGTGAAAATGAACACTGCTCTGTTGCAACAGAAAAAAAACATGGCTGCAAAATGTGTCCGGCATTAAATTTGAAGAAAAATGACATTTAATTAAACAAAATCTTATGAAGGAGTCGCTAATGTTTGTAGACATGTAACGAGCAGGTGAAAAAGGTGAGTGAAGTCAAGTGGTTCAGTGAAGGTGACATTGAGTCCTGGCAAATGACCTTTTTGGTTACACAGCGCACCCAATATCTACAACACTGACAAACATCTTATTGAAAGAAATCTTTTTTTGCTTTTTATCTCAAAGTAGTAACCTATGGCTGCTGATTAAAAAACATTTACTCATCAAGTCCTTCACTGGTTTACTACTTCCCAAACTTTCATCTACACTGGTTTAACAAGATTTCGGTAGGGGAACTACTCTTTGTGAATGTTTAATGGTAGATTCTATCAGGCAACACGTTTGTTTAATTTTCAGGCCACAGTTCCAGGCCCCCTCTTTAGCCTTTCAGCACAATGACTGAAAGACCTCTGTCAAACTGAATTTCAGCAACTATGACACTAAATTTGGTCCTGTATATGGATAACTACCAGATTTCAGTAACAATCAAGGAGGCCACTAAGAAGCAGAGGGGAATCTGCCAACGCCTTGTTCTAGGCCTGGCCAAAGTCAAGTCAAGATCACAGCACTTCTGCAATAATCTAAAAACATCTGACACACAATTTACAAAAACCAGCAATCATTCCTGCTTGTTTCTACAAACACCCTTACAATTATTCTCTTTAAACTTAACCGAGCCCCAAGCTGACAGACAGGAGAGTGAAGCGACTTACCTTACAGGAGAGATCGAGTGAGTCACTCGTCAAACCTCAGAGTGATCAGAGCAGCTTCGCTCTGTCTGGTGAAACTTTAACCAAGTGTTAACTAGCAATGTTTTATTGGATCTAATGATTGTCTAATCACCCTGCCCTTATGTCCAGCTGGCCAATAAGGAAGCAGCTGACATGAAAGACGGAGACAGGAAGAGCAGAACAATGACATATACAGTACCATAAAAGACAAACCTATTCTGGACTATTATTAGTCTCTGATTTTAGCTGAAAACTTAAATGATTGGAGATTTTTACTCTTTTAGAGGGAAGAAACGATCAAAGAAATCATATAAAAAAAAGATTTATTTCTATATAGCAAATGGGTGAATGGTAAACAAAGAGAAGAACTAAAACGAAGGGGGCAAACATGAGAGAAGTTCTCTGGAATTTTGAAGCTCAGTGTTTAAGTTTCTAAAATCCCTCCAGACTTTGACCTCTGCACCTCGGCCCTGCTTCCTGTCAAATTTTCCATTAGGAGCACTTCTGATAAGGAGCTGTGTGTAGACAATGGGATACACAGATTGCGCTGATAATCAATTGCTTCAGAAGAATGCAACACTCCGAGGTCACATGTATGATTCAGCAGGTGAAGGCACATATGAAACTGTTAAAACTGAAGGCTGGACTCCAGTTCATGACCTCAGCTGCCGATAAACTTTCACACTTGTTGGAATAACAAAATATCTTAGAAACAACTTTAAAAGTCCTAAAGAGAGGATACAAGTCTTTATTTTGTCCTTTGATCTTATCATCTTCCTGACCTCACCGTGCAAACAGCTGGGATTATCTTCCATCTGCCTTGATGCACATGTTACCATCCTAAACTGAGGGCTTTACAGGCTGAAGAGCTGCTTTGAAACAAAGCAAAGAATTGTCTGAATCTGTAACTATAAAAAACAGTCTGTGGGTGAGTCACTGTTTCACAGGCTTGCTATTTAACCAGACCCTGTGACAGTAGCGTTGATGGTTCAGTGGATGAAGCCAGGATTTCAGATGGAAGTGGCTCTGTAATGTAAAGCACGGCTCCACACACACGGTTCTGTCTTGATCCTGTGTACTGCCCAGCCGACATCGCCAACATGCACCGAAGCCATCTGCCTGATCTCCCTGAACTCAACATACAGATCACATACACACACACACACACACAAACAATTCATGGGCTCCTCTAAAGGTTACCATGGCGACACATTTTCTTGCATTTTACTGTCCTTCAGAAGAAAAATTGAATTCGGAGAGTTTAGCTTGATGTTTGTTATTTCTCTATGACCCAAATCTTTTATCTGTCCGAATGGTTAAATCTGTACCCACTCTGGTGTCTCTCTCTCTCTCTCTAACACACACACACACACACACAAAAGGGACAAATTTTATCTCGTAAAGTTCAGCTTTACTCTTACAACCTGACTAATCTTTTATCGGCTTATTTGTGTCGCTGTTGAACTCTTTTTGGGTCTCTTTTGTGTCAAAGATGAGTCATCCATTTCAATTCCTCAATAGCTGACAGAAAAAAGGCCAACTATTGTCTTCAAATAACGTGACTTTATTTCATCAAGCAATGCTCAAACTACTTTGAAATAGGAAAATACAGCACATTATCGATCCTCTTTTTAATATACAATAAGTGCAAAATACAATACACCATAAATAAAGTCAAAGTAAGAACTTAATGAGCATCACATAAGTCATCAAAGACATTATATCACATTTATTAATCAAAGCTTACAACCGGCAATATTAGCACTTAGGGGTGAAAAGTCAACATATTCAAATTTGACCCAAAAAATGGAACAAAATCAAGAGTTTTATGCAATTTTATACAATTTTATGCAATTTCCCCTCGGGGATCAATAAAGTGTAATTCATTCATTCATTCATTCAAGAGGAAAGAGAGAAGAAAAGAGAAAAAACATTAAAATGAACAAAAATAACTTCCTTTTCTCAGTTCCCATCATTGGATCTCGAGTCTCTCAGAGGTATGATATGTTCTCTTCTGTTTATCCAGTCCATCCAGTCTAGATTACTGCAACACAGTATGATGGCAGTATAGGCACACTGCAAACACCAGTCACACCATCAGCTGTGCTAAGTGGAGGGTTAACACAGAGAGGACTATCTGTCCAACTTGTAGCCCCTCAGAAGCAGGTTTCCATCCATCCTCAGCCACAGATTCTGAAGCCTGTTACTTGCTCATCATCTCCTTGGTATAGTTTTGGGTTGTCTACAGCACAGACAGATTGTGGCAGGACTTGGATTTTAGCCAGAATGCCACGCTGGGATTGTTCTTTGCAACCATCTTGTCAAGGAAGCGTCTGGCCTTCATGGGAAGGCTCTCGCGGCGTCCATTAGAGTGTAAATGTCTGCGACGTTTGTTCTCTTCTGTGGAGTCTCGGCGGAGACGCAACTGCCGCACGATGCCGTAGAAAGACTCCCAGACATTGTGCTGCATGGCGGCAGACGTTTCGATGAATTTGCAGTCAAACACAGCAGCGCACGCACGACCCTCTGAAACAAGGATGAGATCATGAGGTCAGAGGTCTTTAGCTGCCTTCGAACTTAGTTAAGTCTGTTCATCACTTAAACACATGAACTATCTCCTTACCACTTGTTGACACCTCTCTGCGCCGCACCAGGTCACACTTGTTGCCCACTAGGATGATGGGGGTGTGCCGAGCAGGGCGGAAGCGGCGCAAGTTTATCCGGAGCTCTGAAGCTCGTAGGAAGGAGGCTCTGTCGGTGATAGAGTACAACAGCAGGTAGGCATCACCTGTCTGCATGCTGCCCTCCTGGGTCCATTCGTGGCCAGTCTGCAAAGCACACATTGTTAAATAGGGATGAAGAGCACAGCATCCACAGTATGTTCACTGATGGGAACTCTACTCTTATTCATCTTTTATCTCACCTCTGTATCCCATGTGTCCAGTACAGTTACAATTGCAGGCTCTCCATCCACTTCGATTTCCTTTTCGCACATTTCATCTGAAAATAAATATTAAACAAAGATATATTTATGGGAATTCATACGGCCAAGCAAAGATAAAAAAAAATGCTGATTTGATTTAGCTAATTTATAAAAATAATTGAAATGTTATAAGATTATGACCAAGTGATGATTTTAGGTTCTTTCTAACTTTCTTTTTTTTTTTGTATAATCATGGCATCAATCTTAACCATAGGACTGCTGAGTTGCTTAAAATATCCAATATAACTAGAAATAAAACGTAATAACAACATAATAAGTTTCAGAAGGATTTAATTCAACATTTCTTCCTCCTACCTCCGCACAGTTCGCAGTCATCGCTGTCCATGCTGTCCGCTGCACCGGCGAAGATGCTCGCAAACGCCGTCTTACCGACTCCGTTGGCCCCCAGCAGAACCACCCTGTATGGGATTTCGGGATCGACCGTCTCCCCGGCGGAGTCAGAGGAGATGACCGAGTCTGAGGACGACCAGCTCCCGCGACTTCCCTCCGATACCCCGGCGGAGCTTGCGCAGGACTTGGAGCGGGAGATGCAGGCGGGGACCCGGGCAAGGAGGTTGTCCGGGAGGATGTGGCTGCCCGGGTCGCAGATGCTCCACCGGTGGAGTTCATTCTGCAGGCGGAGGCTGTGTCTGCGCACACTGGACAGCATGGTGCCGGTGACAATAAAAAATAAAATTAAAAAAAGATAGGATGAAAGGCTGGAACTGAACTGCTTTGCAAAGCAGTGTTTTCAGCTTTTAATGCAGGAGGGGAAAAAATCCCCAAAATTAAAAGCGAACAAATTGATAGATGTCTTCTTAAAAAGTGGCTTTCACACGCTTTTGTGCATCTACAATGAGTTCTTCAATCAGAAAAAGGACACTTCTTTCTATAAAATCTTTCCTGCTTATAAAGTCAGCGGCCAGTCACCATGAAGCTGATCAAAAAACTGATCAAACTGTTTCTACGACAGACCGACGTGAGACGGTCATCCAGCATTAAAAATAAAGTAGGATACAGCTCGGGATTGGTAAAAAGATTGGTAAATCCCGGAGTGACTTTACATCTGCTGTCTTGATCCGTGTGCGACCTCTTGTCTGTAATCTCAAGCAGAGTCTCTCCAATGCTGTGATGGGGTTTCCCTGCAGTCTATATAAAAGGGAAGACGGGCGGGGCAGAGCGAGAGAGAGAGAGGGGGGGTTACTGTTTGGATTTCTGTGCACATGGCAAAGCAATGGGCCACCCTTGTGCCAGAAGAGACAGTGGAATTTAGGGCTTTAACAAACAATGCATTACATATTCCCTGAAGCCATCTATTAACAAGATGTCTGATAAATAGATCTTCTTTTTTCTCTTCAGTGGAGGAATAAAACATGTTTGATGTGCAAAGTTTCTGACAATGTGCCACATTTCAAACTATACTGTATAAAATTATTCAAATTGAAAATATTTTTCGACAGAAAATGTATTTCTTTAAATTTGCAGATTAAGATTTTTCTTACTTCATATGCAAAGCATCAGTGCAAGAGCAGCAGAGATGTGAAAGTAGTCAAATGTTTTGTGTGAGCACAAACAGGTTGTTCATCTCTATGTTGGACCTGTCAGGAGCTGACTCTGTTCAAGGTAACCCTACACACATCTCTTGATAGCAACAGGGGTGGATTCTTTTGCATAAGATATATCAGCAGGCAGGTTTAATTTAATTATATAAACTCAAAATGGCCATCTACAGGGTCATCTACGGGGTCTTGATCAGTTTCAGGGTCCTGATATCGAACTTCTTACCTGCAAAAACAGTATGTACATGTTGGGGCACCCAGCTGTTCATGTGCTTGACAAGGTGTCCGATCTAAGAGGACCGTGGGTCCAAGATCTTCCTGTTTTATCAATACTTGGTTAAAGGCCACTGGGGCCAAACAAATCTTTAAAAAAAAAGAAGAAAAAAAAAAGACCATCAGCTGTGCTTTTTCTACTGTCTGCTGTTTAAAAAAATCCTATTATCTAAACACATGACCAAGAATATGTAAATATTAGTCTTTTTAATGACATGTAAGATGAAAGCCTATTGTAAGATTAAGTATTCTTTCATTTTTGCACTTTTAACTTTTAAACATGCGTGTGCTGCATTCTGGATTTTGTTTTCTTAATTGCTACATGGTTATGCTTCTGAGCTTGACATCAACCCAGTCACCATGGAGTGTATTCACACTGCTTTAGTCTGTATGAAAGACGCAGTGATGCAGAGCGCAAAAGAAAAGGGAGGCAGTTGCAAAAGAAGAGACCTTGGTGTTTTGTGTCTGCTGTTCTGAGGACTGAAAGTTTCTGAAATGACATCAAGTTGATATCTTGTAAAGTAAAACAGGACTATGCTAAATAGTTTCCATTCTCCGCATGTCTAACGCAAAACTAAAACACTTCTCTTTTTCCTTCAAAGGAAATAAGTTAAATTTTCATGTCTTGTTTCCCTGCAGACGTGTTAACAAGCAGCTGTATAATGCAGACATCAACTTTCCCTCCAATAAATCTGCACAAAAAACCCCAAAAAGATGTATGCTGTGCATATTTCCACCAACACTCCCATGAGTTGAAAGCAACAGGCACGTGTCAGGAGTTTGTAAAAGTCCAGGATTACTAAAAGAGAAGAAAACCCATGGAGTGAAGTGGATAAACCGATTATACGTCATAAAAAACAAAATCCATGCTGGGATGTACTGATCATTGCTGCCTGCTGAGATATTTTTAGGTTTTATGCAGCAACCAGCTACTGTTGCATGATTTCTATTGATCTTTTAACCAGTTTTGTTGATTCAAGTTACAGCTGCATAATATATAGACAATTCATCATCATTGCTGTATCAACATACACAAAATATATATTTCAAAGACAATCACAATCAATATCAGTAAGACATTAAGACATAAAATAGGACTAGCGCAGGTATATTAATCAGGGTTGCATCCCATTCAGGAAGTTCAGCTTTCGCATGTATGTTACCTGAAGTAAGCAAAATATAATGATGAATGGGTTTACTTTTCACAGGTCATATAATTCTTGCAATATTCAACAATATTGTTTTCATTATCCAACCACAATTTAAGTTTAATGAATTAAATCCACAAGCGAGTTTCTGTTTATCGGGTCTTAAAGTACTGAATGTTTCAGTCAAATAAGATATTACAGACTGAATGCCTGTACGTAGATCAGTCATGTCGGTCGTCTGGAGGATCCTGCAAAAGGTACATGCTGACAAACCCGGAATGTTCCAGTCTGCGGCTGCTGCTATCAGCAGTTAATCAACTCAGTCAGCCAAGAAAAAAATGGTTATACTTTTTGTACAGGTGAATAAAGATAATTATTAAGATCATACAACTTTGAATGTGATTATCTCAAATAATCCAAATTACACAATTGCTTTTTGTGACAGCCCTATTTGATGCAATTACCAGTCGGTTAACTGATCACATGATTTACCAGATAAAAGAAACCCACCTCCCTCAAGGAAAGGAGTTCCTCACAGGACATAACTGATCCACATCTCTTTTCCACCTGTCCAACCTAGCAATGATTAACAGCTATTACAACACAAGCCAAGGAAGAAACAATTAGTTATTCTCATTCCCCTTTCTTGGCCCACAAGGCATGAGGCCTGGCATATATTAAGAGGTGGAATCTAAGAAGTTTTAAATTAACTTTTAAAGTTTTTAATTATTCAGCAAGGCTGTAAGGTGCTACAACTTCCAGGAACATGTTCAAGACTTAACCATCTGTCATCTTAGTGGTGTGAATGCTGCATTGAATGAAGGCGTGGGAGATGGGCTTTAAAATAAATGACAAGGTGTGGCTCATAACTGATAACGGGGTTTTATTTCAAATAATCTACACACCCTGAATATACAACAGATTGAATTGGCTTTAACTCACAGGGGTAGTGTCTGTAGATTCTTATCTTTACCAAATATAGTCTTTACACATGTTCCTCACAGGAATAAGTAAATAAAAGCTTTAAGAGGAGGCTTAGTATTTAAGACTGAGGTCTACTGGCAGCAACACCAGCATTACAATATGCTGAATTGAGAATTAGTTGCTATTTTGTGAATGACCCTTCTAACAATCAACACATATGCCCAGAGAGACCCTGCATGACATCCCAGGTTCATTCAGCTTGTAAACAAGAGATTTACTATACGTCTGCAAAAAGCACTTAGAGGGTGAGAGAACAGGGAGAGTTATTAGAGAAATTGTCGGATTATTCAGCTTTTTTTGACTGTTGTTGTTTTTCCAAGACTTCTGCATCAGGCTGTGTCCTCATCTGTGGGACCTGCTGCTGTGTATTAGAGCTCTGATCTGATCTGCTTGACAGATGACGGAGCCACATTAAAATCCTTGATAAGTGCTGGAGTGGGATGAGCGTCGGGAGGAGGGGGTGGGTGCCCTGGCTGGCTGCAGACTGGCAGGGTGATATCTGATGGCTATAGATGTGAGTTGAATGCCAAGTGACCTCTTTTTTTTTTCCCTTTGCTAGTACAAAGCATTTTGCAAATGCCCTGGCCAAAGGCCACACATTTATATATTTGAAAGCAATCTAAGCACAGTCTGATCCAATGTCCACTTTTACATGAAACTTCCAAAATGGATTTGACTCTAAGCCAACCAAGAGCTGAAATGAATGGAAATACTTTAAGTTGAAATGTTTGTTTTAGGGAAAATAAATGTTTACATGAAAAGAAGTAGCTAAGAGTGTATTTTGGCCTCACATGGATGTCTTTTATTCACAAGTAGCTAGTAGTTCATTTCTTGCGGGGAAGGTTGCAGATAACTTAAAGGGAGAGGCAAGTTGAGAAGAGGGATGTTATGTTGTGACAGAGGCTTTAGCTTCAGTGTTTCTGTTTCAGTTTTCATTTACATCTTTTGGGTCTTATGTAAGCTAAGCAGGTTGTTGCACAAAGGGGTTTATCTTCACTGGGTGGATCCAAAATGCATGTCTTTGCCCTCCACCACTGCAGAGCAAGATCGCCTAGACAGTATGTTAACATACAGCCTGTTACTTAATAACTTTATACTGTACTTGAATTGAATATTCGGTCAAAATAAATCAAAAGTGGCTGAATTTAGCAGCAGAAATCTCTGGGATTGTATTACAAGGCTTTTGCACAATTTTTATTCATCATTAGTTTTTATAATATTCTCTTGTTTGATTGTGAGCAGCATAAATACCTGTAACTGTGTATGTATAAGGATAACTGCTCTGGTGTTAATGGAAATCCTGTTAACATGATTTTAATAAGAGAACAAATATTTAGAAATTGCTTCGTACAGTGATGAGTTTTCTCATGTGCTGCTTAAGCAGTTAAAGAAAAAAGCCTACATACCATGGTGTGTCTAAACATCACTGTCTGCATCATGATTAAAGCTGTATGAGCTAACATACAGGCTCTGCATCTGTCTGTTGCAGGTAATTTGAGCTACTGATCTTCTCATAAGCCCTGATTTTATCTTTTATGAGCAGTTATGCTTTCTGACCTTTTTCTTTTAATCCAACCGTTAGCTTCTTTTTTCATGCACGGTCATTTGATTTAGATAGAATACTTTTTATTGCTCCCCTAGGGGAAATTGACGACTCGGCAGCAGCACAAAAACAAAGCACTATGCAACAATATATATAACTGGAAGAAGAAAAAAAAAAAGTGCAGACTGCTGCCCTAGTCCAGTTGTAATTTGAATGATAAAATATTGAATTAAATGTAAAAAAATATTTGAGCAGAATTGATTGCTTCTCTTCCTTTGTCCAATTGAAGGTTATTTTTTCTCTTTTTATTCTGTTTGTGATTCCACAAGTGAGGCCATTTTAAAAAGGGCATTTTCCTTTCTCCATTTCACCGCTGGTTTCAGTTTCACATTCTGTAAAATTAGGCTACTTTGTCGATTCTTTCATTGTCAGGTCTAGTTTTGTTACAAACTGTGCTTTTGTTTGGAAGTGACTTACCAGTAGTGTGTCTGCATCCATTCATGGCCAAGATAATTTTGGAAATCAGGCTTGTACACAATTCATAAAGCAGAACCGTATGTGCACATGGTTTTATAAACAGTGAAAAGATTGCATACAGTTTTCCTAATCTATTGTAGTACCTGGTACTCACATCCTGAAGTACTCTCTGTTGTTTTGTGACCACTTACAGCTTTATCATCTTGAACTCTGTTTCAAAACTATATATATATATATATATATATATATAAATAAAATTGTGAACCCTGTAGAGTTTAATGCAAAAAGCTTGGCTGTAAAGCCTTTTCAGTCCATTTAGATCACCCACTGAGGTCCTGGGATCAACACTGGATGGATGGGAAATAAAGCTCCAATCCTTCTCCTTCAAAACAAATGTGGACCTACCTCCCCTGCAGCAGTGGAAAGTCATTTATTCAATGCTTACAGCAGGTCTTTGAGCTGTGGAGCTGGAGCTCGGCTTAAAAGAGGGACTGGCTGTACAGCCAGCAGTGGTTAGGAGGAGCTTTACACAGACCCAAATTCCAACCCATGCACACACCAGCACATGGACCCTGAGACCATTAGAGATGTGATTTAAATCAATAACCTGCTGGAATAGTGACACTCGTCTGTCAGGCACGTGTTCAATAACAATACCAAAGAACTGTAACAAAAAATCTGATCGCTTGGGATTAACAAACATCTTACATTGGTAAACCCAAACCAGGTCAGAAGCTGTAGCAAGTTGCTTGGTCACTGTTGCTAACACACCGTTGGTTTCTGTTTCAAACAAATCTCTATAATGCGAGAACCTTCTACCATTGAAATAGTTATTTCTTAACCAAATGCAGATTACTACTAAATGTTGTACAAACATATTTTGCAACCGCGAGTCAGTTCTTTGGATGAACTCCTGATTTTCTGGGGGAAGTAACAGAAGTTTCACATTAGTAGTGTTCAGAGCTAAAAGGTCAAGAAGATAAACTAAGGTGATCTCTATCAAGCCTGCTTAATTCGTTTATCTCAATTGATAATGGATTGATACTTCAGGACTTTTTTTCCTTGTGTTTGTACATGTTATTTGATAGCTGATGGTAAAGAAGCAGAAAAGCTATTGAGGGGAGATGCTACTATATATGGCTCTAAATGCAGGATGCATTTCTGCATTTTTGGCATTAGTGGCTGATTTTTGTTAGAGAAACAGGTGCTTCTTGAAGTTATTTTGTGCTCTTAATTTTTTTATAGTAATAAACTGAATAAGTTTTATTATGGGGTTTTTAATTGTACAAAATACACATTTTTCAGGTGGAGCTCTGTGGTTGGTTGAATAGAGTCCTGGGATTTTTTTCCCCTTGCTACAGAATGTTAACATTAAGCTTGTGGTAGTTCCAAGGAATATAAATAAGTATGGCCACAAGGAGTCACTATAGCAGTTGTAGCCATGATCAGTTTTTCCATCTTGAAACAGAAGAGCTTCCAGAACACAGAAAACTTCAACCCCAAAGCAGAAAGAAGGTATATGGAAGTTAAAAGTACTGTGTAATTTACACTATGTACACTGCATTAATACAGAAAAATATATTCAGATTTTAGAACAACACATGGTGCCTTCAAGACCAATGCAAAAACCACCTTCTACACACATTACAACGATGTTGCTGAGGAAGCTGTTCCTGGACTGGCCTTGCCTTCATTTCTGACTTGTCCAAACAGAAGATGTGTGGAAATATTCGGAAGAAAAAAAAATACAAATCCCATCATAAATAAAAACTCAAGACATATTTCCAGTAAGAATGGAGAAAAACACATAAAATACTTCCCTACTTGGTATCCATAAAACCAATCTTGAGTGTAGTGAGAATTATATCCATATGAAAAAGGGGTTATTGATCCAAATTTTTTTCTGGAGTATGTTGAATCCTTAAAACGAACAAACGGATTAAATGAAATTGACGAGAAAAAACCCGAAATATCTTGTGTTCACACTTTATTTTAAAAAACCCCGAAGCATTCTCTTTTATTTTTATTTTACATGCATCAACTCCTCACTTGGCATTTATGTAAAATTTTGGATTAACTAAAAAGGACATAGGAAATGTGCCAAATGTTTAAACTTACAGTGCGATTACAGAGACATGGCTGGCATCTCGCCACGCAGTCTACAGCAAACCACCAACAGGCCACAGAGCTAAAACTGTCATGTGCATAAAGGCAAAGTCCCAGAGACCCATTTATTATACAACAAAGTTATTTAAACATCACGCAGAGTGTGATTATCAAACAAATAATTATGCCGTTTGTGTAAAGACCATTTTTGTATTGGACCTTGGTCAATATGAGAGACCTGAACACAAATCAAACATGTCTCCAGGGTGCAGGCACACATACACAGATACACGCAATGCCATGCTGTAACTCCCACGCAGCAGCTTTGTGTTGAAGGGCATGAACAGACCAGTGTTATCCAAAATAACAGACTGAACAGATCGCAATGTGTCACACATCTAAAGCCCAGCAGATTCACACAACACCAATGTGTAAGGTCATTGCATAATAAACTGTGACATTAATGTACAACAATTTAAGCTAAACACGCTGGCCTTGCCTACATTCTCCGGGTAGCAAACTGACATTTGTAAACCAGTTCATTTGAATGACTGTGCGTATCTAGCCAGTCTCCGATACCAACTCAACAAGCATATAAACCATTAATCTCCCACTGATCCAGTAAATATTACTCTACATGGACACCAACATGCCTCTGTGGCTGTGTCTGATCTTCAGTATGTGGAAATAAACATACTTGCCCCCCCCCCAACAATGCTGCATTCACAAAGTACATTTTATATTGTCTTCATTCCCTCGCAAGAATTCTTTTAACCATGCTCTTTAATAATTAAATTCATTTTACTCCTTTACAGTAAATTACTCTTTAATAAAAGACACATATTAAGAGGTTCATGACAGCATTACAACACTATGGCCGTATTGTGTTGTTGGCAGTTGTGTAAGCAGGGAGAAAAAGCCCAGAGAACCTGACAACAAACTTGAAGAAGACATACTGCACGTGTGAGTTCATCTATGAACGGCTGAACCCAGGGTTTATGTAGTTGTGCGAGAGATGGTGGTCTGGAAAGCAAAGGTGATGTGGCTAGCTGCACGATCAAGGTAAGGGTCTGAGAAGGTGTGTGTGTCACCGGAGAAGTGTCTCCACTGCATGAGCTCGGACATGCTGAGATGCTTCTGTGCCGCCGCTCTACGATCGCCTTGACGACCGAGCTGGCATGGCCTTTCAGAAACAAGCTCCTCCTCCTCTTCTACGACATCTGATGACGGAGAGAAAAATGAGTAAACAGATGTAATAAATCATAAGCCTCAGTTTAATCATGCAATGGTGTCGGTGTGTGGCGCTTTGAGGAGCCTACCACTTACTGTACCATCCATGCTGCAGTTACAGTTTAGCAGGTCATGTGTTAAAGACGATGTGTCTGTCAGGCTGAACAGATCTTGAAGTTCATTGGTGGAAAAACTTGTGTGCTCAGCCCCTTTCCCCATATCAACCACAGTCCCCGACAACCCCTGTTTAGATACTTGTCTCTGAAATATGCGCTCCTCGATGGTACCTGAGAGGAAATAACAGACACACACACACATAAAACCTACAATCAGTCTGCTTATACGGAGTTTTCTGGGTTATGATGAGCATCTCTGGATTCTTGCCTGCAGTGAGAAGACGATAGATGTGTACCGTTTTCCTCTGCCCATCTCTCCATACTCGAGCCATGGCCTAGACACAGCAGAGGCAGAAAACACAGACACAGAGCCATCTGGCGGTTATGCATGCAATTTGTTTGGACTACATAAAGAGGAATTTATGGGCCACTGTTGAAGAGGTTCGAACTTTTTCGTGTTCTTAAAAATGACAAAGACTAATAAGAAGCCGATTTATTGGATGGTTGCAGTGAATGGAAACGTGTCAACAAAACTAACGTCATCAAATTCAGCTGGCATACATTAAGTCATGCACCAGTTTACTGTGCTTTATCAAATGGTGGTTTCTGTATTCAGTAGCAGTGCGTCATTTTAATGTACATCTACTATCAGAAAATCCTGCAGTTGTGTTCTTTTGCTTCCAGTTCACAATCTACATCAGAGTCCCATCAACAGCTTTCAAATCAGACTCCAGAAATTAATCGACTGGCTAACGAAGCAGAGTTAATTATAAAGAATTCAACAGCTTCACTATGAAAGTCCCCCCCCCACATGTGTGCAGTTTTAAAAGATAAGATGACATGATCTGGGTTGAAGCAAATAGCATGACAGACTTTGCGCTTTGTTGGCACTTTTATGATTGTGTACGTTTTTCTCACCTGAATGTCATTGGCAGGGTTCCAGTCGATATCGTAGAGCACCAAGTGGGAAGCGCCGATCAGATTAAGTCCCACCCCGCCTGCTTTAGAGCTCAGCAGAAACAGGAAGTTCTGAGAGTAGGGACTGTTAAAACTGTCAACCAGTCGTTGTCTCTGGTTCGTGGGGGTGTGGCCATCAAGTCGACAGAAGGTATAGCCCATGTGTACACACAGGTCCTGGAGCAAGTCAAGTGTCTGAGTGTAGTTCGACACCAGGACCACCCTGCAGGAGTAACATATCCTTTGTCAGATTTGTATATGCTCAGAGTTTACAGATAAAACTACACACTCATATCAATGCAAATAGTTGCCAGCACACTTATGCAAACACACCTGTCTGCAGGACTGATCTCTCTGATAGCACTCAGTAGGTCAGAAAGAACCAACAGTTTTCCAGAGTCAGCAGCACTGAATCCTGCTGAAGAATAGGATTCTGGGAACAGATCCGCCAGGCCCTCGTATATGGAACTCTCCACAGCTCCACGATCTGCTCGCTCCTGCAAACAGATCAACAACACGGTTCAGCAAAAACACCAGACCTGCAGATAAACACAGAGCTTGATGTTCAGTGAATAACTACACGTCAGATACAGCAATTATGATCACTAAATATTACCTCTTCAAAGAGATGCAAACATAAAAGAGTGTAACCTTGACAGTGACGTGGAGCAGAGCGGGGTGGTTACAGAGCTTCTTCAGAGCAGTGATACAGGCCAGATGTGTGTTGGTCTGAGTGGAACCCTGAAGACAGGCTCTGAAGACACGGTGGCAGAGGAGCTGTTTGTACAGGTCTCGCTGCAGAGGAGACAGCTCGCAGAACAATGTCCAGTCAAGACGAGGAGGCAGGTAGCAGTTGATAATCTCCTGCGTCCTCCTCAGGATGAACATGCCCGTTAAACGGGAAAGTTCAGCTGCTCGCTCTTCTCCTAAGATTCTCTCCTCCTGGTGGGAGAAGTAGAGATGAAACACCAGATAAAGCCGTTTCAGGACATGAGAGGTGACTATAAGGGACCAGCACTACCTCTGTGCAGGATGGCTGTCTGGAGCGTAGGATCGGATCCTCATAGACTTTTCTATAAGCAGCCGATGACCCAAGAATCCCTGGGTTAACAAACTCTATAATTGCGTAGAACTCCTGAAGATCATTTTGCACCGGCGTACCTTCAAAAATCACAAAGACAAACATTTATAAACCCATAGCAAGAAGTTGTCGGTCCTGTACTCTTTAAACATTTCCCATTATAATTATGTCACAAGCAAGTTTGAACCTGTGAGTATGACTCTGTGATTACAGCTGAGGCTACTGAGGGCTGAGGATGTTTTGATGTTGCTGTTCTTTAGTCTGTGACCTTCATCGCAAATTATGAGACCAAAATCCACTTTTTGTACCTGAAAATAAAAAAATAAAGATAACATGAGCTGATTTCTTTGTGAAATGCTCATTTATCTGTAAAACACAAGGCGAAGAGACTGTACCTGCTCCAGGCAGCGCAGCAACATTTCATAGCTCATCACAAGAACAGTATGCAGGGGAGATGACAAAAACTGCTCTATCCTGTGGTCCTAAAAAACAAAACAAAAACTGACAATAGAAATTCTGATCCATCATTTCTACTTTGGCGTTGTGTGAAGTCTTTTTGTTTAAAAACACCCCAGGATCCCCCTTTCTTTTCTCCAAACCTGATCTACAGTGAAAACGCTGATCCTCTCACAGCCTAGCCACTTGTTAAACTCTGCTCTCCAGTTCTGCACAAGGCTGCCAGGTGTAACCACTAGGATACGCTTAGCGACTGGTTTCCCACCATAAGGTCCTTGCTTAAGCAGTGTCCAGGACAGTGCCACACTCATGAGAGTCTTTCCCAGCCCCATCTCATCAGCCAGGATGGCTCCATAGCGACCTACAGCTCTGAAAACACAAACGGATCAATATAATCCCAATGAAAGGGGTGGCTATTTTTCCAGCTGTTGTGCTAAAACAATAGTTGTGATGTAATTTACACTGTGTTTTATAATGTATGTTAGAGAAAAAGCCCTGTCACCTCATGCCCATGACACATTCATAGAGGAAGAGCAGACCATCTCTCTGATGGGGTCGCAGGTGCGTGGTCAGATGTGGGTCAACCACAACATCAACCACAGGAAGCCCCAACTTGTTATTAAGCCACTGGTGGTTGGAAGAGGGGCGAGGCATCACCAGTGCACCTACAAATAACAATCAGTGCATCATGGAAATCTCCTAATCCAAGAAAAAGTAAACATTTCATATATAGTTAACATACATACCTGGAGCTAGTGGGTCATGATAAGGTCTGCAGGTCCGTTCCTTCTCTGGTTTAGTTTCTAGATGTCCTCCACGGCCCACCATCGTAGGAGGGCAGAAAGGTTTGGAGGCGGTGCGACAAGACTGAGGTGGTGCAGACTTTGTGTGTGACTCCGTTTGCTCCACTTGGACCTCCTGGAAACAACGCCCTCTGGCAAAGTCTTCAGCAGAAATCACTCCCATCACTTCGACCTCTTTCCCACCGATCTTTAGAGTCTCTCCCTCAGTCAGCGAGGACAGCTCTGACACCTTGTAGCCACTGCCTAGAACACAAACATCTTTACATCTCATGTATACTGGAAAAATTATCCAATACTTGTCTCCTCAACAGCTGAACACAATTCAGTGATCAACACTTAAATTTGCAAACGTGATTTTGGATGAAAAATGTATCAACACCAACATAAAACAGTCAAAAACTGAATTTCTACTCTAATTTCAAAGGTAACACTGATCAGGTAGATTCAATAAATATGCAACATCATAACAGTAGAAATTAGAAAAAAGTTAAATGTAATAAAACTGTAGCAGTCGCTAAGAGGAGCCATGTCATCTATGCTGCACATTATTTTTCTCCACTGAGGCAACCACAAGTATAGTTGAACTGTTCATGTTTGAGCCGATGGCTTCAACTTCCCTTTGCAGACCTTTGCCTATTTTAACATTAATTTGTAAGATTGCATGTTGGGCCGTTTAAAAATACAATACATTTTTTTGCAAATTTGGGAAAAATTTACATTTTTAAAAGCAGACACTTAAAGCTACTTAAATCTACAAAACCTCTTTAAACAAAATGAACTGTTTAAAATGATAGAAGTTGTCACAAAACACAACTGCATTGCTTTTTAAAAAGTATAAAAGATTTAATACATTGGAAGGAAAAACATAAAAGGATTTAAAAAAAAACTTAAAAAGAGTATGTTCAAGCCTCACCCTTTCCAATATCCTTCCCCTCCATGTCTTTGAGTGTGACTGTGCGTCCTCTTGTAATAAGCACTGCGTCACCTTCCCAGCGCTTATGTTTCTTCTTACTTGCCTTACACCACACCACGCTGAAGTAACGCACTCCCTCCTGGTTGCTGCCAGAATCTGAGCTTGCAGGAGGTTGAGGAGTTTGAGGAGACCTAGGAGTCCACTGAGGGCTGCCATCTACTCCTGTAACACAAAGATGTAAAAAACACAATAAAACTATGTACTTCAAAACAAGTGGAAAAAGCCACCAATAGAGGTCGCTGTTGAATTAACTTGCTCTATGTAAGAAGGACGGAGCACTCCCTCACATAAATCCACACATGAAACACTTAGCGCTCCTCCACTCGTCACAAGAATAAACAGGATTTAGAAAAAGAAAATCAGTAGAAATATTTCTTTAATAGAAACAAGTGAATATAACAGGAAGACCATGAAGACATGAAAGAAACTGACAATCAAATATCAACAGTACAATACTATAAATGGCAACATTGCATACATTCAATAGCAAGAACATCAAACCTCTCCCTTCTTTTATCTTCGACTGGGCATCAATTTAGCAACTAGAGAAATTTCAGACTTTAACACATTGGACTCATCTTCTCTTTAAAACCCAAAATATTGAAATGAATATCTTATTTTGTTAAGGCTTTCAAAAGTTTAACTTATGCTACAATCCTGCTTTATCTGATTTTTTTATGGTCCCTACAGTGAACTGAAAAGCTTCTTTATTGTTTAAAGCTTACATTAAATACAGCTCAGTTATGAAAGCGCAAAACACCTCATATGTATTGCCTCTTTATTCCATAGGTGACAGATATTTTAGGTCCAGATAAATTCTGACCAAGCTCTCCAACTCCCTACACCTCTATAAAACAAAGGAAAAAAGTATAAATGATTTGACATGTGATGCAACACTATTTATACTTCCTGCCAAAATTTGGACTCTCTCCATCAGTTCACCCAGTTCAAGTTTTTAGCAATGTCAGCTTTTAGAAGTTGTGTCACCATTTCCAGCAGCAATTATGGGAACGCTAATCATTTTTAGCATTGACAAGTTTTTTATTTATTTAAAAAGACTGGCTGCAGCAAAACAGAGTATCCTGCAATAAGCGAACAGGGTATCCATTTCTGTGCGAGGCACTATTTCCAAAAGAAATTCAGGCTCTGAAACTACTCTCACACATTAATCTGATGAGTGTGATTGCTCATCAGAGAAGCTGAACTCCCAGAGTCACTCCCTTTCTAAAAACCGCCATAGATGTGCATGTTCTTTCTTCTTACAAAGGAATTGGCAGCCCGTGTCTCAGTCTGGCAGCCTTTAGTTTCTCCACTTTGATCTTTGCTTTCAGAAGTTCTTCCTCCAGTTCCTGTTTCCTCTTCAGTCCCTCTCTCTTCTCCTCTAGGTACAGGGCAACTTTCCTATGATTGGCTAACACCAGTTCATGCTCCTCTTTAGCCAGGAGAGGGTGAAACCTGTCTGATTCATGGTGAGGGTGGAGGTCGTTTGGGTAGAAGTTGTGACGCAAGGGCAGCGGCGAGGTAGAGAGGGGGATGTTTACAGAGGAGGGAGTGGGAGACATGGATGCTTCGTAATCTTGGGCACTACCCAAGTCCTGCTCTCCCTCTTGTTCCTGGCCCCCATCCAGCCCTTGCTCTGTGTGTGTGGTGAGGATGGGGAGGTCTGTCGGTGGCTTTACATCCTCTTCAGGGTCCAGCTGGACCACCTCATGAGGGATACTGGGGATAGCTGCTGAGTAATCCTGGAGTCCAGTCAAAGAAGAGCTGCTGCCAGGATGTTCAACAGGAGAGTTATGCTTGCTGTATATTAATCTACAAGTAGCAAAAAACAAAAAAAAAACAAGTCAACTTACAGGACTTAGAAACCATTTATATACATTTAGTTTTTATAGGAGTGGTGTGAAAAACTGTTACTTATACAGTAATTAAAGGAATAAATGACAAAATCCCTGAATCACCATGAAATTTTAAAGATTTGCTACAAAATTTTGGTAGTTACAGCATCAGTTAATAACATTTACTTAACTCTTACAAAAATAGAAATTAGAATTTTAAGCCATTTGTTAATTTTTTTTTAAATGTGTTGAGTCTTTAAAAAAAAAAAAAAGGAAAAATGGAAATCATATAAGTACAGTATTTTACTGTGAAGCCTAATGAGGAAAACAGAGTGTGAGATGTTTGAGTCTAAAAACAGAAATGTCAGCTTCTCTTCTTCAATGGATTAAATTGAACAGTTTGGAGCTAAAGATGTATGTCTGTATTTCTTGTGTTATCCTGTAAATCAGAGCTCTCAGGTGTAAGTTACACTGTACCTGCGCAGTGCCTGGTCCTTTTCGTGAATGGGCACATGATGAAACAGGTGAGGGATCATCTCCATAATCCTTCTGGTTGGCTCAGAGATGCTCGCTCTGTACTCAGGCTGGGCGTGTCTCCGCTGCATCACTTCCTGTTTGGCTGACTCCTTCAGTCTCTTGTAGAGGGTTCTGAGGCCCTGAGCTGTGCGATGGGGTCTGTCCCCTCCCAGAGCATTATACTGCTCAGCCACAGTGTCCCAGCACTTGTTCTTGTCCACGATGACCGCATGCTTGTTTGTGTGTTCCTCCAGGATGCGGATGTGAGGTCGAACCAGCTTCAACAGGTCCAGCTTTTCAGAAAGGGTGAAGTTGGAGGAACGAGCTTTACCCACCATGCTGGACAGAAAAACAGAGCTGGACGCCATCTCATAGCATTGCAGGTTCACACAAATTAAGTCAGGCCTATGGCTGTCACCCTTCTGAAATCAAACTGCAGTTGCTCCTCACTCTGTCCAGCTGTCTTTATTTGTACCTGCTGCGCTCTCCTCTTGGTCCACAGTGAAATACTAGTGTAACTCCCAAATATGCCTCATTTGCCTTCTCTTCTTCTCTAAAACAGTCTTAACCAATGACTAACAAGTGCATAAATTCACACACTGCTCCTGGGTTCCCTCACAGCTATGTAGCACAACAAAAACGGGCTGTGCTGCACACAATAAGAATCAGGCTTAACTAGGCCAGCCTCGGTTAGGCCCCCGCCTACCGCGGAGGGCTTTGGATGAATTCCTCTCAGCTTAGGCTGACGTAGCTAAGCCGCTTAAACCCAGCCCGACCTACTTACAGCTCGGTCTCTCTAAACCCCAAACCAAGCGCAGCAGTACAGTCATAAGTGTGTCTACTGCCTCAAATAAAATACCAGCAACAGAGGGGTTGTGCTTTCCAGAGAGAAAACCCGTTTTTAAACGTTACATTGGAGGTTACTGGGGGTCAGGGGGCTGATTTTCTAAAGAGAACGGAGCTTTTGAAATAATGCTGGCTTAACTATGTGAGCGGGGGAGGGTGGTGGCAACACTGCGCATGCTCGTAAGATTTAAGCTTCAACACATTATATGTATGATAAATACAGGCTGTAAATCTCAGAAGTGCATTACAAACACCCACACAACTGATAAAAAAAAGCACGTGCTCGGTGCGCGTGAAAACATGAGCCGAACGAAGACCGCGTGTGCGCCATGTGTTTACAGGAAGGAAAACGGTACTACTTGCTCGTGCCAGAGGAGCGCGCGGCGGTGGCTCACTGATCCTGAGCACAGTCCTAATCTGGCTGCGCTAACCCGCTAATTTGCATAATGCTGGACCTGCTGTCTTTCAGCCCGCCTGGTTTAACGTCCATCCTCAATGAATGAGTGTGTTTAATTAGAGATGATACTCTTGAAAGCGCGCAGCGACAATTTGTGTAACATTTATTCACAGACGAACAGTGTGAAGGAAACAAGTGAAACAATGCATGTAATCACATGCGACAACAATCCCAACGCTGTGTTGCCAGGCTGTGAAGGTAATGTTTAACACTGTGTCAGGATAAGATTGAAGCGGAGCTTTGGGTTCCTGCAGACCAGAAATCTTTTTTTTTTCCATAAATCAATAACTTAAACTAAATTTTAGCCGAGACAAAATATTTTACAGCCAAAGTTACAGGTATGTAGACAAGATGTAGACAAGACTGATCATTAGGCTTCCATAAAAGTCACTAAACTTATCATTTCTTTGTGATCAACTTTATCATATAGTGTAAAAATTTTATGAACTCAATATTTGGTTAATATGTATTGTCATAGCATTTCAAAATTAAGGAACATTTCCTTTGCCAATAATGAGACATTCTGTTGACATTTTCATGTATTGTTACAGTAAGCTTAGGGCCCAATTAACAGCAGCACAATATATTTATGTATTTGGAGGAAAGAAAACTGCAATAGCTAATTAGGACAGAAAAAATGTTGGTGATAAAATATTACTACTAATATACAACTATACTATAATATTACTACTACTATACTACTCAAATATGATTTGGACATAAATTATAAAGCTATCTGTATTAAAACTGTTGCTCCTTGACATCAGATTTTGGAAATGCAGATATGCCATTAACCCAGGTATAATTACACACAGGGCCCAAGTAAGTTACACACAATGCTGAAACTATATTGTTAACATATAGGTTTAATCAAATCAGTTTTTACACATCTGCAATTAATCAAGCACAAGCTAAAAGTATTCTTTTGATTTAGATGCAGTCACCATGGGAAAAAAACAACAACTTTTCTTTCCTGGTTGGAATAGAAAACCTCCACCACTAATGTTTTTCTTTCACTGGTCTTCCACTTTCAAGGTGGCTTGATGAGTATCAGCACCATAAGTACAAAGCACAAATATGCTTTTCCATATGAAACGTCTCACCTGCTGGATTGTTGCCTTCTGCACAGTCTCCTGATCCAGGGTTTTGACATTGTTTGACTGCCTCATTCTCCTTGCTCTCTGTTGCACTGAGAACACGAGCCAGCACCCTGGACAAAGCTGGAGCGTCCTGGCTTGCTTTGGCCTGGACATTACATGCTGTTTTATTCAAAACTGGAGCTGAAAGACTTCTCTGGACCTGCAAAGAGAGAAGAGAAAAGGAGATTAATGATATATGATAAATATAAAAGAATAGTGATCAGTCTGCAGGCAAAAATTTTGAAACTTGCCTTGTCCAACGCATTGCCCAGAGTAGGTCTAGGGGCCAAAGATTTTGATTCAGCCACAGAAAATGAAGATGCTCCAGGTGGCACAAACCGAGGTTTTTTCACTACATTGCCCAAAAGCTGACTGGGAGCCCCTGAACGCCGCATTTCTCAAATGGCAAGACAAAATAATTTGTATGTCCTTAAACACAGAGAACAATGAATTAGCACAACACAATGATCAGTTTTACTCAGCATGCTATCACAATAGTTGAATATGTTCCTCAGAAACACATGAAGATATTTCACAGACTCTTAATAGTCAGAAAATATAAAAATCTGCTTTTTTCCACTAAAAATTGAACAAAGTATGCAAATGTATTCAGTTTAGCTGGGACTGATGGCTGCTTTTAACAGTTTCCTCTGTAATAATATTATTTAGATTAAATGGATCCAACAGCCTATGAAATTCGGCACAATGACTCATTAATTTGAGTCAGGTGTGTTGGAGCAGGGATGCTTTGAAAATCTGCAGGGATGCAATCCTAGTACGGCCGAATTAGGCAGCCATGTTTTAAACCATTTTAACTTCTCTAATACTCTTAAAGACCTTGAAATATTTTGAGTACCAGATGAAAAACTGGTTGACAACTTTGTCACACCGTCACTTATCTGAACTTCACTAATACATATCACTTATGTTTATTTAACCTAGTAAACCCAACACTCCTACATTATAAAAAGTAGTTTCTTTTTCATTGCTACATATACAGTAGCTAAAGATATAGCATAAAACTAGGTCTAGCATATTTCACGCTATTTAACGTTTTCTCAACACATTCAGCTGATTAAATGAAAACACCCAACATTAAATATCAGCATATCTTTGGAAAGATAACTTGTTTAATTCTTTTGATTATAAACCCCAATGATGTCCGTCCGTGAGGCCAAATGGGAGTTTCTGCTATTTCTAAATCGTGTCTTTCACAGTCCATGATTAGCTGCAAGCTACGCGCTTATCATAGAAGCTAGCTGGCTAATTTTCATTGACCGAATTCATGGCTGTCAAGTTAGCAAACTAGCTAACACGGTTTAGACAAACAGTCGTTAACAGCGTTGATACAGCCAAAGCTTAGCTGTACTATCATGTTGGATAACTTGTTATACATACCGAGATGAGATAAACCTTTTGTAAAGACTATAGATCTCCTACTTCATTAGCTCCACTACAATTTAACTAGTAATCGGTTGTTTCTCCCGCTGAACGTTTAAAAGAATATGATTGGTTGACTGCCGGAAGAAGGCGTGGCCAAATTATACAGCCAACCTGTCAATCCCAGCTATATAAACTCTGCCAGTGTTTGTTCTCCAACAAATCTCGGGAAAAGGTTTTCTTTTAAAACTTTCTGTTTAAATCTAACCTTCAGTTGATATTTCACCCTGCTGTCTTGTGTCTTTGTGCTTATAGACTGTATCTATGGATTCACTCCTGTCCACATTACAAAACACAGCTGTTTTTACATAGCATTCTTTGGTACAACTGACTTGAAATTAATCAAAAATAGATATCAAATGAAAGTAATTAACCTAAGTCACTCAAGCAGTCTACTTAAAAACGCTTAATGAGGTGAAGTATCTGTGCTTGGTTTTCACTTTTAATTTAAACAGTCCATTTTCTTCAAATGTCTAGTATACTGAAGAGAATTTTTTCATTTGCAGTTTTACATACCAACTTTTGCTTCTTTCATCACTGAATTGAACTTTGCAGATTATGTAGGGAAAGTAAGAAGAGTCTGGTCATTTGGGGTGATTTTTGATTCCTGTGCTCATGTGTTTTTGTGCCATCTGATGCTGTGTGCTCTGTAATCCAATAAGGGAGTGAGAGAGTGTAATCCATGTTAATCTCACATCCAAAGACAGACAGAGAGAGAAACCACAGTCATTAAAGAGAGACAGAAACAGCAATGATCTGTGAAGGCTATGTCACAACAAAATTTCAGTGGTTAGGCAGCAAGTAAGTGAAACTAACTGCTTCAGAGTTTTTCCTGTTTTGACTGTGAGTTTCTTTTGCTGTAATTCTGTCTTTCTCTCTGATCTGATCTCGTCTGACAGCTGCCTGGCTGTATCCTGAACCCCTTGTTGCCAGGGATACCTCTCCATAGAAACGCTCTCCCAAAGGTAGTAGGAGGGCTTTGTTAGAGAAGAGACCCTCACCTTGATGACAAAAAGCGTGAGGATGAAGAGGGAGAGGCTGTAAAAGAGAGAAAAAGATACCTGTGGAGCAGCAAGAGCCTGCAGAGGAAAACAAGAAGGAAAAGTTGGATGAAGCCAAAGTAAACTCTTCAGGTGGGAATATCATTGTTAGAGAAGAAACAAATAGCAAACACTTTACCAGGATTGCACCATAATGCTCTTCTCAACCTCTGCTGTGTGTTATAAAACCTGTTTAATCTTTGTAGTTACAGGATGGGCTATGATCTGGAGAGGTTTGTTGGCTATGTGAATGAAGGTCTGCTATGCTGTGTATGTCGAGATGTGCTGGAGCGCCCCCTGCAGGCACCCTGTGAACATGTCTACTGCAGCTCCTGCATCAGCAGCTGGTTGCTCCATCACCAGTCCTGTCCCGAGGACAGACTGCCGCTGGATGTGAACACTCTCAAACCACTATACAGGTCTGTCTTTTACCTCTACATCTGTGTAAATGGTATTCTCTAACTCTTAATAACTCATTAAATTTCACAGATTAGTTGTTCAACTATTCAGTTACATTACAAATGTAACTGACTGAGGGATTTTGGCTTTGTATGTTTGGTGACAGGTACATGCGTAATGACCTGAACCGTTTGCAGATCCGTTGTGTGAATGCAGGGCATGGATGTGAGGTGGTTTGCTCATTGGAGAGTCTGCACACACATGAGGATGAGTGTGAGTTTGCCTTCATATCCTGCTCTAATACAGGTATGAAAAACACTCACTGATGGTTCAGACCATATACACTATATGATATGTTGTTTCATTTCTATTTATCACAGTAATTGTAAAGTAAAATGGTCATTTTCATGGACGTGTATGACGGAAAAGTAATGTGACACCTCTGTGTGGGTAAGCAACAGGTGGCTCATCTGTTGTCATGGCTGCCTTTAAACATGTGTACCCATGGGCTCTGGGACTGAAGACTCCCAAAGACCTCCCAAAAAGTGTACTCAGGCTCCATCATTCTTTAATGAGCACTTCATAAGCCTGAATGTAAAGTAAATACAAGTATATGCTTTTGTGCTCCTTATGTGATTGTGGCCTGTCATTGGCAGGTGGAGAGTACATATGTTACCTCTGTGGTAGGTATAATGACAAGGTGTGAACATGCTGTGTGGCTTTCTTTTGCAGTGCTAAGCAATACAGTTATGAACTCTTTCAGGCATTTCTGCTGCAAGTTGTGACCTTTAAGAGAATTATTTTCTGGTGAAAAAAGTCGCAAATATTCTGCTTTTACCACAGATAAACATTTTAAGATAATTTAAACCTGGTTGTCAAATAGTAACATGCAAAGAAAGTAAATGTTTTCAGTGAGCGGCAGATTTTTCCTCAATATAAAAGATTACATAAGATTTTATATTGAACTTTTCCTCTTGAGAGACTTGAGCTGTTTTGGATGCTTTTTCTTTTACCCAGAAATGTTTCTGATATTTTTTTTACCCATGCACAAATAGCTTTTAGATTCTCAATCAGATTTGTTATTTTCTTAGTCAGCTGTTGCATTTGTCCAATGTCTTCTTTAGACATGTTATATAATAGAGCTGAAATGAAAAAGGATTAATTTGGCATTTTCCTATTGGACATTGACTAACTGATCTTAAAGACAGCAGATCTGGTACATACACATACATCTTAACGAGTTGTTTCCTGTGAGCTTGATATGACTCTTTGATTTCAGGGTGCCCTGTGCAGGTAGAGAGGCGGGGTTTGGAGGCTCACCTGTCAGAATGCAACTTCCGCAGCAGAGAGTGTCCCAATGGCTGCGGCCACACTCTCCACGCTATCGAACAATCACAGCATAACTGTGTAGCTGAGCTGCGCACAGAGGTGGAGATGCTGAGGTAAAAAAAAAAAAGGGAACGGAAAATGAGTGTTTTTCTATTTTTGCTCTTTTCAATCTCATTAAATGTTTACTTAAGGGCAGAGATGCTGTGTAAGGTGGAAGAGGTGAGACGAGAGATGGAGTCTCGGTTGGACTCGCAGAGGAGACACATGGTTCAGAAAGAGTCCCAGCTGAAGAACGAGGTGGAGGAGCTCAAGGTGAACCATTCATGCACAACCTCTTTCAACAACTCTTAACTTCAAAAACATATACAAGCAGTGCAGAAGTACTCATTTCATTCAGTTTACTGGGAATCTTCACACTACTTTTACCTCATACTAAAACATACATTACCAGGCAGAAGAGCTCTACTGTGCAGTATAGATATAAAACAAAGCAATAGATCTCCATCTCTCTCTTTTATATATATTTTTTTCTTTTCCTCAGCCTCACTCCAAATTTCACTGAAAAGTGAAGGTTCTTGGTCAAATCATATGTGCTTCTTCATGTTAAAGTTTCTGATTATGTGTCCACTCTGTTCAGAGTCAGTTATCACGCGTGATGAGCGACATGCGCGCCCTGTTGGGAGCAGAGCGTCTGAGGAGACAGGAGTTTGCAGAAGCTGAGCTGGAGAAGAGGGAACTGTTGGAGCTCCTCAGAGACCTGCAGCCCACCAGGAGTCAGCATCTTCCTGAGCAGCCAGACAGGGACCAGCTACAGAGAGACCAGCAGACATCCTGCTGGGAACTGCACACCGAGCCAACACCACGCCAGCAGAGAGAGGCTTCTTTTCATGCCTCCAGCTTGTCTCTGCATGCAGCTCAGAGTACTCATGCTACGGGCCCACCTTCATCACCTCTGGTAGGAGAGGGAGTGCGCAAGGGAAGCACTCGGAGTCTGACTCTGGACTGCATCAAGAGGAAAAGCCGGGAGGTGACTGTCATCTGATTACACAGGACCTGATGATTAGCCAGTCTATAAAAAAGTGAATCGTTATTCATTTTATATTTAGCAAATTATTGAAAAAAGGTTTAGAAATTTAAAAATACTCTTTGTATATTCAGTTTGGTCATTTTTTGGCAAATATCTTAACCAGCCATCTATAAAAATAAAAAAAGGAAATTTGTGTGCTTTTTGAATGAATATATGAAAAACAGGCTGATGTGAAAGAAAACATCCATTTTGTTGAGCTATCGTTACTAATTATTTCTTTAAAATATTGTAAAACATCATTTGATTTAGTATCAAGTTGTTTTCTTGACCCTATGATCAGGCTATTCATATCTCTTTCATTGTTATACAACCTATGCTTTTTTTTTGTCTTACATAGAAAATGGAAAATATTTGAAATTTCTTTGCAAGAAATAGCATCATAGTTTCACCTGCTATTCTTCCACTCACAAAATGAAAGATTAATTAGGGTTTTAAGGTTAAAGAATACCAAAACAAAAAAAAACTCCAATATAACTTACATGTTCAAGTGTGATTGGGCTCGGTCAGCTTGTATGTAATACATCTTTCTTCTTGCCAACAGGTTTCTATCTCACTTCAAACAATACCTAAATACTCATTCCCAACTTGAGCTTTAATGTAAATTAATCATTCTACACAGCTCTTTACTGTTTCTGAAAGACTTTTAGTGATGTGTAATTCTTACCTTTAGTGGTACCAACTGGACACATTTTTTTTGAGGATAATGTAAACTGCTCTGATGAAAGTTTTATCTGTTTAATGAAATGTCCAGTGTCTTCCCGAGTTCATTCTGTGCTGCTTAAAAAAAAACACACACACTCAATTACTACTGCGTTTATTCTCTGATTATGACTCATAACAAAACAACACATCAACACAGTCATTGTGACAACATAATACCATCTCGCTTCCATGGAGACAGCATACATAACATCCTAATTGGTCCATTTGTAGCCATGACAGGCTGCAGTCATTGCCCAGGTGAATTTACCTGGTAAAGGAGCGCACATGTCTGCCCCTTCCACCTCCACTCCCTCCCCCACCGCTGAATTTGCTGCCCTGAGATCCTCTTCCTCCTCCTCCGCCGCCACCTCCTCCTCCACCAGGACCACCAGCACCTCCTCCCCCACTAAGCCATGACATCCCAGCGCCTCCTCTGCCCCGTGGAGCTCGATCCCTAATAGCCAGCCGATAAGCGCCTGAGAAAGGAAGAAGACAAAAGTACCAAATTTTTAGTTGCGTTTGCAGGAATTTGCTATGTAAAATGTAGGTAAATGTGAATGTGCACTCTACATACTTGCTGGTGGTTGTCGGGAGGGAAGAGGTCCTCTTGTGAAGTTGCTCTGGCCTCCGCGGGGCTCACTGTAGGTTCCTCTGTGAGTGACAGCTGGAACTTGGCCACTCCATGATGAGCCACGACCTCCCTCTCTTCGAGCATAGTTCCCTACAGGGCCATAAAGAATAATTTGTCACCCTCTACTGGTAAACTCAGGAAGCACAGATTTCAGTCAATGAGATTTTAAAAAAAAACAAAAAAAAACCTTTTCTTTTCAGTTACTGGAAAGGAGGGCTGTAGCTCAGAGGGTAGATACCTAATACAGGTAGCAATATTGTGGCAAGACACTGAACCCTGCAATGTTGCTAATGTTTTCCTCAACCGTAGGTTGCTTTGGATAACAGACTCTTACTATTTCAGAAAGGATCATGTGTGTACACACCTGACAGCAGAACACCTTTGGGTTGTGGTGGAGTGAAAAAGCGTGTCTGGCTGTGGAAGGTAGCTCTGCCTCTGTTACCAGTGAACAATCCTCTGGTAGGGGGTTTGGGAGCGCTCTTTGGGGGACGTTTGGGGGGCAAAAGTCCAAGAGGGGTGGTAATGTCTTTAAACTCTGCTGCAACAAAGTCATCCACATGCATACTGGGAGGACGGGACGTGTTTTGTTTGCGCAGCCTGAAAATGTCATGTGGACGGGAGACATTCTGTCCAAATCCTCCACGACCTCCTCGGCCCCGAGGAGCAGCCATGATGTGGGCTCTTTTAGCAGGTTCAATATAGTCGGATTTACCACTGTAAAGACAAACACAAGCAAACATCCAGTAAGTTGAGTTAAACTATGATTCATTATGTTAGTTCATTGAAAAGTGAAGTTCAACTAGAGCTATACCTTGAGGTAATGAATGTCTCGTGTTTGTGTTTGCCCAGTCGGAAACCTTTAGGAGCCTTGTTGTGACCAGGCGAGGATGGCTCAGACAGGAAAGAGCGCTCCAGCTCCGCCTTTAGGTCCAGTTCTGGACAGCACTCTTGAGCCAAACCCACCAGATCCACTTTCATCTGCCACACAGACAAAGAGACATAATGTTAAATAAATAAAACCACATGAGGTGCAAATTTATACAAGTTCTCTTATACTAGCCTTTAGGCGATCACTGTGAATATGTAGAAATAATAAATCAACAGTTACCATGTCAAGATCTGTTTCTATGTCATCTGTTTGGAAGGGAGAAAACCACAGAGCCTTCAGCTGCTCATCCAGCGCTTCTGACAGAATGAACACAGTCCTGCAGAGAGAAATACACGAGGCCTATTCATATTTCATGTCACTCATTTTAGTAAAGAAAGCTAAACTAAATGCATGTTATTTAAATTTTCTCCAAGGGTGCAATGATAACAGCTTCAAAACAATGGAGGACAAAAGAAGGCAAAGATTTAAAAAAAAAAATTCGATACACATGAAACATTTCAATCTGTGTCACCAAATCATTTTATGCCATCCTGCTGACAAACCTGTGATTAAACTGAGCCCCCAGTGTCTCTGGTTCTGGCAGAGTGGGCTCAGTGTCAGCTGCAGGAGTCGTGTCTGTGGCGGCTTCCAGCGTCTGCCTCAGAACAATCACATTCTCCAACATAGTTTCCAGGGAATCATCTTCTTTACACAGTTTCTACAGACACATACATAAAGGAAATTGAATACTAAGGCAGCCTAAAAAGGAAAGAAATCTTTACAGATGCCTATTGAATGTACCGTTATTAGCTTCTCTAAAGTAGGTAATGGATGTGACTCAGACTCCTCCCACTGGAGAATAGTTTTCATGTCAGAGCCCGAAAGCAATCGAGGAGGAACAAAGGCAGGCTCCTCACTGGACCCCTGACCCTCCTCAACACACTGAAAACATAACAAAAAAAAACCATATTCAGAATGGGCTGCATGGTGGTTAAAACTGCACGGCAAGAAAGTCATGTGGATTCTCTCCGGGTACTCTGGCTTCCTCCCACAGTCCACAGACATGCATGATAGGTTAATTGGTTACTCTAAAATTCCCCCTCAGAATGAGTGTGTGCGTGATCGGTTGTTTGTCTCTGTGTTGGCCCTGCGATAGACTGGCAACCTGTCCAGGGTGTACCCTGCCTCTCGCTAATTGCAGGGACAGGCCCCAGAAAATGAAAAAAAAAAAAAGGATTCAAAATCATCTGAGATGAGCTACGACAAGCTTCAGAAAAGAAGTAGTTATTTCAAGGACACTAAAGCTAGAGTTGGAGATGTTGGACATCTAGCAAGATTTGAAAGTGGCACCTCCTCTTAGCTCCTCCCCCTCCCATCAATGCTCAGTTCCAAGGCCCCCCCCCCCCATTTTTCAAATTAAATCAATTCAATGTCTTTGGAAATGCCCATCAATGTAATGTTATAGCATATTCTTTTCTATGATAGCATTTCCAAAGATTTGAACTTTCTTTTGTTATTGCTAAACAGTATTTATAAAGTTTTTTTTTCTTTTTGGTTGCTCTACTTTAAGTGCTTATGCTGGAATTCCCTTGAAAATTAGATAACACATCTCAGGAGGTTTATTTAAAAACAATGAAGCTGAATTTACAGCACATCTAAGCAGTACTAACCATTGTTTCCGTGTTGACGATCTGCCTGAGAAAGTCTAGCAGAGCTGAGAGCAGATCTGCTGAGTCCTTGTTGAATGAAATCACCAATCTTTTAAGCAACGAGGACAGTCCTGCGCCATGTTTCCTCAGAGCACTGAAGCGAAATAAAAGGTAGCAAAGGCCTTGTTTATGAAAAGGACACAAGCCATAACAGAAAGTGAACAGTGAAACGTTTGCATTTACACTTTGAGGTGGTAGAGTCCATAGTTATGCTCTGTAAGAAATGTCAAAGTCCTGATGCAGGTGAGTAGGAGTGGGACGCTGCTCTCTTTATTCCCTAAAACTTCCAACAGGGAATTACACACTGATGACATCATCTCTCGTCCCGGAAGTGCATTAGCTAGTTGTTCAGTCTCTGACACACAAGTCTCACCAGGTGGAGACACCACAAGAGATATGTCCTGATGAAGACAGAAGGCAATAACATTTTTAGGGGTTTCCTCCTTTTTTCTTTTCAAAAAGAAGTCTCTAGTTTGATATGTATGGTGGATCTTACCTGGTCACACAGTGACTGTAATATTGTTCCCACGAGAACACTGCATTGCTGCTGTTGTAAGGAGTGATCTGGTGGGGGAACCAGCAGAGACAAAAGCAAGGGGAACAGATCTGCCAGCTGTTCGTCTCCAGAAACGGACCCGGACAGCAGGTGCAGTGTTGCGCTCTTACATGCCCTCTGCGAGACCAGAGCATCCTTCAAGGATAGCAGACGCAAGACTTGGCCCCAGCACACACTTTTCCCCTCTGCCCTGTAGTTAGAAATTTAGATGCATCTAAAATACAGTTTACAGCAGTAAAACAAAAAACTGTGGTGTGTTTGGGTGCTTTACTCACAGCTGCAGCTCTTCCAGCAACAGCTCCAGAAGTGTCTTCATGATAAGTGTTGCTGTGGGTGAAGACAAGTCCGCCAGCTGAACACACACTCTCCTCATCATGGCAAAGAGAGGAGGGCAGCTGGTAGCACATATGCATCGCAATACTTCTGACAGCACTTTCCACTGTGCTCTTATATGCATGCTCCACAGTTTCCTTGTGTTTAAGGCTATAGCCACATCTTGGACCGATATCACCTGTGGAGCCAAAGATCTAACATCAGTGCCCATGCCAAGATGAGAGCCAAAAGTAGCTGAACGAAAGAGTTACCTGAGTGCTCTGCATTGGCAGTGGAAGAGGCAGAAGTTCAGACAGCAGTGTTAGGCCAGAGAACAGACCTTCAGGAGCTTTTAGCAGTGAGCCCAAAACCTCCTTTAACATCAGAGACCAAGTGTTACTGGCCAGAGTCTCTTCTGTGTGAGTGACCTGCAGCACACATAAACATAGTCTCACCAAAATGATTAACAATGACACATTCTGCATCATATTTAATGATCTTAAACATGCATAAATTCTCATCCACGCACCTCAGCACTGACGCCCTGTGAAAAGGTGAGCAGCACATCAACTATGAGCGCCTGCACTCTGTTCTCCTCTCCATCTAGACGCCCCGATGCAGGGATGGAGCACACAATCATGTGTAGGGTAACCAACACATTGGCAACGCGAGTGTCCTTGAACTGGAAAGCCCCCCCACAGAGCAGCTCTGTCAGCATCGTGCGTAGCAACCGGAGTGTGCTGATGCATATACTGAGGATCATGCAGCGCTGCGGTGTCGGGCCCATGTGTCCGTGCACACGCCATGGTTGCAGCAACACACTGCACAGCTTCTGCAGGACATGCATACACATATCCAGACCTTCCCCAGAGAACAGCTGGACACCTGCAAGACTCCACTTCAGATCCCTCTGCTGACCTGCAGGAAGAATGAGGAGTCATTTTGGTACACTATACATCAACTTTAAAAGACATGATTACAACAACAACAAAAAAAAGTTCAATAAAATCCCGACAAAAGAAAACAACGTGATTACTGATTATTTAGGTTTGTCACTTAAATTGATGCAAAAATTATGTTTGTTGTTATTACCCTCGACAGCAGGAGGTGGGCAGGCGATGTGACCGAGAACCCTCAGAGCAGTAACCATTCCAGTTCCTTCTACATTCAACACATTTTCCACATTCTGATGTGAAAAGAAAGGTTTGGTTATTAGAATTTAGACAAAGCTTTAGAAATCCACCTACTTTTTTTTTTTCATTCAAAACACAATTCTCTAAAAGGACAAAGCAAGAACATGTTTTTGAAGTGCTCATTTATTCAAGATAACGCTTAAATATCCCATTTACTTAAATGTATCTAAATTATTTATTTTGTTGCTCACTAGTAAAATGTGGTGAATCCATTGCATTGACAGTCCTTTGTATGCCTCCACAACTTGAATGGAATTCAGGCACACACATCTATATAAGGTCTGACAAATGATGGTATGAGAAGGATGAGAGAACTGCCAGCACACCTCAGTGACAGGATTGTGTCAAGTCATACATTAGGAGGTGGCAAAAAAAAGAACAAGAACATTTCTGCAGCATTTTAAAGGCCTAAAAGCAAAGGAGCCAACATAATTTTCACTCCAATTAGACCTTTATGGTTAATTGGACTGAAGGCTGAAAGATTAACTCATAATTCTTACTGCAACTATAGAAGCAGCCAGGAACTGAGCATCCCTTTATTATCACCAGCCGTGCAGTCAAACATGGTGGTGGCAGCATTATACTGTGGGTATGTTGTTTCTGTAATAAGGACTATGAGGCCACACAAGAATCACAAGTGAAAAACCTTTTTCGGGGAGCTCAAGATCTCAGGCTGGGATTTTTCATTTTAACAATACAACACAGAAACTGTTGCCAAGAAAACAAAAGGTTGGTTTCAGGAAAACCCTTTAAAGTGTCTCCACAAGTGCACACACCAGACTGTATGGATGGGTGTAGCCAGTTGCTCTCACAGATAAAGCCAACCAAGAAGTGCCAAAAAAACTACACCAAAGTGCAAAGGCAATTGCTCCACTAAAATATTTCAGGCTTTCATTATTAGTAAAATTACAGGAGACTTTTTTTTTGTTTTTGTTATTGCAGAGGATTGTATATTGAAAAATTACAAAAATGTTAAATGTATGCATCCTAAGACAAGTCTCAAAAATCTAAATGCTGACAGCTTGAAAAAGTATGAAAACTTTCCATTAGACATTGAGATACTGTGTTAGATGAAAATATATAGTTAAATCTGTGACTTCAAAAGCACTACCTTTCCTTTTAAATGATTTATTGTGATTTATCAGCACTAATATAGGATCATGTCAAAACTGCTTAATAGGTCTGCATCACTTCCTTCTTCCTGATGATTTATTGCGGTTGGAATGCATCTTTCTTTCTGGTTTACTGGATAGTCCGTTTGCAAGTGAACCGAGATCCCCAGCTTTCAGGAGGACCAGAGTCTGCGTCTTTGGTCTGCAGCAGAGTGCGGGGGTGGTGTTCATACTGCACGCACAATCTGTGGACACCGTCCGTTCATAGCGGACCAAGCAGCCGCAGTGTGAACGTGCCCTTAATAAACTCCATTAAATCTAACAAACAATTCTCTGATCACTGCTTAATTGCTGATTAGAATATAAAGTAACTACAACTTGAAACAAAAATAACACGCTTTTGCAGCACCACGTATATTGAGTGAAATATCTGTACCTGCTTGATGTAGTTGATGAGTGTAGGAATGCTGCCAATCTCAAAACGGAGTTTCTCCAGAGGCTCCAACCATTTACTGAGCTCTGAAGAACAAAAGGACAAACACAAAAGCTTTCAAATATTCAAACCCTTCTTCTACAACATGACACGTGAATGTGACACAGTTAATTTTTACCTTGCAATTTGACATTGGTGTCATCTGCCTTGGCTATGGTGAGCAATGGAGCTGCATATTGTTCCATCATCCGCAGTTCATTAGAGGTTTGTACCACCGTTAAAACCAGCATACAGGCATAGTTATACGTCACTGCTTTACGGGCCTTGGCCTCACTGAAAGACAGAAAAAAAGGAAGAAAAACAAAAAAGTAAAAATCAATTTCAACAGAAGCACAAAAAGAAAAACTAGCAAAAATCAAGAAAGAGAAGTGTACCCCTGTCCATCTTTGCTGTGGTGCTGGAGCAGAGTGACCAGACAGGACAGGTTGTTCTCCAGGCTGAAAACGTGAGCCACAGCACTACGACCGGTCTGTGTGAATGTCATGAGATAAAGCGCATGCAGCATGCCCAGAACATCTGGGCTGTCACCCTCTTCAAGCCCTGCACCACCCTCTCCTCCTGTAGCCACATGGCTCATGAGTTCTGAAACACCCTGGAGAGCATGTAGCGCCTGCATTAGCCACATGCAAAAGCCCTCCTCTCCAAACCCCGGCCCAGTGAGGCATCCCTCTCCCCCTGTTGATGTGCCCTCCTCGCCCTCAGATTCTGCCACTGATGCCAGGAGACGCAGCACGAGGTTCGTTGGTGTGGGCTGGGCGAGAAGGAAGAGAAGACCTGACTGGGTGAGCGACAGGAAGCGTAATAGCTCTTTTACAGCTTGGATGACACCAAGATGGCCCGCTGCAGCAGCTGCTGATAAAACCACTGTTGCGCTCTCCAGGAAACGGCATGCATGCATGTACCTGAGAGGAGATTAGAAGAAAAATCAGAAAATCAAAACTATTAACTCATGAGGTCTGAGGTAACTGGTGCCTGAATGAGTACCTATACAGTGTTGGGTAAGGGTTGTCCCTCTCCTGTGGTCCTGTTATTCTAGAAGAGGTGGGGAAGGCTTTCCCAGGGGGTTGCACCATGCAGTGAGGGGCAGTCTCTAGCAGGTGATGAAGCTCTTCCAAAACTCCAGCCAGCCTATCAAGTTCAGCCTCACTTACAGGGGAGGAGCTCAGCGATGGTTCCTCTTCCATAGGGCTGTCAGCATCTTCCATTTCCTCCTGAAAAGAAAAGTCAGCAATTATTAATGTACAAAAAAAAAAGGTTTCTTGAATGAGTGTGTTTGAATGTGCTTTGACACCTGCTGTGGTTCACTCCAGGTCGTCGCTGCATGTCTTAGGTCAACAAGCACCTCATACATGTGGCTTTTTTGTATTATGGCATTTCCAGCTGTTATGACCCGGACTGTTTCTTCACGTAGGAACATCTGGACTAGACGCTGTGAAGTACATCGAGCTTAGTCTCAGTATTAAAAACAAAAAACATCTTATTCTTGAATTAGTCAGTGCTCTCTGTAAATATGAAAAGTAAATGACCAGTACTGATCTGAACACTATCAATCTATCACTATGCTTTTAAAAGGAATGTTCACTTGACAGGGAATCAATTATTAGTAATGTGTCATTTTCAATATTCAGTGCATTCTTATTCTCTATCACGGGACCAATTGTTTACTTTGTGTTGCTAACCTGATAGCCACTCTTCTCTGAATCTCCTGCATGTAGGAAAGCCTCCACCCCAGCAGGAACGCTGATAAGACCATCCAAAGCTCTCAGGATGCTCAACTTCAGTGTAGAGGAGACATGGTCGGCTTGGAGCAACTCCAGCAGCACACTCAGGGCCCCTTCATGCAGCAACACTTTGAGACCCTGTGGACACTCTGCCAGATACGATGCCAACTTCGCCCCAGCTTTTAATTGTCTGAGGTTAAGTGCAATGGGTTGCATGAGAGCAGTTTCCATATTCAGAGCTTGGAGAGCCCACTGAACTAAAACTCTAACAGGGTCCTCCATCTCTTCCTGTTCTTGTTTAATCAAATAGACCAAACCTTTGGTGAGTAATCCAGGTGCCTCTTCCAGAGCAGTGACCCAGCGGGTATCTCTGTCTTCACCAATACCAGTTAGTAGTTCTTTTAAGTGAGCAACAGCTTCGGCCTCCTCTCCACCTGCTGGCCCTTCTGTTCCACCAGCTGGTCCTTCTGTTCCACCAGCATCCCTGGGCTCTTCCACACTGGCCTTCTCAAACTGGGTATCAAAGCGGGTCTTGTACGGAGGAGTGAAGTAGACCAGGGGTCTGAGTTCTCGTTCATATGGATCATACTGGACAGGTGGGACAGATGCAAGATCCTCAGGAGTGTACTCCATGTCAAAGGTGGGCAGCTTGAAACTACCATTATCCAGGTCATCCTCGTCACTGGAAATCTGCTCATACCCGTCATCACCTAGCAGGGCACAAATTTACCAAGTTTTACCTACATGATAAAAGTGATTTAAACTTTATTTGATAAATGTGTATGGGGGAAATGAGTGAGAATGACGAGGCCAGCAATAACTACATAGTTCCTTTTTGATACACGGATGCATACACCCACAAACCTACTCTCCCACGAAAGCATTGCTCCGAGCATGCAGGGTTAGTTTGGCATGCATGATGTGATTACAGCGCGCATTCAGCCATGGCTGTGAGGAAACGTCAAGTAGCCCTCCACATGACAGCAAATGAAGGTTAATTAAAAGCCTTCAGAGCGGCGCCCGGAGCAGCATCCAGTGGTTACAGATGGGCGCAGCATGCCAGGGCAAACACTCAAGCTGTTATTCAGTCCCAAATGGACCCTGCTCCTGTAGCCCTCCCCACCTTCGCCCATGACATCTGACAACTGTGTTTGGAGCAGAGTTTCTAGAACTGAGGGTCCATTTGGGATTGCTGACTACCCTACTCTCACATAAGAACACCCCTACCTTCCTCCATCTCCTCTTCCTCGTCCTCACCCTCATCTTCTTCTTCCTCTTCTTCTTCATCCTCTTCCTGTGCGCTCCCCTCAGTCCTTGCATCTTCTTCCTCCTGCTCCTCCTCTTCCTCCTCCTCACCTTCTTCCTCTTGTTCAGCATCCGAGTAGGTCTCATCAGCAGGCAGCGACCTTTCCGGCGACACGGCTTCCAGGTAGTCGTCACGGCCCTCACCTGGCTCATCTTTGATGACGCCCACTGTAGAATTTCCATAACAACAAATACATTTCATAGAAATATGTTAATGAACGTTATGAATAACAAGATTTCTGATGCAAAACAGTTCAGAGTAATGCATTTTTAGAACATTATGTAACCCGTTGTAGAAATACTTCAGACAAAACCTTACTTCTAGCTCTATGACCATATGATCATCAGATATCTTAGAAAATACTGACACTGCACCTAATGTAACTCATTAACAATATCAAGAAGGGTTTAACTCTCAATCTTTCATTAACCCTTTAAAGCCAAACGTATCATATTTGATACATAGAGTTTCTGAGAAATTTTGCATCACTTTATGGTAAAGACATTGCTCAAAACCCTGCAGTATGCAATATGATACGTGTCTTCTGCACCCTAATGGATACCAGGAAGCAGTAGACTACACCATAATAATTTTTACATATCATACGGTAATAAATGGTAGATATACAAAGAAAAAAGTTTTGTTAATTTTTCCCCCACATTATGTTAAGTTGCAATGTTCTTGTACTTGTATTTAAGATACTGGATTAAAGCATAAGACATTATTTTTTGTAGTTGTTGACAGCGGTTTACATAATGCAACAGCACTGAACAGATGTACAGCTCTGACCTGATATTGGGACCTGCTCCTCCTCATCGTCATCTGGGGGTGGAGGTCCAGGTGGAGTACGAGGCCCTCTGGGTGCTGGTCTGGGTGGGCTGCCATTGTACTGGTCATCTTTTTCCCATTCTTAAAAAGACAAACAATGATAGCAGTACATTAAGCATTCACAAAGCAAATCTTGAAGAAAAATATGTTTGTTAATAGTTGATAGTTCCTCTCAAAAGCAGGTGTGAAATTGAGAGTGCTGATTTGTTTAAAGGTGCCCACCTTGTTTAATGATCCTTTTGAGCCCGCTTTGTTGTTGGGGTGGTGGTGGTGGTGGAGGAGGTGGTGAATCTTGATCATGGCCATGAGCGCGCTCTGCACTGCCATAAACTGCCAAGGTTAGACTTGTGTACCAGCCACGCAGCACCAGGCCATCAGTGTTTACCTGAGTGCACAACCCCATTCGAAATATTCACATCTCACCAGACCAAAAAACCAAACAAACAAAAAATCATGTTTATTAGAATCGGTTACCTTTCCACTGGGTCTGAACACAATGGACTTGTTCTCATCATATTCCAAACTGAGGGCAAAAAATTAAGACAGGGCAGATTTATACAAGAGTGGGAATTTAAAACCATTGCTGAAATATTATTGAACTTGAGTGTTTTTGTGAAAAACAGTCTGGCTGATAAACCTCTTTCCAAACTCTAATTCAAAGAAGACAGGAGAGGGGGGGGGGGAAGAAATTATGAAAAATACAAATAAAAAAGAATTTGCCACACACAAGGCCACACTGTGACTTTCTGAATTCCAACACGATAATGTATTTTAAAAGATGACATGCCATTAAAGGGAAAAATACAATGTATCCTAACACATTATATTCATATCCATTTGGAACAGTTGGAGACTATCTTGACAGTTCCCTCTCGATGTTCCCAGCACAGATAATAACTCGGGTGTGTCACTTTAATAAGCTTTACACAAAAGAAAACTTTAAACACAAGTTTACGCTCTGGTGCTACTGCGCACACACCTCTGTTATTATGAGGTTAGAATAAAAATGCTTGACTCAAGCATTCCACTTTTCTTCTACTTCAATGAGAGCTATACATTTTTGTCTCACTTTCAGCTAAAGTGTGGGTGGGGTTGGGTTTCTGGAGAGACCAGTTAGCCAGCACAGGAACAAAGAGACCCGAGTTAGGGTGGGAGCAAAACAAGCCTATGAGAACAGGCCTCAGATGTCGCTATGACCAGTTCTACAGGTGAGACAGACTTCTGTATCGTAAGCACATCTGAGATCCAAACAGGAAATATGGGAATAAGAATAGGTTAAAGGTTAAAATAACAAAATGAGAGCTGGGAGAGTGAAAATAATTCTGACCTGCCCAGTCTGTGGAAGGTGGGGCTACTGGGTTTGGTGACATTATTGAAGAACAGCTCCAACTGGAAGGCATGAGGAGAAGTTTCCCTGGAAACATAGTAATGACACAAACAGGACTTGGCTTCACTAGTACAAATTAAACATCAGCCTTAAAATTTGCCAAATAAAATACAGACATAATAACCACTTTATTTGGTACACATGTACAATCTAATGCAATTTGTCATAATGAGATTACTAAATTCTACCTTTCTAGAGTTTTCCTAACTAATTGACCTCTAGAGTAAATTCAATTACATATTTACTACCGAGTTAATGGTGCGTTCCAGTTGTCTTGGAATTCCGAGTGGGCGAGAGTAAGTGGCGTCGTTACCAGTTTGTTGGCGTTCCAGTTGCACCGACTCGGGGAAAAAAATGGACGCCTCCATAATAACCAATTTGTGAGCATCTACAAATGCCATATAAACTAGAAAATCACAGACTCGTTGTAAAACATGCTCTATGAGAACTCCAGCCAATTCTATTGATAATGAAATAATAAACAGTTACCACACATATTGATGCGATTTTTCACAAACAAGCCCACCGCAACAACGTAATTATTGATAACAACAACCCGTTGCTGTTTATACTAGAAACTTAATGGACATAAAATGTATTATAAGACAACATTGGATTACAAGTGGTACAGGGCGCAGCCATCTTTAAATCTGGTATTTCGGGGTCCTGTGCGAATTATGAGTTCCCAACTCGGAATTCCGAAATCGCTTCGTCAATTCCAGCAAGATTACCTCAGAATTCTGAGTTTCCAGGACAACTGGAACGCACGATAAGCAACGAAGAGGAAGAATTTAAGGGAAAACCGTCAGCCAAAAGAGACATTATTCGAGATCCCGTTTTCAAGTTAATCTGAAGATGTCATGAGAAAATAAAATCCACATTTTGATAATAATGAAATTCAATGGTAACAATAATTTCGCACTGGGGAGCAGTTAGTGGTTTAAGGGGCCTTGCTCAGGGGCCCAGCCCACAGCAGTTCACCACAGATGCTAGTCCAGGGACTTGAACCTAGGTCCTCCACTCCCAAGTTATACATTAAGTCACCACTCCCCCTTATTGTCCATCTCTATACACCAATACTTTAATACTCCATTCAGTTGAATTACATCAGTCTCATAAAAAAGTACAGTGGAAATCAAGACCTGTTCAACAATGCAGCCCAGGTGTCAAATTCATTCACTTCTTCATTCACACAGGCCACACACACCATTTCCTGCAGGTATGTCCTACAATTATATATCAGGTATATTTGTTGAGCAAACACCTCCAGAGGCAATATATCATCAGCAGCAACACTAAGGATTACCTGCATATAGAGAAAGAAAAAAAGCCAAATTGTTTTTAGATTTTGTAGCAGCTTATGCTCACTGAAGTTATTGTTATGTTAGAATAAAGTCAATGGTATGAATGAACACAGACCAAAAGAGAAATTACATTTATAGTGTGCTACACTGATAACTATTTAACATGAAACTAAATATCGAACAAAAAGTTTGGAAATTTATGTTTGGTAGATTATTTCTCTGTTGTAACAATGCTTCTTGGCAATAAATTTCATACTGTTGGAAAGCCTGTTTATTT
>JAOXYM010000006.1:14518479-14538960 GCA_028567055.1 Leptatherina wallacei | reverse complement strand
GAAATAAACAGGCTTTCCAACAGTATGAGATTTATTGCCAAGAAGCATTGTTACAACAGAGAAATAATCTACCAAACTTTTTGTTCGATGTTTAGTTAATTTCCACATGTAATTATACTTACTGCCTGTAAAAAAGAGGTATTAGTGTATTTTCTACTGAAAAAGTTGTGGACAGATATGACATCCATATCTCCATCGGGATCCAGGAATGTTTTATTTTACTGTGGCACGCAGGCTTGGACTGCTCTTGTTTGTTGCTTTTGTTTTCTTGTTTGTTTAGCCTTACTTACAAAAATACAGGACAAATTACCAAAGACCTGTATTGTACATCCTATCTGTGTGACCAAATAAAAATCAATATTTCTTAAATGAATTAAGATTTTGGTGAATATACACCACTCTAAACCGGAGCCATCAACAGGATTATAACACTGTGTCTGTGCAAGTGTATTTTGTTAGACCACATTGATTAAAACTACTCAACGTAGTTATTAACCGATAGTATTTGTGAGCTCCCTTACCCAAATGCTCTGCTGTCAGGTAAGTTGCTGTGTGCTTTAATCCCTGGAGGGATGACCCTCACCTCTGTGATCAGGACCCCGCAAGGAAACCGCACTACATCCACGTTGGTTAACTGAGGTGCAGAGGAATACAATCAAATACAGTATCTCTAAAAACAACGATCACAACTAGCATCACAGGACTTTATAGCAACTTTCTCCGCTCATTCAGATGTAATCAAAGCCACCTTCCATCTTTAACAGTTAGCATTAGCCACTATGCTAACTAGAAAACTACCCGTATAATAATGCAAAAGGAAGCAACTACATGAAGATAACAGATTATTTATATGGACCAACATTCAACGAATGTGCCTGAAAACATTATTTCTAAAATATTACAAGTGTGTCATATATTCAAGCAGTAAATTGTAACGTGCTCATTTTAGCCAGGTTAACATTGTTAGCAAAAAAAGTTGAGCGTCATTCTCCAAAACTACTGATTATTTTAGAGAAAACTCCTGAAAGCAGGTAAATTTGGAGAAAATATGCATGAGTTTGTTGAGGCTTCAGAAACATTACCTCTGCACTCTGGTGCTTAAAAGTATCTAGAAAAAGAAGCTCCGTTGAAGTGTCCACCGCCATAGCTTCCTCGCTTATGGTCGGTCTAAAGATAAACTTCCGGGATAGTGAATACTTCCGGTGCAAGTTCACCAGTCAGCAGCAAGGCAACATCTAAAAACTCAACTCAACTCAAATAAACTCAAATAAACTAAACTAAACTAAACTAAAATTAAATTAAATTAAATTAAATTAAATTAAATTAAATTAAATTAAATTAAATTAAATTAAATTAAATTAAATTAAATAAAATTTGAATTATTAAACGTTCTGAATGAAAACAAAATGAAAAGAAAAGTTTTTTTATGCTCAAGATATTTTTAGTAGTTGAGTTAACAATACGAAAATCAACAATCACTTGACAGAATAAATATAAAAAAGCGCAATTAAACTTCAAGCTCCACAAAGGCAAAACCTTTATGAATTTTGATGTTGCTGTATTTTGTCAGAAAAAAATCCTTTTTCGGGGCGTTCATATTCAACACAGATTCGTCCACCTCTGTCGTAGCTTGACCATAATTTCTTATTTAATCAAAATACAAGGGTATTTTTGCTATGAAGAAAGAAAATGTAACTGAATGATTAAACTTTTATAGAGGCCAGATGTGAGTGCTAATGAAATAGACTATCAGTTATGGGAGGTAGTTTATGTTTTACTTTTATTGTTTTTTTATCCTTCAGGCCCCGTAAATGTTTAATTTACACAGAAAATGTAAACTACGTTGAAAAGATTTTATGCGATCACAAATACTGTTCACAGTAAATTACAGATACCTCTTGTGTCCTCCAAAGTTTGCCACGTCCTAATCTTTAAACCACCTGAAAGAGGGAGGAGGCAGGTAGATAGTCACGTGGTCAGACAGGTAGAATCACTACAAAAACGGGGAGCGTTCAGCCATTACTTCGCGATGGTGACTGCGGGAGACTTCACGTAAAAAAATTAACACGCGAACTATATTTGGTTTTTCACGAAGTTCACGGTAAAGCCGCTTCTACCTCCTGCCCCCCCGCGTGTCTAATCTACGTATCTCTTTAGGCGCTGTCTTTCAGTTTTTGTGTAGGATTATTAGTATTTTTGGGGGGTGTTGTTTGCGTTCAGATGACGGCGCAGGTAGACTACCTGGTGGTGGTTTTCACCGCCACATCTGGCACCAGCGGAGAGCTGCTAGGATCTGACGAAAAGGAGCTCGTGCAGTTGGTTTGGCAGCTAGTGGATGTAAAGAACAAAACGGTAAAAGAAAAGAAAGAAATATCCTTACTGACTACTTGTTTTTCTCATTTTCGTCATTCCAAAGCAGGAAATCCAATGATGACTGAAAAAGACTGAACTGAAACTAAACTGATAAACAATGTTATAATTCGTTATTAATAGTTAATCAAGTGATTTGTTCAGGTTATTCTTTCTTTACACGTTTGTTGAAAAAATGATTTAGGTTATTAGTTTAAAATATGTTCCAAAGTCATCCAGTATGACAAGATATGAGATATATTTTCCTCTTGATGTGAGGATCAAACACAAGAGACTTTTCTCATCAGAGTCAAAATATCTGTATAATAATGTTCGTAATAAATATCTATTTACTGATATTCAACTATCATATTATCCAACAGCATGAGTGCGTGTGTAGGCCAATGTTTCAAGACTGACTTGTTTTCTTCTCTGAACCAGTTGGGCAAGGTGAATGAGCTCCTCATTAAGCCTGACCTCTTAGACTTGACAGAAGAAAAAACAGAGGAGGATGTGGTGGAGGAGAGCCGGGAAGAGGAGAATGAGTCTGGAGCAGACTGCGTTTCCACAGCTACAAGTGTTGACAGTGCTTTAAACCTGGTAATGATGTCTCTTGACTCTCTAGAAATACATTATTAACCTTTATTTAATGGTAATTATCAATATATTCTGGTTAAAATCCCTGGTGCCAGATCATGTTTTTTATTTCTCTTCTAAATTACAGTTTAATCTACAACTGACGAATGAGGTGAACAGCGCGGGCGCAGGCACGTCGTTGTGTTTGTGTACAGACGGGCAGCTCCACATCCGTCAAGTGATTCACCCTGAGGCTGCAAGCAAGGTGAGCAAGCTGGGTAGGGCGAACACCTTAGAGCCAGGGCGGATGTTCTCTCACTGCTGCAGGAACCATCAGTGTTGTGTCAGCAATCTTCTCTCAGCTGATTTTAATGTTACCGTGAAACTGATCTACAGAATAGAGGCGCTCATGCAAACCTATCCAGTCACACAAGCCTATGCACATACTTTACTTGTGCACACACAGCAGAGCTGATGAAAATCTCCCACATCTTAAAACTGTTTTACTCAAACAAGCAAAATGAAGAAAGCAGTGTATGTTTTACTAGCCTGAGCAAACAGTGTGATGAGAGTCATAAAACAACAGGTGTTGATGGGCGACTTGTTCACATCCTTTCATGCAATTTCTTCCCTCTTTAGAACATCCTGGTACCGGACTATTTCTACTCCTTCTTCGACCTTCGGAAGGAGTTTAAGAACCACTTCCCCAGATCTGACCTCAAGGCTTTGAATGTACACATCATGGCAAACTGTATCCCTTCATATGTTGTGTGTTTACATTTGGTCACCTGTTGATGTGATTGTGTTATTGATTGACTGTGTTTATAGATTGTGTTGTCTTATTGTTTTCTCCTTTCAGTCTGATCTTATGTGCACATAGTGCACTCAAAAATAACATATTAAAAGTTAACAAGCCAGGGTGTTGGCTGTAGGGTAAGAGGTTTTGAAATGCAAATAAGGAAATAATGGCAGCACCTTACTAAGCCCTTAGTGAAAGAGTGTGTGCTTAGCCAACAAGGCAAACCCCACACACCCACTTATACAGAAAAACTGACGTATCGTGTTTAATTCACTTATCCAGACTTGATCTTTCTCATCTTACCCCTGTGTTTAGATGAGTAGCAATATTTTTAGCCAGTGTATTGTTTACCTTTCTTAACTGGCTCCTCCTCAGCTCTTAGTATACCTGTTGATGAGCCCACCATGTGGGATCCCTCGACCCCTCAGGATCCATCGGTCACATTGCCTGCCGAAGTAGCTGTACGGCAGGCCCGGCTGATGTCCAGCATTGTTCTTGCACTGCTCTCTGAGCCGTTTTGTGAGTATCACACATGAGGCTTCATGTGAAAAACCTGTTATTAGTTTGACATTCATGTTCAACTTATGTGTTGATAAATGAGACACACCATTATGCTACTGTAACAGAACTGCTGTTAATTCAGGCAATGAAAGCTAAAAGAGATTTTTCTTTTAATCAGAGGCTATTGTGAATGTTTTTTAAGCAAACACACCAAAAACATTGACAGTCTCTGCCTGTCCTATTGTTTAGCCAAGTCAAGGCATATTTGTGAGTAATTTGCATCACTCTGGGGCTCGATGAATTAAGATTAAAAAGTAAAGTTATTGAAAATGAGTAAACGTGTTAGCTGAATCCCAAAGTGAATTGCCATTTATATTGACTTCTTTATAAAAAAACTGTCAGTCTGTGAATCCAAGATTTCTACTCATTTAGACTGGATGCAACATATTGTATGTGCATATATGACAAGGTGTAAACAAATGCTTTATTAACTACATCTTTAGGTCTAAGTTGGTAAAACAGTTGGAATAATGATTATAAATGGTCTCAATTTGTTTTTGTGCTACTGTTTGTGGTTTCAATAATAGCTGTGTAATTTGGAAAACTTTACTTTCCCATTACAGGCCACGCATTTTCTAATCCAGAGAGAGTCAGCGAGAGGTTTGAGAGTGGCACTTGGTGAGCGAGTCCAGATATACATTCTTTATGTTCTACACTTCTGAAATCAACAAGTCCCCTCCCGCTGTGCTAATTTCTGTGCGGGGTTGTGTGTGTGCAGCAGTAAGATGGAGAAAGTGTGCGACAACACAGTTATTAGAGCCAGAGGGTTGCCATGGCAGTCTTCTGACCAGGACATTGCTCGGTTCTTCAGAGGCCTCAACATTGCCAAGTATGATGTAGATATCTCACAAGCGTGCTCATTTATACAGATTTTTGTGTCTATTTTATTGCTCACCATCATATACCTGATAATAAAGCTGTTGTTGCCTGATGCTGCTTTAACCCTCCATATGTTGTGTTTTATAGAGGAGGGGTTGCACTGTGTCTTAATGCTCAGGGGAGGAGAAACGGAGAAGCACTTGTTCGCTTTGTCAGTGAAGAACACAGAGATTTGGCGCTGCAGAGGCACAAACACCATATGGGCAGCAGATACATTGAGGTAACCTGTCCAGACATTACTAATTAGGGAAATCGTCCCATTTATTTTCTCTTCATTCATTTGTTGTTGATTTTTTCAGAGACACCTGTAGTTACAAGTACTCTTAAATAACCACGTTGTTTCCCTCTAACGGCAGGTTTATAAAGCAACGGGAGAAGACTTCCTGAAGATAGCTGGAGGTGAGATGATGATATTTTTATATACATATGTTGGGGTCTTGAAGGAGTAATTAAAGCCCTGAAGATGTGGTTGTGTTCCTCCTGTGCATTCCCTCAATTAAAAATCCTCATTACTAAAAAGTTAAAAAGTATTTGAAAAATAGAAATCTTTTTATAACAAAAAACCATTCTGTTTGGCATTAATGAGTCTTTTCCAACTCTGTTAGGTGTTTTGCATCCCTTCTGTCTTTAAGGGAAAATCATAGTTCATAATTTGCTGAGTAAATATTCAGTTATGACTCAGCAATGCCATTTGTTTATTTATGGTAACATGGCCTTTTAAGAGGGCAAAAAGTTCATCAACAAGCCACAAGTCATTATTGAGTCATCTAAAGTGCATATTTAAGATTTTATTCATATGGTGAAGGCCGCAGAGGAAACGGAAATTACTTTATCACAACATCTTTTAGTTTATAATCACGAAGATGAAAGGTTTGGACTATCATGAAGGCATTCAAATCAACTTTAACTGCATTACTGAAAATTAAAGAAGAGCATAAAAAAACATGTCTGCTGATCAAAGAAACAAAACATAATGCATCATAATCAGTGGTTAAACAGTTGTGTCTGTGTCTTTGTATTGATCAGGTACTTCCAATGAGGTGGCGATGTTCCTGTCACGTGAAGACCAGATCATAGTGAGGATGCGAGGTCTTCCTTTCACAGCCACACACGAGCAGGTGCTCGCTTTCTTCTCTCCGGGGGATGGGCTAAAAGAGACGTGTCCTGTCAGCGGAGGGAAGGATGGCATCCTATTTGTTCGCTACCCAGATGGGCGTCCCACTGGAGATGCTTTTGTTTTGTTTTCCTGTGAGGAACATGCTCTGTGTGCTCTGAGAAAACACAAGGAAATCCTTGGGAAACGATATATTGAGTTGTTTAAAAGCACGGCAGCAGAGGTGCAACAGGTATGTCAGTGTGCTTTATTCAGTCTGTGGAAAATTGTTATATTTATATGTTTCATGCCCTTTAAATTCAAAGTTAAGGTACTAAGTGTTTTTTTTTCTTTCATAATTCTCTGGGTGTTTGGGTGTATCTCATACTTTTTTGAATTATTGGAGCAAGGCTTTATGGGTGAGGACCTGCATGACAAGGTGTGCTGTTGTGTGCATGTTTGCCTTTTGTGTGTTAGTACAAAGTTATTCTATCCATATTTTCTCTTCCTTCTTTGTGTCCTGCTCTCCCCAGTCTTGTGAGATCAACTCCTGTATTTATTTTCTTATCTACGAGGATCTTTTCCTCAGGCTTTTATGTATAGTAACATACAGAGCTTTTATTGGTCCTTTCCAGAAATGCAAACATGCTGGTGTCCTGTTGGCTACAAGCCAGCTCCTGTCTGACATTGCAACACATTTAAATGCAACATGGGCCTATTGTACACAGGATAGCACCTAAGAGGGGGTATTCTTGAATTCTAACTACTGCCAATAAGTTTTTTTAATTAATTTTTTTACCTAAGCTTATATGAGAGACACAGATAAGGCTCTCTTGAACCACGCTGGTTCCATGACAGTGTTTGCTCTGGGCAGAGTGTGTCATTTAAAAGTTTGGTTGTGTGTTTTAGGTGTTAAACCGGTATTCATCAGCCCCCCTGATCCCTGTAGCCCCAGCCCCCCTACTTTCAATACTACCCTCAATGTCTCTCCTGCCCCCTCCTGGTGGTGTGAGGGACTGCCTGAGGCTGAGGGGGCTGCCTTACACTGCAAGCATAGAGGACATCCTCACCTTCCTGGGCGAGTTTACACACGATATCAGACCACATGGTGTGCACATGGTGCTTAACCAGCAGGTACATGCACTAACCGCACTGACGCACCCAACCGTCTCATACTTTCTGCCAAAAAATTTACGGAATAATCTCAATGATACGTGTTTCCAGGGCCGTCCATCAGGTGACTGTTTCATCCAGATGATTTCTGCAGATCGTGCACTTCAGGCCTCACAGCGGCTTCACAAGCACGTGATGTCCAGCCAGCGTGGGGCAAACAACCGCTACGTGGAGGTCTTTCCCTGCAGCGTAGAGGAGATGGGCCTGGTGCTGATGGGAGGCTCGCTCTCACACATGCACACACACACACACACCCGGAGCAGGAGTGGGACAGGGCTAAGCCCGCCGCCATGTAAGTCCAGACGTAAGTGCTGCTGGGAGCTGGGGGTGCTTCGGGACTGCAGGGTAGGTGGGCTCCTGCCATGGTGGCAGAGTTGCTGGTTTTTCTCCAATCTAGAACTGTGGGAGGATGGGGATGACGATTCAAAACTGTGTGTGTGAGTTTGTGTGTATGAGTGTGGGTGTTCTTTGTCATTAAGTGGGATTAATTCACCCATCTGCATGCCCAGAGAAACCTAATGTGATAACTGTTCTGTCATTTTTCACACATTCTGGTTGGAAACTGTAGTGTAATTTTTCTGTGGCCTGTTTGTTGCTCATTCTTAATCACTCTTCCTTACCACCACTTAATTAATTCATAAAAATCTGAAAGGATTGGAAAAGTTTAAGGAAGACGATGCGAATCTCAACAAGTGCACAATATGGTAACATGCATATGGCTTACATCTTTTCAGTCTTGTCAGATTGGTGGTGGTTGTGGGATTCAGCGTTAATAGACCAGCACACCTCGGAAAGTGTGCATTTCCTGTGCTTTTCTGATTAGAAGCAGTGCAAAAGGTGGCCAGAGCTGGTGTGTAGATGTGCTTTGTTCTTTGTGTCTGTAGTCAGGATTAGAAATTGGTCTAATGTTTGTGAACTGTTGGGTTTACAGTGCAGGTATTAACACGAGTAAACAACTGCACTGTAATCATTAAAATCATTTAAAGATTTAAAGGTAATCTCTGTCCAACATAAAGTCCAAAGTCAGAATCATATTCTTGATTTGTGAAAACGTTCAGGAAGGAAAACCAAAAACTAATAACGTGCCTAAAATTGTTCATATAAATTGTGTCAACTAATTTTGTCTTTATGCAGAATAAACCTACTATTGGGATTGTGCAAGGTTGTTCTCATTATGCTAATACTGGCCACATAGATGGTTCGGTAGACTAATGTGAAAGTAGGGAAAGTAGAATCAGGTTCAATGCTGCAGAGACTTGCAGCTGTTGATTCAATTGATTTTGAGACAAATGAAAACAATGCAAGTTCTTCACCTTACAGACACAGCACAGAGCAGAAACTCAACATGCAGACATACAAATATGTGTCGAGCGCTAATTAAAGGCAATGATGGTCATTGTTTGCAAGTTTGCATGAGCTCCTCTTGTAGAATCAAACAATGACCAGACTTCAACATCATGACTTTGTGCACTTCTGATGTTGTATGTGTGTGTGTGTGTGTGTGTGTGTGTAATTGTAAGTTTTTTTCTTTGTCTCTCCCTCTGTTCCCTCTTTTCTAGGTTTATCTCCACCATCCTACACCTTTACCCCTGTTCCACCTGTGCTGCCCACAGAGGCTGCCGCCGGTCTCTTCCCTCCCATCGGGCAGATGCTGCTGGCCCCTCGCCCCCTGCCACCAGGACATGCTTACTACCCTGCCTCAGCTCAACTATACATGAACTACACACCCTACTACCCCAGGTGAATCATGATTACATCATTTGAATAAAAGAGTTCTCTGTCATTTTCAACTTCAACACAATCTTGAACAAAGCACAATTCTTTTTTTAATTAGTCGTTGTGGTTCAATATTAGTTAATCGTCATTACCATGAAAATACTTTTTTCCTCGCGAATAAATGTGCCACATGAAGTTGTCAAATAAAAAGGGTTTTCAAAGTCACTATACATGGTAATCTCAATCCCCCCCCCCCCCCCATAATAACCACTCAACAACTAATATAAATAAAATTTAAGGTCTACAGAGTTTTAAGGCTTAAACTAAGGCTGTCAGTCAGTGCTAATTTATGGGTTGTGTGCTGCTGAGTAAGCAACTTAAGAAACTACGCTGGTATTGTTTACTGGTTTGTTTTTTCAGCTATCTGTTTGCATAGCAAGTATTATAGTGAATTGAATGGCACAAGTGCTATAAAACATTCTAAGGTGCAGGTTTTGTGTATTGAGTCTTTACAAACAATGTTTTCCAACCTTGACTTTTTTTTAAAATGTGCCTAAATTCTTTCACAAACAATTCCTAAACCTGAAAACAAGTTTATGGTGCAGCTATCACAATGATAGCTGTGGTAAAAAAATAAACACATAGGTTAAAGGGTTTTATGGGGGGGGGTTTCAACGGGTTTCACTTTGTTTGCTTTTTGTTGTTTACCGAAAAATTAAGTTGCTCATTGTGGAAAAACAGAGATACTTTCTCTAATGTTGGAATATGTGTTTCCAAGGAGAAACACTGGGACAAGGGTAGTTAATAACTGAAGATTGTGTTATCAGAGAACTTGGTAAACATCAAGTGACCTCTGTTTATCCCTGGTTGGATATTGAGTCGCACTTCAGACAACACCCAAAGTTACTCCCAGCCCTTGTCTTGTGCTGTTTCTGACGGTTACTGCTATATTGCTTAAGAAACCAACTGGTTCAGAGAAGAAATCAAGACAACAGTCTTGATTTACCCTCTCATTTTTATCTCTACAGTCCACCTGGCTCACCTACGACTTTAGGCTTCTTCCCCGCTCCTTCTTCCCTCTCTTCCCCTGGAGGGCTGGTACGGATGCCAGGCCTGCCTTACAACAGCAGTGGTGTTAAAGAGCTCATTAATGCTGTGCAAGGATACCAGGTAAGAGAGTTTCCTTCAAATACACCATGTGTACTTCATAATTTTACTGATGTATTGCTCATACTTACAATCGCCGTGTGGATTCAGAGTCCACATACCTCACTGTAGCTCCCAAATGCTTTATTCAAATCTCCTCCTATTATGGGTGTGTGTTTTCAGGCATCCATTGTGGTTGCCCAGAGGCTATCAAACTAGTTTATCCTGTCTACTCTCCCTGTTCTGTCGCACATGTACTGCTGGCTTGCTTCAACTTGAACTTGAGGAACTTTAGTTTTTATTATCTAAACATTGAGGAGAGTGAATCATCACAGGGAAAAGTGAAATAATACTTTGGGATTTATTTTTAATATTTAGGCAAACTCAGACTAGGAATGTATTTTCCGTCCTCTTTCATGTCAGTCCTGGATATCTTCAGGCCCACATTGCTGTTAGGTTATTGCTTGTAGCTATATGTGTCTCAGCGGTATGTTTCTGTCACCTCCACCCCCCCCCCCCCACCCTTCCTCATGCCACAGTACGCACCCGAGGATGCTCTCATGCACGCCCATGGGCCGGTGCATGCTCAAGACCCGGCCAGGACATTGCTCACGCAGCCCAAAGAATGGGTGTGTATTTAAGGTGTCTGAGGCAGGTGGCAGGTAAGGATTGGCTGAAGGCTCAGTGAGGGGGGCTCTGCTTTAGATAACCGTTTTAGCTCTTGCTTGACTGGTTAGCAGGGGTAACTGGGCTCAACATTGATGTTTCCTGTATAAAGAGGACATTTTCCACTACCTCAACACAGCAGTAACAAAGGGAACGTATTTGATTGGGCTGAGTGGTTAGAGGTATTTTCTTGGATTTTAGTTAATCTGTGGGTTTTGTTTTTGATGATTTTGCCTGGGAATCTGCTTTATCTGATACTTATCAGTGCACTTCTGTCCTCTCAAGAAAGGATTAAATGATACAGTGATAGGGAAAAGAATCAACTGATCGTTCACTAACATCCCTCCCTTGATATAGTGACTGTCCAATCATAACATCCTCAATAAGGCTGGATTGTCAAGCTAAGTGTTATGTACATGCAACAGAAACACAACAGTAAAAGCAAAAGCATTGTGTCTGTCTTGAGAAAGATAAGCTGGAATTGTTGTAATGTCTGGCTAACTAACCTAGAGTAACCGAGTGTTACTTTCAAAAGGATTTATTATGAGCTGTTCTAAACCTTCAACACCTGCTTGAATCACTCGCCACATGGGAACCAGCTTGGTTCAGCTCAGCATGGATGAATTCAATACACAAGCGAACAATTCTTGATCAACCAATTTTCATTGAAATAACTACTGAATCACCATCCTCAGTGGCTGAATCAGGAGCTTTTAGCAGCTTATCTGTGATTCACAGTCCCTCACTTTTTAATTAAGAGCTTATTCAAAAGCCACAGAAAAATGATTTTATATTTCAGTCACAAATGATAGCGTGCTGAGCCATTAGCCTAATGGACAGTGCTCTTTGTACTGTAATGAGGAAAAGGTCGGACAAGCAACTGCATGCACATTGTGCTGCAGTGAGCATTCGAACAAAGAGCAAACCAAGTACAAATTATAAGTGAGTACAAATCCTTGGAATGAACTGACAAGTGATTTGAATCAGCCAAATGACTTCCACGAATGCTGCAATCTGCTCCTGTTCTGTGCTGTACTGGAAAGCTTGACCAGCATAGCAACAGTAACTAAGGGGGCAGGGTTTAGCCAACGGTCAATTGTCGGTCTCGTTGTGCGACAGTACAATCGTTGGGTCATAAGAGGTGTCGCCTTCAGGCATTTGAGGAGGTGATGGCTAACATCTGGTGTTGGTATAAGGACTCCTTTTATTCTTGTTTGTTAGTTTTACATTGCAGTGATACTCGTGTCTTTCTGTCTCCCCTTTTCTCACCCTTCCTGGTCTCCCACCAGGGTCCCGTGGAGTCCATTTCTCTCCTGAACAGCAGTCTGATAGGTCAGTGCAGCGGAGGAGATGTTCCTCTCATGTCCCTTCCTACTCTCATGACCAAACCGGGAGGGCAGTACTTGGATCTGACACTGCTGTAGGGTCACACTTGTACATAAGTCATGTGACAACTTTGTATGTTTCAAAGACTTGTTAGTTGTTGTTTTTTTTATGTTTGTTTGTTTATTTTAGTCTTTTAGATGTGTTATTTATATCTTTGAGATACAGAGATAAATGTATTTTATAGCTAATTCATTGCGGCCTTAGCCAAAAAATAGCATTTTTTCCCCATATATTGCACAATGTGTATTTTAAAAGCTTTATAGAGATTTTTAAACCTGTTATGTTATTGTAATCAATATATTTGCTAGCAAAACTAGAGAAGAACGACTAAGTAGCAACTGAGCTAACTCTTTTCTTCCAGCTTTTCTGTGAAGAGTGAAAGTGTGTGAGTGTGAAAGCGATGAGAATGAGTATTATGCATGTCATGTTGATACATTTTATGTCCTAATCTGTTAATGGATTACATTTTATATGTTTATATACATTTGATACAGTGCACAGTGATTGTATTGGAAGCTTTAGTGCATGAAGAAGTTTAATAATAAAACTTTAAGATGTTTACATAATGCCAAAAATCAATGCACTGTTAATCAGTAAAACTATTAATGAGTATCATAGCAGTATCTTATGATAACACTTGTTACACTGTGAGTTTGTCAGGTCGTCTGATCTTTTCTTCAGACTTAATTTACAAAAATGTGACATCTCACACTTCAATAGCCCCTTGTCTGTCCTTCCTCTGTGCCCTCAGTGAGTAAGTTTCCATGTTGTGTTGTTGTGTCATGCCAGTGGTGGTTTGCCTCTTTGTTTTTGGCTCACCTGAGCAGTGGACAACGCCGGTTTATGGGGCACAGGTTTGCATTCATCCAGAGGACTCGAGTCACAAGCTCTCAGCTGAAGTGGGTGAATCTCAGGAGTCTGTTGAAGTTCATGACCAACTTATTTACATATTGTACTTCAGATTTAGCTGTCCCTCACATTTTCCTTGTTTTCTCTCTCACATCTACCCTAAATTTGTATTTTTGAAGAAAAAGCAGAAATCTGTTCACCCTATTTTATTTAACCTGGCCATTTATAGAGACATTGAAAAGGAAAGGAACTGAAGGACATGTTTGACACATGTCTTGTAATTTTATTGCTATTCGTGCCCAGCAGAGTTGATGTTTTGGCAGTGTGAACATGGCCTGTAGTAGGAGTTGTTCCTGCTCAGGAAGTCCTGTTGCAGCCATACTGGGACAAAAAAAGAAAAAAAGAAAAACAATAAACATAACATGTCAAGTTTCCAAGCCTCCTTCTGCTTGATTTGACCATTTGCCTGGTGAGCACTTCATCACCATCTGCTGTGCACTTTGAGGAACCATTGGAAGTGTCACAGCGAAAACATCCAAGCGGAGTTGTCTGATGACAGAATGCAGCTCAAGGCGAATCTTTGGGAACTCCCTCACACTGTTCTCAGTGATTACCTCTGAGTTTCCCACATACACACATACTCCAGCAAAGAAACCATTGTTACTTAGACACACTAAACATATTATGTGAGAGGATGGCCTTTTTTCTCCACTGGGTGGAATAGTGAAGAATAGGGAGAGCAGGAAGTGGGAATAAAGAGGGAAGACAGACAAAACTATGTCAGACCCCCTTGGGGCAGATTTAGCATTGTGAAATTCAATCCTATGCACCCCACCCAACTTGATCCCTTCTTAACACACTCACTCATTCTCCCACTCAAAAAAAGTTGTCGAAACCAGCATAGCAACAGCATTACCTAACAAAACTCAAACTAAGGTTTCTTAATTATTGATGTTTTTGGGACTTAAATGTGCTGTTGGAAAGCACAAAATCTGAAATCGGTATATTTGATTTAGCATAATTTAACTATATTTGGATCTTACATGAAGATTAGTTCAGTCTGATATTAGTTTGAATATTTGTGTGATTAAAAATCATTAAACCAAATTAAATAAGATATATGATAAAGCACTATCCATGAGCTCTTTTGGACTAATTTGAAGATGTCAAATAAAGAGCTAGTATGTCAGTTTAGAGAAACTTTGAATCCACATTGTTTCATTTAGCAGCCACTTTCCCTTTATGCTGCAACAACAGAACTATGATTAAACTAAAGGAACCATCACTTATAAGATGTTAAAGCTATAATGCATGTTAGCCTGCATGTATATCTGATCCTCACTCAATGGTTCTGTGGCTGCAACCGTGAATTAATAAATTAACTTGTCCTTACTTAAAAAAAATTAAAGGAAAAAGCATGTGTAGAAATATTATGCAATAACATTTCAAAAATGAATTCAGGGTTTAGTTAAAAAATAATGAACACTGATGTGGTTTCTTTTAGATAAATGGGAGTTTTCTAAGGCAAACAGTACTCCATGCATCTGCATTTAATTGAAAGCTTTAGTCTTTTTTTGAAAATAATGTATGTTTTTTTTTAAAGCTGAATGTGATGTGTTAATGTTTGAATGTCATACAGATATTTGCTGCACATTACTTCACTCATACCATGATTTCTTTACTCACTGAAGTATTATCCATTGGTATGTAGTTCACTAAAGAACACAGCAGAAGTGCAACTCATAGTCTGACATATTCCATTGTACCTGCACTAAGAGATGTAATGACAGATGAATCAGTATAATCCTTTGCCACATCATCCATTCTTGAGGAGGGCAAGAGCTGTACTCAAAATTAACACACCGGCACACAGGGTAAGGTTGATCCACATTCCCATGTCAGAGGACAGGTGAAAGGTGTTGAACTAAGCTGTCAAACTGATGATGTGGCCTTTAATAAGACCAAGCCGTTGGCAGAAAAAACTCAGTCAATTAATATAGTACAGCAGCAGGCCATCTGCTGCCTCAGCTGTCACAAACAAGGCCAGAAATAAAGTATTGGAGCAGTGCTCTTATGCTTATTAACACTTTATTTCCAAGAACATGCTTTCTCAGACCAGATTTGCATTTTACCTGTAATGAAAACTGGATGTAAAAAAATAGCAAAGTGATCCCGCTCCTTCATGACAGCCTGTAGTTTCAGTAGCTTTGATTTGTCTCCTTCTAGTGGGCAGGCAGACATTTACACCGCTGCACAGTTTTGCAGCACAATCCATTCTTAGCACTTTACACTGTCAACTCCAGGATTTCAGGATTTTCTTTTAAAACCACAAATGCTGCAAATGTTTTCAGCATGTAAAATTGAATATCTCATAATACATACAGTACGGAAGTAAGCATTTACATTGCCTGTTCTGTTGTCGGCACATTAATTACAATGTCTATTTACACTTTAAACAAACTGATTTGTTAGTAATGTGCTCTTATGTGCAGATCGGTGCTTCAACAGTCATTGTCTGAAACACAGTTTAGGCATCAACATAGACACAATGACAGTGAAAATCACATAAAACCTAAAGATAACCGCAAATGAAATCAGATAATCATTTAGATAAACATATTTATCATGCAGGCTGCACCAGAACATCCGCAGTTTGTCTGCAATGAAGAAATCTCCTTGATTCCAATTTATCTTTTCACACAGTTTCAGTTCAGCAAATATAAAGAGCCCTCCATAATAACAATTAAGCAAATATAACAACTGCCATTGGGAAAATATGTTTTTATAACTACTCAGTGTGCGTGCAAATATATAAATATTGGTTGATTTGAATTTGGGACTTTGTAGGGTCCTCCTGTTTTGCTTCGGATGTCAATGAAGTCACAGAGTTCAAGGGTCAACGTCTCAGAGTTCGGTCATCAGCAGGGCTCTCATGATCTTCTCTCTGTCCAACCTGATTTCCTCTCCGCTACAGATAAACACAAACACCGAAGCTGTATGTTACAACAAATTCAAACTTTGTCAATTTTGATTTATTTTGCTCTTTTTGTTTTGTTTATTTGTTTGTTTGTTTTTTCTACAATGTCAAATTATTATTCAGTATAAACATTTTTTTATAAATGGCAGCATAAATTTTTTTTTTCTGCAATAAATCCAATACAAACAACATTACACCTGCTTTACAAAGGTACACAGTTAAATCATTGCTTTTCATTTGGTCTTATTGAATTAAGATAAAAGGTTTTGGATCTGCATCATGGCTCCACATGGAAATCTGGTAGTGAGATTTCAAAAAAAGGATACCATAAGATCATTGATCAACTAAATATTAATGGAAACACAGTTGTAGCAGGAAACAGGAGGTACAGATCAAGACAACATGCCACTATAATCGGTTGCAGTGCTTATCTCTCTAAAACAAGGACACCACAACTCACATAATCAAGCCAAAAACAACAACAACATAAACAAACAAGTTAAGCACTTCATTTTTGGCATAGGAGGGATCAGTGAAGTTTGAGGGAAAACTCAGACAGTGTGAAGGACTCTGCATAATGTGAACTTTGTGGAAAGTGCCAAGAAAAAAAAGTGGTTTTCTAACAATGCTTTGAGATTAACCTTTATGCTTGAGAGTATATAGGATATCTGAGGAATTTGGAGGCAGATTTTTTTTAAATTTAAGATGAAGACAGATGAGTTTGGCTCAGAATGATGTCAGCGTCCATCTGATTTAGCATATACCTGGCCATCACTGTCACAGCAAATGGCTTGTTGAAACAAGGAAGCACAGAAGTGGGAGTGTGATGATATGCAGCCACATAAGTGCAGAAAGGTGCAAAAGCTGATATTTATAATATCAAAGTAAAAAACAAAACACTGTTTGACAAGGTGATTGCCAGTTTTGGAGAGGAGGAATTTTTCAGCTGGATAATGACCTTGCTGATATCATCAATTGTCCTGGCAAAAATAAATCTGTTGTTTTTCACTCTGGACTAAACTGTCAATGAAATAACTACTTTACATAACAGCAAAAACCCCTCCTGCTCTTTTTAGAAGTCAAAAAATGTAAACACCTTTAGTCCAATTATCATGGGTGATTCTACAGTAAGTAGCCTAATATACTAACTTATTCATATCTAAAAACTGTTCTTGCGTCTGTTTATCAGCTCTCCTGTCCATTGTCACGGAACTTAATTAAAACATTGTGTGATTTAAAGGAAGCATAACCATAACAATGTTGTAAATGTTGCTGATTTCACATGAATCAAGGGCTGGAAAGATGCTAACTACCACTTAAATAAACAACGCTAGCATTGATATAAAATTAATATATTCTACCATTTTTGTCTGCATTGTCATTAAGCTGAATTTTTTATATTTAGTAGAAGAAATTCAGTTATTAAGATGTTACATCACTGATATATTGATTTGTCAGTAGCAGAAAAAAACAAAATACATTGCATTTTACAAACTGATGTTCACAACTAGTTATATAGCAAATGTAGTGATTTCCCTTATTACGGAGTATGTGATCAAGTATGGAGTGCAGGTGTGTTACCTGTCGTTATGGGCAGCGAGGTAAGGGACGAGGTGAGGAACGGAGCTACGGTAGTAAGAGGGGGAGAGGTGAGGGGAAGGCGAAGGCGAAGGTGAGGGACAGCATGGACTACCTAGCTCCAATGCTGGCATATTATCCACCTGTAATACACATCGGTGTATGCAAATACATACACATTCCTCTGTTTACTTAAAGATATGCAGAAACAGTGAATTAATCCCCAAAGGTGGTGAAGAGTGCACTATAACAGATAAAGCATGCATTATTAACGGTTTTTACACTGTATGTGTGTGGGTGTTACCTGTGGGTATATAGACGGCTGTATCTGTTTGTCCAATGAGCTGCTAGATCCTAACTTGCCTGTTCTCTGAGAGGAGATTGCAGCAAGTGCTTCTGGCAGATTATCTTCATCCTCATGGTTACTGATGAGGAACAAAATGGAAGAATGAATGGCTTACACGACCTGCAGACTGTGAACAAAATGTCAGAGATTGCTCGGCTTTTGCTAGAAAGTACTCAGAGAAGTATTTATCTCAGACAGTTTCCTACATTTAGAAACCGAAGAACATATTGAGAGCGCCAGCTGTCAGAAACAATCAGTTGTTATGTTTACTCACAAGCTGAACTGTCGGACCAGGCGTTTTCTACGGTTAGTGCTCAGGTTTGCCTTGGCTTGCAGTTCTTCTTGTGTTGAGTTGCAGTCCTGCCTGTGGGGCGTCTTATCTGCTGTCAGACTTGATGCAGCTGAGTCTTGGGATGAGCTCTGACACCTGAAAAGCAGAGCCGTCACACAGGAGGGTAAGTCATAGTTTGGTGAAAGATTTGTAAACATGGGAAAAGAGTGGGCGGGGCACTGACCTGTCATGGAGGGTCTCATTTGAACTCTTCCCTCTGGGCGTTGTGGGGGCCTCCTTTATTGTGGAGGAGAAAAATGAGAGAGACAATACTTTTGGTTACGCTGCCAACAACTGAGTTGGAGATTTAAAATGGTAATTAGGAGGAAGTGAGATTTAGTATTCACCCTGAAAGCTGCCTCCATCTGTGCCTTGAGGATGTTGCATTTGAGGTGGTCAGGGAGCATTGCTGGAGAAGCAGTAGGGTGCAGAGATTTTTCAGACAATTGCTTCTCCTCTCCCTGCCAAGACAACAGCGAGAAAGGTGATAAGGCCAGGAAAAATCTCATCAGGATGTAAAACTATCAAGCGAAGACATTTCTGACCTTGTTGTCAATGTTGATGTGGAGCGAGGGCCATGGAGGAGAATCGCCTTCTGACTCCAGAGCCTTGAGCAGAGACTGAGAGATGTCCAACTCATCTGCAGGGCAGGGAGGAGCTCTGCGTTCTAAATAACACAGTGTTTAATAAGACTTCTCTCCTAGAATACTGCACAATCATATTTTTTGTTGCAATGAGTAAATATGATTTTTAAAAACGAGTGCATATTAACTGGCAATGGCTTGAGAAAAATTTGTGTTAATGGTGACAGATGTCCGTCATTATTAATTTATATTTCAGAGCTGCAATGTAATGGGAGTGATGAGATGTACAAGATGTCAAGTCTTCAGGGGACTGGTAAAGGTAAAGCAGGCCAAAATCCTTGAGTAAGAGTCGTTGCACTGAGATATGCTAGAGGACAGATTCATCAGAGGTCTGATGGAACGATAATGACACCTAATAAAGTGGAGGAACGGGCCTGTATTTTGATCACTTATTGAACACTACTCAAGGAAGGATAACACACCTCCTTCAGTGTTATTTTGGAGCCAGTGGTTGTTGCTTGCAAAAAAATGTATGTTGAACAAATCAAGAAAAATGACCCTCTCGACATGAAAGACTTTTTTATGAGGTTGGATAAATTTGAATTTTATTTGAAAAGCCAGAAATGTCAACGGTCATTTTTTGTGCAAATTAGTTATACTTCAGAGGTCATTTGCGAGGTTACCTGAGACCAAAATGTTTTTCACTGACAACGTTGTATTTGGTAAAGAGGAGAATTCACTCTGACTAATTTAATAACTGTGTAATATGGGTGAACTGAACTTTTAAATTACACAGCACTGAACAAGAAAAAGAGCATCGGCATGAAGTCCAGACGCATTTATGCATCACCTTTCTTGGCTGACAGTACTCACTGTTCTTGGTGTGTGTGTGGCAGAGAGTGTCCTGGCTGTGCGTATGGCGGCGGTGATGATGGTGGGTCTTGCCAGAATATGAATTTTCATTCTCTGATGAGCTGTACTGATGGTCTGTATCAAGACCACTCAGCGGGAAACTGTGGAAGAAACATGGAGTCAAAACAAGCCTCAAACAAGAAAGCCTGTTGGATATAACAAACTGCAAACATCCAGATAAATCTTCATCAACTAAGCTGTAAACATTCTCAGTTCATGACTCATATCAACAAAATGAATGAGACAATACATGACTGTTTCACTACTGATATTACTTTGTTACCAAACCCTGAAAGAGGGAATGCATCACAGTTTCCATTATTCCTGTTTTTTGGAATCTTGTTGATAAAATGATTTTCTTGTAATCTTAAAGTGGTCTGGGACATGGGCAGACATGGTTTTTCACTCATTTTGAGTCTAGATCTTCTACGTTCTTGTACATTTTCAGAAGAACACATTTTTTTCAGTTTTTTCCTTTGTAAGTCATAGAGAGAGAGAGAGAGAGAGAGAGAGAGAGAGAGAGAGAGAGAGAGAGAGAGAGAGAGAGAGAGAGAGAGAGA
>JAOXYM010000006.1:14504176-14514836 GCA_028567055.1 Leptatherina wallacei | reverse complement strand
TGTGTGTGTGTGTGTATGTATGTGTGTGTGTGTGTGTGTGTGTGTGTGTGTGTGTGTGTGTGTGTGTGTGTGTGTGTATGTGTGTGTGTGAGCATGGATGAAAGAGGGTTATCTGAGGTCGCTCACCGCATGCAGGCTGGGATCAGGGCTGGCATGAGAGCTGCAAAAGAATGTCAACAATCACTGATAGCAGTATTGTACAAAAACTGATTTTACACCAAACACAAAAGATATTATTTGAACATTTGTACTTTACAAGCTAAAGTTATCAGAATATAGAAAAAAACCTACAAAGTCACAACACTTTTACTTCTCATTTACAAAGGGCGACTTTTTTGTGTTAGACTAAATCCAGGCAGTTATGTGGATTAAGGTCGGGGATAGGGGATCAGGAATGAATGTAATAAGGGGGAATGCCCTCACAAAGATACCAATGTGAATGTGTCCATTTTGTCTGTTTGTGTGTTTCTGAGTGTATGTTTTACCTGATATGTGGAGGCTTGGCCGGAGAAATGGCAACTGACAAGGAGATGCAACATCAGTTAGCAGAGAAATGTGCAAGTATGGCATTTCTTCTTCATTTATGCAATTCATATGAGTCAGACCAGCCTCGCTGAAGACATGTCATTACTCTGCTGCTCAACACTTCAATCTTTAAATTTACATACTTGATCTGAATGGTAGATCCGAGTCAAAAAAGTGATTGGAAATCATTTCTGAAAGTCTTGGGGTAAATACAGGCTGTAGTCTACATGCTCATCTTTTATGATGGGTAGCTTAAAGTGAGGTAGTTGCTTGTGAGCCTGTCAGGATACTGCAGCTCTCAGAAGGTGAGAATTATGGAGGAGTGAGAGTACAGCAGGTGTTTTTGACTAAAAAGGGTGATGCGCATGGCTACAAATTTGACCTTTCCTTTCAAAAAGGAGCAGAGCTGTTTTATATTCAATAGATTAATCAAATCACAACGTAATATTACGTAATATTTTTAGAGAGCAACCTTTGAAAGGGCTGATGGTTTCACAGACTGAAGCTTTTCTAAGCTTCACACTTCTATGCCGCAAATTTCAGAAAGTAAGAAAACAGTGTGCGACCTTTATGATAACACACAAGGGCTTGTAGGGGACAGGTGTTATTAGTCATCCATGTTTTCTACGCGCTCATAAGACTCACCTTTGCCCAACGACTGTGTGCGGGAGGGGTAGCGTTTGCTCGGCATTCTCTCAAATGTGCTGGCTCGCCTCAGTCTGCCTCCATGAGTGGCCTGATACTCTGTCTTTCCACTGAAGAAAAAACCCACAGATGAGGTGACGAGTGAGAATTATTATTACAAACTACATTCAAAATCTTTGCAAAGCTGCAGGGTTACCGAGGTCGTAGTATTTTACAAAAAAGAAAAAATGCGGTTAGATACAAAAGCTCACTGATGGAGGCATAATAAGGATTTTTTTCCTTTAGTTCAGAAGGGATCCTTATTTCTGAGGATGAATCACTCTTTCAAAATCTGGCTTACAGTATAAGCAAATATTCACAAGACATAAATGACTATTTGAGATCGAAATTCAACACAAAATTGATGTGAGAAAAAAAACAGGATCTTATTCTGTCAGCCCAGGTTTTCACACTGTTCAAGTGTTTGTTTTTGCTTCCACCATCTTTAATATGAATGTTTATCCACTGACAACAGATGCAAGTTTTGATTGAGCTGCTCCAACAAATAACAGGAAGTGTCCTTCAAGTGTGAGAATTTGCTGATAATAATCACAGGAAAACAAACAATATGATGGGGACATCTCAGTCGCCATAGGAACAGATCCACGTAACCATAGATACAGTGTAACCATAGATACAAAGGCTCTGTTTTATGTGACACATTATTCCCCATATGCTGGTAAGTAGTGCTGGCCACAGTTACCTGAGCCAGGCGACGCGTGTTTTCCTTCTTTACTCTCAGTACAGGAAACTGCTCTGTGACTAATCAACAGGTTTTGAGGCCGTTTCTGTGCTTTACCTGAATCTGAAGCGGGACCCCAGTCGCGTGAAGTCGCTGTGGCTGGCTTTCCCTGTGGTTGGCTGGCGCAGACGAAAGAAGGCATGGCTTTCCACGGCGCACTTCCACAGGTGTTTGCAGCTCTTGGCGCTGGCTAGCTGGAACATGAACGTGTGCTCCTGCTCACGACCCTTCACAGTCAAATGAGCAGATATAGTCAGTCCTCTTCTGAAATCATTACAGGAGATTAGGGATATATTTGCCACTGGTATGTACAAGGTAAACAAACCTGATCATCGTCCTCCACCACCACCAACGTGAGGCGACTCTTTTTGAAATCTAATCGCGTGATTTTGGGCCTGAGTAAACACACACAAAGAGGCACAAATGAATAATAAAACCAAAGAGTTTTCTTTAGTTCTCTTTTTTTTTTCATTTTCTGGTCAGGTCACATGCTGACCCACAACTATATTGAAGTTGAAGTTTCAATTCTCTTACCAAAAGAAAAGGCCAATTTTGTTGGAGCCTTCAAATACCAAGATGCCAGTCGGAGTGAGACCCAGTGCGTACTCTCCTCCATCTCTGCCCTGAAGACATCATCATAACACACATATCTAGTTCTCCAACACCACAGGGGCATATATAAACTCATATCTGTGGTAGTGAAATTCACTCACGCACCTTGACAAAGTGCATATCTACGCCGTAATGTTCCAGCCACTTGCATTTGTTGAGAAAAGATATCTCTGCTTGAGATGGGCTCTTTCCCCTGAGGGCAAAAAAAAAAAAAAAGATACAATGCTGAGCTTTCACAACAAGAAATATCATTCTCTCCATCACATCAACTCTGATTAGCAACTCAGACAGAGAACTATTATAAAACGACACCTCCTGCATGACCTCTGATTGTAATTGCTGTGAGCTCCTAAGTAAAGAAAGAGTGAGTAATTATCAGGTTGCATCTCCAGGTCAGTCTTGCGGGTGTGGTGTAAGATTGAGCGTAAACTTAGGCTGCCTTTACATGAATCTCCTGACCCAGTGAAGTGCTGCATACAGTATGTAAGTAATCTAATCTGAGATGGGCAGAGTCAGAGTGCAGTTGGGTTAAATAATGCCTGGAATCAATCAAGACCCTTCAGAGATTAATCCCATAATCCTTCACACAGACCAGTGATACAGAGGCCGAGGCGGAGGAGGCGAGTGCAGAGGGATGGTGAAATGAGACACCCTTGTCAGTGAAAATGCTGGTGCTGACAGGCGGCTTCCTTTTCTGCCCTGTGCTCTGCTTTCTGCCCCGGTTGTTTCATCCACTAAGAAGAGAAATCTGCTCGGGTCAAGTTGCTGGTCACTGGATGCCCTCCATTAAGCTAGTTTGACTGTGTGGAGGTGTTTATGGCTGCACACGAAGGCCTCTTTTTAGGATGTGCAGAAGGAACAGTAAACTGCTCTTTGATGGAGTTTCATCCTTACCTGAGATCCAGCCACCTGCCGAAGATGTCCGCCTCCATGGGCTCGCTCTGTTTCGGAGTGAAACGAAACTCTGACACCAGCTCAGGAGAGTGCTCCAAGGGGTCGCAGTCCCCCAGCTCACCTGGATGTAGATACACATGAACACATTCAGAACATTTATTCTGTGTAAATTAAACTAAAAAGTTGCAATAAGTTTAGGAAAAGACTTAAAATGTGACTGGTGTGCCCCTTTGGGGTGGTAAATCTTATTAAATGTCATCATATAAACAGACCTAAGTTGATAAAAGGAATCTACTTACTTTGTAAACAATAAGCCGCCAGCTCCACAGACACATCATACGGACATTTTAACCTTACAGGACAAAACCAGACAATCATGAGCAACTGTTTGAGCAAAACAAAACACGAGTTAGCGTGTGTAGTAGAGACATAAAACTGGCTAAATGCCATACGCTGCGTGTATGTGTGGGAGACCATGTCAAGGAGGAGAGGAGCAACCCTTTTCCTAAAATAAGCAGCCCTCTGCTGTTCTTGATCTTGAGCTTTATAATAGAGTTGGACTCAGGGGATCCGTGGCCCAGATAGAGGAGGTAACACTTTGTCTGAAGTGTGTGTTTGCACAGCCAGGTCTGTTTGTGTGTAAGAAACAGATGTCGTTGTACAAACGTCCCCCAAAACTCTAGTGGAGGTGACCTGTGTACAGATGAGTGTGTTTTTTCAAGGTTTATTGTTGCTGATGAGACATGGACGTCCTCATAAATGAAGATGGAGAGCCTGAAAGTGACTTGTGGGGACGTTTGTACTCTTGCCGTTTCCATTTCCAGTCTTTCTGCTGAGCTAGAACACAAGCGGAGTCGACCTTTTCATCTAATTCTTGACAGAAAAGCGAATCCTCTCCTTGAATGTGCAACAATGCAGTACTGCATATGCATTTACTATAAAACATCAATCAACCACAATATTAAAACCATCTGGCCGTTATAATGTTTCCAACGTCGTCTTTGTGTGTGACTTGAGGTGTTTAGCGCTAAAAAACCGGCAGGAGAGTTTGGAAGCCGGGTCAACAATTTTTTTGTATCCGTGTTTGACTCCAATAATGTTTTGATGAATAGATTTGTGTAAAAATCAGCTTGTCCTGGTCACTGATTTAATGTCCTCTTAAACACAGCAGCATGATCTTCCTTTTGTAGATTACCGTCTCATTTACATCAGAGTAACAAAGATGCTAAGTTACAACTCTGCGGTAGTTTTTATTGTTTTCAAATCAGATCAGTAGCTGCGGAATAAGGTTCAATCTTACATGATTAAATGATTTTAAAATGTATATATAGTATTTATCTCATGGCAAAAAGGATAATCCAAGAACACGTTGGCCTTAGCAAACAGATCAATGATCATTAGCATTATTCTTTTCCTGCCTGGCGTAAGTAATGTTGGCATGTGTCCTCATGTTTTTTGTGTGCAAAATAAGACTTACTTGCCAGACAAAATGTCTTGTCGAAGCTGCAGCACAAACAGATACCTGTCAGTGTGACAAACAGCAAAACAAGTGAGTGAAGGCACAAGATCATAAAACAATGTATCACAGGTTTTTCCTCATGTCTGACACATCATTTGCTTTAACAAGTCTCTGTCCATTTGGCCTTGATTTGAATTTGCCCACAGAAGCAAAGTAATTAGCTTATGTCCCCTTTAGACATCTATGCTGGGCTCCAGAGAGCGCACTGTGCATGTATGTGTGTGTGTGTGTGTGTGTGTGTGTGTGTGTGTGTGTGTGATTTTTACCGTGTAAATTCCTCACGCAGGTTATTTGGCTCTGAGGAGTAAAACTTCACTCTGAAGAAGAGTTTGTAAGGCTGGCCGTCTAAAAGAAATGAAAACAGACAAGAAAGTGGGAAGATAAAGACGAGGAGCACAATGAAGCAGTAACTTGTGAAGATTAATTTAATCAAATCAAACCCTCTTCTGATTTATTTAATCCATTTAATTTCATCCTTCCACTGTACCCTTTCCATCTAGTTCATCCATCACTGTCATAAGACCAGAAATCTCTATTCACTCACATTTCTCTGACTTTTTTTTCTGTCATGTTTTCTGTCAATTTTATGTCTTTTTTTCATGCTACAGAATTACGACAATATTCATCTCTCTTCCCTCCTGCCGCACCATTTATCCCCGTGATAAAAGCTGGAGAGAAAACAAGGGTATGGCTCTTAATGCACATGCTAATCACCGTGTCAACATAAGATAATACTCCACCTGCTCCCCACTTACCTGCTACCACATGCACATACAGTAGGCTGCACAATGTTCTGCACACACACTGATTAGGAAAACATTTTCAGGCACAGTGAACGTACCTCGGATCTGTTTCTTTATAGCTTTGGACATATCCAGCCAGTGCTAGTAGAAAGTCAAAGCAGAAAGGTTAGAGCGACTTATATCAGCATGTGGTCCACACTGATCGAGATAAGAGCTTTTTACTCACTGAAACTTGGTCTGTGTCCATGAACTGTAATCCAAAGTAGTCTGTCTCAACCAGATCTATGTGATACATGATCTGATCAAAAAGGTCCTGACCTTTGGATTTACTCTAGAAAAGAAGAAATATAAAAGAGAATTATTGTTTTGTTTTAGTTTATCTCTGCTATTGCAGGGAACACATCTTCGTAAGTATCAACTGTCAGCCTGTTTCAGGCTGACCTGAAGCAGAGGGGAAGCAAAGGTGAGCATGTGTATTGATGAGATAGTCGACCCCCCCCCCCCCGAGGGAAATGCCTGTATTCAGGCTTTTGACATAAACACACAACCAAGGGCACAAGTCAGCGCAGTAGAGGACAAACTGCAGCACATTGTCCTGAAGTTATTGGGAGCAGTTTATGAGTAGATGTGCCTCATCAGCCCATATGAAGACATAACCCAAGTCTGACCCATATAAAACACAGAGGGTGTGTAGAGAGATGACAGCCTTGTACTTTGGATCCTGATAACAAGTCTAAACTTCCTGGTGGGTGTGCGAATGTGTGATGAAATCAGTGGTATTAAGGGATTGAGCACAGAAAAAAAAATAGCTTGTGTTCATTCTGCAGCATGTAGTTTAGACAGGCTGACGGGAGTCATAGCCTCCATCATCTTCACAAGCAACTAAAAGGAATAATTTGCGATAAAGATTTTTTTTTAACTCTTTCTTCTTTCTGTTGTGTTTTGGCTGCTTTCAGCCTGGAGTGACACACTAATAAGCTTTAAAAGGTGAGTTTCGGCTGTGCTTGATGCACCTGTAACAGCGCCTGAGGGAAAACAAGGGCACATGAACGAGCTTGTTCCAACACACCTGTGACTAAGCCACCAGCTTGACAAGTCATGTGTCATTTTAAATGGTAATACTCAAGAGAAAATGTGGCTTTGTTTTATTTCTATAATCTCCCTGCAGCAGGACAAGAGAAAAACTCTCTGGCCTGATAACCCACAGTACACTAACTGAGAGTTTCAGAAAGTGACGCACGCAACAGCTTCAGTGACACACACAACCTTTAAAATGAAAACATCTTATGGAGGAGCCACTTACGCACACATGCCCACACACTCACTCATCATCCCACCTACCCCTTGCATGCTCGTATCGCTCGTCTGTGGCACAGAGTCCCCATAGTGGTAAATCAGATCAGGGAGTCAGGGAATAGAGACAGACTGAGAGGGAGAGAGAGAGAGAGATGGAGGGAGAGAAGGAGATGAAGGAGGTGGAGGAGGAGGCTAGCGAAAGAATAAGATGATGAGCAAGGGAGAAAGGCCACTGAGGGAGTGTAAAAGAAGATTATGAGGGAGGATGGCTCAAGGAAGGGAGCCAAAGAGGAGATTGCTGAAGGAAGATCAGATGTGAGCAAACAGGGTGGAAAAAGAGTGGAGGGAAGATGCCATAAAAGAGCAAACAGGAGGGGATCTGCTTCAGGTCTGAACTAGTTAAGAGTTCCCTGTAGTCAGAATAAGGAAGCAAAGTGATAAAGAGCAGCATCTGGAGCTGCACCTCTCACTACACAGGAAGACACGCTTATACGAAGAGATGCACACTGTTAGCACTGACAGTCTGGTGACAGTTAACTCCAGATGGATTCCCTCTAAGCACATGTAGTCAGTTTGAACTGAACAGTTAATCACATTGACCGATCTGTGAGGGTTTAGAAATATGTCATTAAAAATGGAAACAGCTCTCATGATGGAGTCGGACAAGGTCAAATTAAATGAGTCACAAGTCAAAATACAATAACATTTACATTAGCAAAGCAGAGCCATTAAAGTTCCCAATATTCATTCAAACACTTTCTCATATCTTCTCATCAATAAATCAACAGCCTTTTTTCTCTGAACCCTAATAAGAAATTTGCACTTGCTAAATTATTGGAGAAATAAAACACTGATCTAAATAATCCCTTTTCACAATCAACCAAACTTTCAGGATGTTAAAATGAAGCAGCCTAATTATAATCTGAATTTTAAAGGCTGTAAATTAAACTTGAAGCATGGCCCAGCTTTGGACATTTGAAAGTGGAAAATAAGGAAAACCCAAAAGGACTCCACAGTGTCCCCCAGGCCACACCTTGACACACACTGATCTGAGCTACTAACTCGCCCTGCCACTTGCACTCTTGCTTGCACACTCTGTACAGCGTCAACACGCAGCATTCAGGCTTCAGCGCACTCACAGGCAAATCCACGTTGACATCCGAGCCGTCCAGCAGCAGGACGCGGCAGGTGATGGTGGCCCTGGACGTCCCGGCCGCCGGGATGTGGACCGGTGCTCCTCCGGTCACCACGGCGGGCGCGTGGACGACCTGCTGCTGATGGGGCAGGAGCAGAGGGTTCCCGGTCATCCCCCCTGCTCCTCCTCCTCCTCCCCCACTTCCTACTCCCCCTTTACCGTCCCGCTCGTCCCTCTCTCTCATCTGGAAGCGGCTCCGGGAGCGGCGACTGAATGTCCGGCGCAGAAAGCCCATCATCTTCCTGATCCACAAGGCGACGAGGTCCGTGTTGTGTCCGTCAGAACTGCTCCACAGAACAGCCGTGGCAGCTGGGGTGCTGCTTCCGTCGCCGCCTCCTCCTCCTCCCCGTCCTCCCCGGGGCGAGGAGTCACTCAGCAGGCACGGAGGAGACTTCAGGGCTGCCGATCAGTCCTCAGGCTGGATGTTGGCAGCAGCGGAGGACTCTGGCCGCATACTAATGGACCTAACACAGATTGACTACCAAGGTAACAACCAGTTGATTTCCAGTCATTCGGTCCGGTGTGATGGCAAGACTGTCACGAAAATACAAGCAGCCCTCCTCCTCCTCCTCCTCCTCCTCCCCCTGTCCTGTCCTCTCCCGTGCACCTGCTTCGCTCGCTGTTGCGCACCGACTCTAAAATCCCGGAGAAATCTCGTCCGACGCTCCGCAGTGGGAACCCTGAGTTACACGGGGCCGGGGAGGGAGAGGGGGGTATTATCACCTCTGGACCGGATCAGACTCCGGTGGTTGTTGCTTCGTATTCCCACCGGAGAACCGAAACTACTAGTCTACCTCACAGGTAAAAGTCAACCAGCGAAACTGGACAAACAGCATGATCTGCGCCTGCGTAAAAACACAACGCAGAACAAACTTCTGTTCCTCCTGACTGGCCGACCCATTAGTGCCAGAGAACCAGCGCCACCTGTCTGTCACAGGGACCCGCCTGCCCTAATACTCAATCATTTTTTGTTCCCAAGCTTGGGAGTCGGGGAGCCCAAGGGCTTCTGAAGGGTTTTCCAGAGGTCCACAGCGTAGTAATGAAGATCAAGGTCCACTCTTTTCGTAAGCTTTGTTTGCGCAGCATCTTTTGGGCAAGTTATGCAACTTTAAGGGCTTTACAAGTGCAAACATTCAAAATGCACGGAAGAGGGCGGGAAATAACAACAAACCAAATTTAAGATAGGTAAAAGAATAACTACCGTAATTAAATATAATCACACATGAACACGAAATTAATTTGAATAAATATACAACAAAAAGCAAACACCTCTTTACAAGGCATTATTGGAATTTCATGAATTATTTTTTTCTTTTCTTTGTTTATTTATAATCAGCTGTTTTAATTTTCCTTTCGGCAAAATATTTACAAATTCCCAGATTTCAGTTTCAGATTTCAGAGTCCAAAAAATAATCCAATCACCTTAAAATCTCCCAGTTTGTATACGGACAAACACAGAATTACATTATTTTCCTATCCTTCATGGGGGGAAATAGGATTTTCTGGGAGTTAGTATAAAAAATAATTTCCACAAAAGAACCAGTGTCATCAGCATGCTTCTACATCATCCTTAAGCTGTACATTTTAAAAACACATTACACAACCTAAAGCATATTTCTCTTTTATGTAGCGACTTTTCAGGACACTTTCACCCTGTTCTGAGAAGGGGCTTCTAATCTTGCAGTTCTAAAGAATATATTTTCACACAATCATTTGTTTAATCTGGATCAAGTCCGTGTATAAATTTTCAACTAGATTAACCTTGGTGGAAACAAATGGAACACACAAACTCCGATGTGCACATCCAGTATGAAATGTCCCTTAAACCTTGTGCCCTATAATGTACTACCCTCTGGACATCTTTATGGCAAAAATGTACATGCTCAAAAGACTGCTAAATCATCACATTTTAGTTTTTTTTCCCACAATCAGAAGCATTCATCGCTTAAAGAACTTCAGACCTGTTTAAAGCTACTAAACATTAAGTGATTTTTTAAAATCATTATTTATCTAAAAAACACAGAAAAAACATATTTTTTTCCATATAATAGAAGGATGGAGCATTGGTGCGATTAGAATCTTGGATATTTTTGACAATATTTATTTGATTACATTAATATACTTTATACTCCCTCTGGACACCTTTATGGCAAAACATCCCTCATTGACTTCCATTAAAACCACATTTTTAAATCTCACTGAAACAAAGAAATATTTTTACTGTTTTCTACCACATTAAACTATTTCCCCATTCTATATGAAATTATTTTTTTTGTTAGTTATATCATGGATACCTTTGACTACCAAGAGGTTGCTAGTGTGATTTGTTTGTGTCTGTTTGTGTGTGTGTGTGTGTGTGTGTGTGTGTGTGTGTGTGTGTGTGTGTGTGTGTGTAGTTTACTACATTTCCAGCAACAGACTAGCAGGTCCTGCATGTGACATGGTGCTCT
>JAOXYM010000006.1:14484567-14504076 GCA_028567055.1 Leptatherina wallacei | reverse complement strand
TATTTTTTTTGTTAGTTATATCATGGATACCTTTGACTACCAAGAGGTTGCTAGTGTGATTTGTTTGTGTCTGTTTGCATGTGTGTGTGTGTGTGTGTGTAGTTTACTACATTTCCAGCAACAGACTAGCAGGTCCTGCATGTGACATGGTGCTCTCTGCATATACACCTGCTACACTTTGTGCAGGTGGTATAAGACCTCTTGGCTTGTGCACAACAAGCACACACCTTGTGGTCGAGTTGGTGGCCGCAGTGGTAAGCTGCATGTTTATCTTTGGTCGTGAAAGCAGCCAGGTGAATAAACACACTAACAGTTGCTTTTGACTACAGCTAAAGGCAGGAGGCCATGTTTTTCCTCAAGCACCTATTCAAAGACACATGAAATATATCCCTAAAGATGGTCTTTTTCCCCACCTCTTTAATGATCAATGTGTGCTTACAGATTCAGACTCTCTCTCTCTCTGTCACACATACAGTTGTGCACAAAATTATTCATACCCTTTCATTACAGAAGGAAAAAATACAGCTGTCACTGAAATAAGCTGAAACTGACAAAGTAAAAATAAATAAAAATCTAATGAAAATCATGACATTGTTTCTGAATTGTGGTTCAAACAAAATATGGATAAAAAAAGAAGCAAAAAATATGATAAACTAATGTACGTTATGTCACTCATAAGATATTTTGTTGAGCAATTCTTTGGCGATCACTGCAATCAGGTGTTTTCTGTAACTCTCAATCATACTTCTGCACCTGTTGACAGGTATTTTGGCCCACTGCTCATCAGCAAAGTGCTCTCATTGGTCCATGACCGTTTTGTTTGTTTGTCTCTTATTACTTTTTTCAACTCAATTAAATTACAAACAATGTTGTATTTCACTAAATTATAATTTAGCAAATTTTCATTTATTATTACTTTTTTCCAGTCTCCAGTTATTTGAGTGACTATTGTAAAATTTGCCTTTTCTTTAATGGAAGGTTATGAATAATTTTGTACACAACTGTAAAAAAAAAAAAAGATTCAACTTAGAGCCTCTGGTAGTCATGAATAATTAAACTGGCATTTAAAGGGTTAAAATCCTAAAATAATTAGTGAATGTTTGGAAGTTTTGAGCAAGTCCGATGTTGTTTAAGTGATTTATTGATGTCTGATGATTAATAGCAGTTTTTTTGTCTGTGTACATTTATGTCACAAAAGTCTCTGGAGAGTGCAAAATGCATCCATATGTAAAAAGGCAGGTAAGAGTTAAAGGCACTGGATTTAAAAAAAATTTGACCAAAAAAAAGAAGGAAAGAAAATCTTGCACAAATCTCATACAAGCTGTAACAACCAAAATGATCACCAGATAAAAAAAATAAAAAATGAAATAAAGAAAATGTATAAATTTGCACAAGGATTGCATGAAGATTAAATGTGTAGTTTTTATTCCTTTATTTGGCAGTTTTAACTATAATCAATGTAATTTATGAGAGGGTCAGTGAATTTCACACATTTATTTGCAAACTTCATTCTTTCATGCTGATAATGAGAATTTATCTTACAAGAGCAACAGCTGTGAAAGCCACAACCTAATAGTTTAATAAAGCTGCAGCGATATCACAGTCCTCAGACCACATTTAGTTCAAATGTTTTTTGTCATAACCAAATTATTTTGTGTAATTTGTGATGGTTTCACTGATATGATGCCAACTTTAGAGGCACTAAAATGAAGGCTAAATAAGCACAGTGAACTTCACTTCAGTTAGCATCTCTAGTGTGCAGGAAAATTGGAAAAGTGTGTGTTGCCTTTAAAAGACAAACACAATGAGACATACTGAACTAACAGAGCAAACAACGAAGCGGACACATCAGTATAAATCAAGGTGTTTATTTAGTATCTGAATAATTTAAAAGCGATAAACATTGAATTTGGTGCTCCTGTGGAAGACAGCATTCAGTGCTGCAAACCCCTGACCCTATAGTATCCGCTGTAGTGATCTAAAGTCAGCTTTACTTCTCCTCTTGGGACTCAGAGATAAACAACAGATTACAACGATCCTTGTCAGCCTCTGCTCCCCTGATGGATCCATGGACTGGGAAGCATCAGTCTAAGGCATGCATAGTTTAATAAGAAGCATCATTGCTGTGGAGCCTCTTGCACAGGAATTAGCAGCTCATGTCAGTCTCATATCAGCCTCTATGGAGACAGCAGCCTCTATAAGCTTTATGCACTTTAGCAAACACTACGGCCGACTAGGTGTAAGTTTTTCGTACCCTCACACAGCCATGCAACAGACAGCTGTGCTCTGAAGCTTGTTATACTGTCATTATCCAGTCCGTGTTCCAGTCCCATAAGCTTAATCTGTTTGAGCTCTGTAGCTTTCTGTGCAAGTCGCCTACTATGAATTGAGGCAGAGAGGTCTGGTGTGGTTCTGATGATGATTTGGGTTATGGTGTTGTAGATTTCTCCTGTTTCTCTTTGTAGACTCGAAGAATGGCCTCACACACAAACTGGAACTGACTCTGAAACACATAAGATTATCAATTATTAAGAAAAAAGGCTATTTTTGAAAGGATAGTTCAGACATAAATCAAAAATCTCATGAAAAGATCAGAATTATTTGACCTGCCTCTCAGGTCTAAAATGCGGTACATTTCATTAATCTATAATCCTTTCAGTGACTAGTGAAAATAATCTGAAGTACAAAAATGTCATCAATTTCATGGCTACCAGACCAGTGTTAAAATACCTTTTTACTGGGAAAATATGACAAGATGGTGACATTAAGGAAAAAGATCCGGCCATCAGCTAAATTAATAAATGTCATCCTATGTGAACCACAGATGTGTTTAAATTTTAACTGCAATCCATCCAATAGATATGAAGATATTGCAGTCCAGACTGACAGAAGAATGTTATAGTAACCAGAGACGTGTAGCTTGCGAGGTAAGTAATGACAACTGGAAATCTTCCATCTGCTCAAGAAGAGGCTGTGACTTGCTGGAAAGCTTTTCAATACAGTTACTGGGTGAACCCTTTGGTAGGACCAATCTGTCATTTATACATTTGTGACCTGTTTCCAAAGATTTACATAATCGGTGAGAAACAGTCGGGCATAAGGCGACGGCCATGGAATGCAAAGATGTCAGACAGTACTGAAAGATGGGATTTTCATAGGATTTGTAAAAGAAGAAAAAAAAAAACCCTCACAGAATTATGCCTGCCTTATCCCTCATATAAATAGGATGTCCTCTGACTGTGCACGTTTTCTGATAGACAAACATATGAGGGAAACCTGAGGAAGCATTTTATCAGCACATCAGAGAGTTGAAGCCCCAGGGGCCTGTTCAAAACAAGGATGATGGTGGTAGCCACTGAGCCAAACAGGCTGCTCTACCTCCTACTGAAACCATGAGTAACTCTTCCCCATTCCTCACTGACATCAACCGAGGTGCTACAGAGCACAGCTTCCAACCTCAAATACCTGAGTGTACCTACTTATCATCACCTATCAATATAATAACAGAGGCAGTCAAGGGTCTGTGAATTAATGAGGGTCAGAGGCAAATGATTTTCTTCCTGAAAACAGTGCAGTGCTTTACAAGGTATTTTCAGAAAAACCTTGAGCATGCAACTATGTTTTTTAGTTTTGCAGGCGTTCAACTAAAAGTTGAAAAATTTAAACCAAATCCACAGTCAGGAGAAAAAAAAATGTGGCCAAGGTAAAGAAAAAACTGTATTTTCCCATGAGAAGAAATGTCAATATGTTGAAATACATTATTTTAATTTGCACCTCCGTGTAATCCAGAGCCTTGAACACTTCTAAATGTCATCCTCAACCATGGTGCAAAAAGTCCATAAGAACAAGTTTTTGCAGTACAGTGATGATATTTTTGAAAACAAGCAGTCACACAAATCAGCTGGGCCGCTACGTTCAAGTAGACAGAAATAGAAAGCAGCTTGGGGTGATCATACTGCAGTGCAATAAAGGATTTCATGAGGCATGACACAGTATGAGTATCATTAAACAGACAGGAAGCCCTCATTCTGTTTCTCAGTACCGTGGTCTGAACCATCATAGCGCGCTGATCTCTCAGTGTTTTGACAATGTCCAGCGGGAGCACCGGCTGACCCTTATCCAACAGAGCAAGAGCTGTTTCCATGGTCATCAGAACACCTGTCCGTCCAATCCCAGCGCTGAAAATATTTAAAACAAACAAATGTTAATTCCAAAAGACATGATGGGAAAGTATGTGCTCAGTCAGACCTTTGGTTTGCATAAGAGTTACCTGCAATGTACCATTAACGGCTCTTCACCTCTCCTCCTCTCCCTCACTGAGGTGATGAACAGCAGAAAGTCGGAAGGGTCGTCCGGGACGCCGTGGTCCGGCCACGCAACATACTGCAGGTGTGTCACCGCTCGTTCCTCACCAAGCTGAATGCATGCGTTTATAGGGGAAGGAAATACAAAAATGGCAAAGTGATGGGTAATGTGAGAAAATGACACCATTGCATAATCAGTACTTAACATGATGAACGTTTAACCTTTGGGAAATATCACCCACATGAGACACTGCAGAGCTGCAGGCTCAAACACTCTGACATTAAAACCATGGAGAGTGTAGTGGAAAAACAGAGCAAAACATCCACGTGACCAGTAGGTGATACTGAGATTAGGACAGAGATGAAACAGGTGGGGTGGAGAGCGGGTAGAGGAAAAGATTGGAGTAAAAAAAAAAACAAAAAAAAAAACACCACCAAACAAACAGTGAAGGTTGGGAGGAGAACGGCTGACTTTAGAGTTTATAATGGGCATGTGGCCTGTGACTCCATGCAGGGATTAACTCGCTCCGCCAGAGGAACAGATGGGCCCACACAGCAGTAACTGTGTATGCATGTGTGTGCATTCATACTTCATGCCTCCTTGAGCTTTATCTGTTTATTTACCTGTTTACCACTGGGGCTGATGTGGACAACAGCAGCACCTTTAATCTAATGACCTACCACGACACAATTGACCAAATAACCCTCTCAGAACAGCTCACACCCCTGCACACCTGCCCACACAGACGTGCTACAAAATTAGCTACCGTGCCCACCCACACACACATGCAAAACCACCCCACCCACACGGAAGTGACTGAATGCTAGCTGTAGTTAGTTTGCCAGGAGTGGTTGATGCCTGTGGTGAGCTTCGTTACGTGACATATGGCATAAACATGTTACACGCCACTGCAACATACAAAATAACAAGGAAAAAACCTGCACACTACTCTTGCTCAGTATTATCATTTAACTAATTAGTTGACAACCTTTTTTCAAAAGGTTTTTAAAAATGACCAATGGGTTATTTTAAACCCCAAAAATATTCCACTTATAATCAAACAGTGACAAAAAGCAATTAAGAAGTATAAAAGAAAGATTTAGCAGAGGATGTAGGTACATATTCTTTTGAGAGTAACTAATCATTGCAGTTCTATTTCCTACCATACCTGTGTGTGTTTCAGGGTGAACTGCCGAGTCACGTACGCCAGGTTGCACTCCTCTGAGTGACACTTCACACTCATGTGTCCATAATCCTTCACTTCTGGAGGATGCGGCCAGTACTGGTGGCACTTGGTCTGCAAATTGCGTAACATCACCAAAACATTGCATTACTTCTGGCGTTAGTCATCAGTCAGGATATACTTTTCTAGCACTGCTAAATCTACTGCACTCTGCTCTCAAGAAATCAAACTCATATCCAAGAGCCTGCTCTGTTACACAGGGCGCTCTGAGGAGCAAAACATTTCATCAGGAGCAGGATGTGAACTGAAAATCGATGTGCGTGTGCAGTATGGAGAAACTCAGGACACTTGACAAGTATCAGGAAAATGATCGATTAATGAGAACATCTGGTTACCAAGCAACAGGCAAGCTGAGACAGAGATGTGTTCATTTGACGAGACCTTGATACATCGCTCCCTCTGTGTGAATGTGTCCTCACCCTCAAATTATTTATCGCACTGGCAAACGACTCACACTTTACATTTAGCTGTTTTCTCCACTGTGAAACCCAGTTATTACTCATAACTGTGACGATAGATAATTTTTTGTGTGCAAACATCCCCACTGAACCCCGTAATTACTGTAATCATGTATCAAATTAAACATGACACAGCATGCAATAACGTGCCAGTGCTGCAGTAAACACTGTGTTAAAGCATCACTGATACAGAGTTGTGTAATTCCAGGAGTCCCCTTTCCATTCATTTAAAACTGTAGCTGTTTATAGTATGATAGAAACAAAGTATAGTATACCCGTCCCCGCTCTGTTAGAGTTGTAAGCATGATGATGGTGTGTGTCTGTTGCTCCCACACGCTCTGCCAAAAGTGAGTGCAGGTCTGTGGCAGAGGACCCTGAGCCGCAACATAACGTAAACATACACCAGACACTGGGGGAGCCATCTAAGAGACATACAAATAAACACATACACACACAGAGGATGAGTTTACATTCAAAGTCAGATAGGGAAGAGAGAGACACAATTTCAGATGGGTGATATTCACCGTGATGTGGCTGGCATTGATGTAGTCTTCCTGACCCTGCAGCACCACTCTGGTAGCATCATCTGAAAACAGAGCAGTTCAGCAGCAGGTGAGGGTCAAAACACAGCTGTCAGAGCACCCCAGGCTCAACCAATTAAATTTCATGAGGCCCCACAGCAGTGAGATCCATATCAAGATTGGAAAGGTAGCACAGAGTTGGAGGTGGGAGGGAGCACCAGGCAAAAAAGGGAGGAACAGCACATGCAAACAGATAGGCATGGTAAAAGGAAAACTTACAAGGCAAAACATCCCTGTATCGATTCTTGTCCTGGTTCTCAGGAAGTCGGGCACAGCTTAGTGACAAACCATGCTTTCTCCTTTGTAAATTCTAGGAATTACAAGCATGCAAACAAACACAAACCTGTACGTAAAACACACACAAAAATGTACACAAACAAAAACTAAAATTCCAGGTCAGTCACAGCATCTTTTTTCCAATGAAATACAACCAACTGAAGATTAGGGCGAACATCTGTCCTAAGAGCAACACTTAAAAGGCTCATTATGATTCTACACATAACCGAGCGGGACAAACTAAATCCCGCTTACAAAAAGGACAAGCACAGTCATTTGTGTTTTGTTCCTGTGTATAAATACACATGAACTCTGTAGCTCCCATTTGCATTTTAAATACCTCAAAATGGAAGCACAGTGTGCCAGACTGTATCCCTTTTTCCAGCTGTCTCATCGATTCCTCCAAGGTTTTGACTTGCTCTGACTGGTCAGGTGACTGTGGGTTCTTTTCGGGTGATTGGTCAGTGAGTGTGAGGGTAGGACGTAGCTGCAGCAGGGGTGCCACTCGGCCAGGACCTGGATTATAAGGACAGTTCAAGGCTGTAATAAATATTCATGCAAACACGACATAGCATATTTGGATCACTTGCCACTTCAGCATTTTCTCCTGCAGCAACACACCTTTACGTCTGATGAGCAAGGCCAGCTGTCTGGAGTGCGACTCCCTACTGGCTCGGATGAACATGACAACCTGGTCATGTGTGTGCTCAGAAATGTCTCGACCATTGATAAGAACTATCTGGTCTCCCTCCAGTAGTCTGGGCTCAGTTCGACCTGCCTACAAACAACACAAAAGTTAGATTTATATTCAATTTATCTGCCTGAAAAGATCAATCCATCATCTTATTGCCTGGTAAAGTGATGTCTTTAAATTGCGTTTGTCTATTAATAACGGCCAGTATTTTTTTTTATAACATGACACTTGAGTGAGAATAACGTCATATTAATGTATCTGGTAGGTGTTCATCACTTTAGTGCATTACTTTGAACAGACTAGCTGTAAATCTGGGATGTTGGTGGGAGTCTTCCCACAAGCTGTTCACTTCAGGTCCTTCCACAACAGTAATGTTAGATTAATGTCAGAACTTTGCCGTTCTAAAACCCAAACACACGACAACTTGTGTAACTTTAATGGGTGGCTGTGTGGCTGCATTGCCCGCTTTCTGTTGAATAATGCATATGCGCTTTGACAAGCCAATACATCCGTCAATTCACTGTTCAGGCGGCGGGACATGCAGGTGCAGGGGGAAAGTTGGAACAAAATGAGCAAAGGATGAGGGTCTTCAACACCCACACTTTTCTCACATATTTAAAAAAAAACTTTTCCCGCAGATTGGCAGAAACATGGCTGCTTTAGCCGCTCTCGTCTCCGTCAACGTAGCGCAGTGTGGCTGCTTCCTCCTCCTCTCTCTCTCCTGTTGTTCCATGAATCATGATGGCTGTCAGTGATCAGCTGATCTGTTTTTCTGTTGCAAGTACCGTATCTCTTATTTATCTTTTGGAAGGAAGAAACTTGCGGTTCACGGTTCACACTGGCATATATTTACCCCGAAGTATTGTTTTTGGACGCGCTAGCAATAGTAAGCAACATTTAGCACTCTCACGTCAATCAGACCCACGTCACCATCACATAAAGCTGAAGAATGAAAAATGTTGGTAATAGCAGGCAGCCTAATTATGTAAAAAAGTTAAGAAAAACTTGTAAAACAATCAGCCAAAGATACATGCATTTTTATCAACAGTTATTTACTGAGAGTGATGCTGCATTTTATTACTTTAATCACTGCTGCACAAAGATTCACACTTTAATGATGAGAAAAAAGGGTTTTTAGTCAGATGATCAGTTTTATCAGAGGTTCTTCATCAAAATTAGTTTTTTAACTTTTTAACATCTTGAGGTTTTATGACAGATATCATCACCATGTAAGATGGTTGATGAGAGGATGCTGTATGAATTCTGCATTATGAGCTAGAACATGGTGCAGAGCAACATATAGAAGTACATTGCATGCTGTATTTACTGACCTTTGGACATCTGATGTTTACCAGGAATTTATTCAAATGAACATGGGAAAATTAAGCCAAAACATGAACACATCTGATCTTTTTCTTACCGGTGAGTCCGGTTTAACATGGGATATGGATAGAGGCATCTTCTGATCTACACCACCCTGGAAGCAGTTCGATAAATACAGCAATAAGTTCAATAATAAAACCATAAATTTGTATGTGTAGTGTGTAAAATACTTACTTTAACGTTAAAACCAAACTTGCCCTCGCGGTCTGGAGTGATACATATTAACATCAAGTCACCGTCGCCAAGAACCCCCTGCATAAAGAAGTTATCAACACACTGAATTCACAGACATGAATGGTTATGTAATAATAAACATGCTTATAGTCGATGAGGTAAGATAAAGCACCTTATCATAGTGGGGTGGGCTGTCCTCTCCTATGCTGTCATCAGCCCCATCTGGTCCTTGACTGATTAAATAAAGATTTTTTTTTTTCACTCTCATGTCACGTACTAGATAATCTTTGTGAGTGTAATTTTAATATCTTGTTTTTCTCATATTAATACCTCTTCATAGATTTTACAGGATTTATTGCAGGACCACTGTGTTAAATTTTAACTAGAAGTCATAAATAGATTGTAAATACTTTCTGTAGTAAATTATACTAACTGATGTGATGAGAAGTCTCCTTCACTGTCCTTGCTGCTGCTCACAGACACCCTGTATGTGTAGAAAACATCCTCCCCCTCTGACATGTCTTTCAGGTCAGTGGTGAGCTCCATCGAGGATGGGCGACGTTTACGGATCCCGTGGCGGACTCTGGGACTTCGCCTGCCACAAAATCAAGGCAACAGTCAAATTTAATCAAAATGCCAAGAACAAAAATCAAGGTTGGATTTATTTCTGAGTGAATGTTGGGTCTGATGCTGGCAATTGTACCAGTTGGGGGTGGACGGGGGAGATCTGGATGGCAGACTCTTGGTTTCAAGATGCTCTGATGAAAGCGACCTCCTCAAGACTGGGTTCCACACCATCCCTCCGACCACACGCTGACACACCGGACCACTGCCATTGAAGAGGGAAAAGGTAGAACATTAAGAAACCAGCACCATTTATGTGAAGAACAAGTTTATAAACCCAGATAATCAAAAGCTCACGTTTCAGTTTTACTGTTGCCGAGGCCAAGATGTTGTATTATCAGCTTTCTGTAGGTCTGAACGGTGCTGTTGTTCTGTTTGGGGCTCCTAGAAGTGCGGTTGGAGGAGAAGAAGGAGTGATGATCCACACAGGACCGCCACAGGTTCTTACAAGTCTTGTGGCAGGGCAAGACAAACGGCACCTCACAGTCTTGGGTCTCCCCCTGGAACATAAAAAGTTTAAGCTCTGTGGATGTCAGTTTAGAGGTCATATCATCTCTGTTTCGCAACTTAAGATGAGTTTGCATTTGTAGCTGGAGATGAACAGTCTATTGTCTTTTTTTTTCCAATGAATGATTTATCGCTTGTCTCACATGGTAACACTGGGAAGAAAAAGTGCCATAAATCTTTAAATTGCTGCCATGTTCTGCATAAATTCCCAGGTTCCACAAAGAGAAAGGATGTACCAATCAAGCATGCAGAGTAATTAAGTGTTTATTCAGTGCACATATTGCAGATAAATGAAAAGACGGACTCACATGTTTACGTTTCAGGTGGATGAAAAAGCGTTTCCTCTTAAATGAAATCTTGATGATATTGCCCCTGTATGGGAGCATCACAACTGGTCAAAAGCTGATGAAATACAAGATTAGACTGACTAAAGAGCGGCATCATTACTCACCAGGGGAAGAAACTGGAGCAAATCATATTACAGAATATTGCAACACCACTTGAGGCCAAACCCACCATGAGAGGTGCATTGTTGATATCCTGAGAGCAAAAAAGATGGGTGGAATTAAAAGAGGTTAAACTAAAACATATGCTGGTCCTCACCAAAGATTGATTCCCATCTGATTAACAAGGTTTCCATTTGATTTAGCAGTGAATCATTCAGGGGTTTTTCCTCTTACAATGTTTATTTCATTTTGGATATGAGGGCAAAAAGGAAGAAGCCTATGTTGCTAAGGGAGGTCTTCAAGATAAAACTTAACACATAAACAATAACATGCATACATTAAAATATTAATTTCTGAAAATATAGGGTTATTTGAAGTGGAAACTCTTAACTTTAACTCATGGTTATTAAACTAAGATTCAATCAAAGGAAACACATTACCATGGCAGCATGCAGTTCCACTCCATACAGCTCTAGCGTCCGTGCTGTGTTGAGAAAACACAGCTCTGCCTCACACTGCTTTAGCCCCCTGTGAACACACAAGAATACACACTCACAACAACTGTACAACACATTTGTTATTTCTTAATAAAAGTAATAACACTGTCTGAATTACTTGTGCTGTGGATGCAGATCTTTCACTTTAGATAGGAAGTCTTCATCCTGTTCAGGGATGAAGTGGCATTTTGAGAGGTAACCATGGAGTCTGGACGGACAGTAATCCCCCATCTCCGCTACAGGTGATGGAAAGAGACACTGAGCATCCGAACAGAAACACAACCAGCAGCATACATCGATGTATCCTGACAACATGGGGCTATAAAACAGCTCCTAAATGAGAGGATTGAGGGCATCCTCCAGGAATAATTACTCACACAGTTATTATTGAGTCATTAATCATTTCTCTCTCTGGCAAGAGATGATACTTACACTGCACAGCATAGGAAGCCAGCACTACAGCTGCACTCAGCGGGCATTGCAACCTGCAATCAGATACAATGATTACACAGTGCATGCACGGCAGCTAAACAAATACTGTGCACAAGGGTATGGGGTGGTTTAGTTTGAGGCTGGGTCACTAACCGTCCTTCTCTAATGTCACTCCTGATCTGAAGGAAGTACAGGTGCCTATAGGAACGAGACAAGAGGAACTTATTTAACCCACGCATGTTTTTGTTTTTTTTTACAGCCTGCAGAAACCTAATACTGTTGTAAGCCACATCAGGTCGGCCAATCACTCCACTGAAAATGGTGCTCTGATGTTTTCTACACACATTTGTTACCCTTGGAGGACAAAGTTTAAGTTTAACCTGGATTGATACACTGTTCTGCACAGTCATAATATTCAATGTAATATTGAGTACACAGCAAATTAAGGCGATAAATATGATGATGATATGCAAAAGGATGGACACTCCAGGTCATAATAACTATTACTGTGAATAGTTAAATAAATGGAAGATGATCTAGTGTATTCAAACCCATTGAGTTGAAGATTCATCTTATTACACAATATCTTTTTTTTTTTAGTGACAAGAAAGAAAATAGCTTCACAAAACTTTTAAAAACTTTAAGTTTGTTACAGTTATGTTATGTTTGGAGAAAATAGGATTGCAGGATTTAATGAAAAGAACACTTTTCCTAGACTTTATCAATCACACTTTGGGCTTGACAATCATTATTTGTATCAGCCACTGGCATGAAGAGCGTTTCTTTGGTAAAAGGTTAAAAAGATTAATTTAAATACCAGCAAATTGAGGAAGCAGACCCGATACGGTCTGTAAAAATAGCCAAAGATGGAAATAGGATTGCTTCACAACAAGATAATGAGTCTAAACACACTGAAAGTCCACAAAGAGGCTCAGTCTTTTTCCATGGATTTAAGATTTAAACTCCTTCACTTAAGTATCTTTAAAAATGTCACAAGACGTATGAAAACCGTGCATGCAAAACAGCCCAAGAATCCTTAAGTACAAGAGGGCTTTTTGCAGAAAGAATGGGTAAATATTTAGCACTCAAAGTCCTCAAAATATGGAAGAAATGTGTCCTGTCAGACAAATCATGCTTCCTTCTAATCATTTGACTATTCACAGTGAAAGAAACTTTGACAAAGGTTGCCCAAAGCCACACTCTACCTGCTAAATATCAGCATCAGCATGTCAAAGTGAGCAATGTTCATGCTGCTAATAGCATTTAGATCAAAGTGTACTCTCAAAGAGTTGCTTGAATGACTGTAGCATCTTTCATCACTTTTATTTGGAGCAGCCACTGTATCACAAAAGAAACATGTTGAACTGAACATTGTAACAGCTAAGAAATGTCAACCATAATCAGATTAAAGTGTTATACTGTATCACTGCTGTGTCATGACAGAGAAGTTTGTGTGCTAACCTTGTCTGCTCATACTGCAGAGAATTGGGATCAGAGATGAAGAATCGTACTCTGAAGTTCAGATAAAAGGGGGACACAAGACCTGCAAAGAAATGTCATGTTGTCAAAAATGGCCTGTAACTATAGCCACAACATAACCTTTTTTCTTTTATAAGTCCTTTTTCATCTCTTCATTTATGTTCAGAAAGGTAATTTTACTGAAGACAGTGGGCCACAACAAGTCGGATACCTTTTATCTGCTTCTTCAAGGGCTTCTCGGGCTCCAACCATCTCTGGAAGAAAGAGTTTCATTAAGTATAATGGCTAACTGGGGCTAAAAAAACAACATTTATGTAAGTACGCCCCGTGGTTATCATCAACTGAACTGCAATCAGCTAGTGCAAGACATTACAATCTAAGCCCAAATGTGCAGCAGATGAACAGTGAGCTCACAGGAGTGTGTGTGTTGGCTGTGATAGAGGCGATGGCTGTGCTGGATTCTCTGATCTGCAGACTGAAGAGCTGCTTCTCCTGCAAGTCCAGGTGGTCACACACCATGTCCAACAGAACCAAACCTTCATCCTGCTTCTGAAAGATGGAAATAACAAACATTATTGCCAGCCAAACTTCTAGACTGCTTATTTGCACGCATAAATATGCTGTTAAGAAATGTACATGCTGGTGGCTTTTTATATCTGGGCTGAAATCTGATTTCTGAAAGACTATTAGCAACAAAATGCTGCAGCTTGATCAGTCATTGTTAGCTTATCTGCAACATCTACTCATTGCTCTTTCCACTTTCTGTTACCGGAAGGATGGTCACATCAAAGGAGGACCTTGTTTACAGTAAACTGCAGCAAACATTGTCTTCTTACCACAGGAAGCAGAATCATTTTGATATGTGTGGATACACAATCCAATGCCTCCTGTACCTACCTTATTAATCTATCAGTGAAAATCTGTTTTACAAGAATAACAGAGAGACAGTAATGGACAGCTTAATATCAGTCTCTTTGCACATTATAACCACAGCACTCTCCCATGGTTCACATAAACATGCTGCACAGAGGCTCTCAGAAAGATAATGCATGCTTTTCAGCATACGTTCGGAGTGTATGAGATGACACTGATAATATCTAAGGGTCCCAAATCTGATGAGCATCTATAAGCTGCAGGAGGTGAGTGTGTCCTTCAAACAGTGTGTGGATCAATGGGAAGGGGAAAGAATAGTCTGCCACTACATCACACATGACACTATGATCATTAGCAGAGCACAGAGACATATTGGAGCAACATACAATCTCCTCAAAGGGTGTGTGTGTGTTTACGTGTGTTCCGCACACTCGCTCTGAAGGTCTCGATGGTGCCGTCCAACAGCTGAACAAGGCAGAGCAGTTCTGGTTTTGGCATGTCTGTTACCACGGTAACACTGCCTCCCTCTCAAGACAAACACCCTGTCCTCAGCTCGTCACTGAGAGGGGACCTGGTTACATACAAACACACACAACCACAAAACAGTGTCAGATGTTTCCAGACTGTTGTCTTTCAATGAAAGCACCTCCCCAAGGATGACACTGCGTGGTGAGTAATACATGCGCTGGATGGAGCATCGGCCTGCAGTGAGTAATGCACTATGAATGCGAAGGAGTGACTATGTGTATGTGTCTGTGTGCGTGTGTTCGTTTGTGTAATGTCTTATTATTTGGCCTGGGTCTGAACATGTCCCTTTCCTCTCCCTGCTGCTCTCCCTCTGCATCTCTCTGCCTTTCACAGGCAGCTGAATGATAAGAATGTTAAACATTTTCAGAGTTGAACACGCCCCATCTACACCTCTACAACTGATCTCAGATCAGCTTCTGGACAAACGCAAATACGTGCACTACATGCACACCGAGACTGAGAATATCCAGGTGTGTGAGCATCTATATGCATGCATTTGTGTACATATGTCCCATGTTGAATTTCCAGGTGAGCGGATATGGCCAGCTAGTCTCGCACAGATTCTGAAAGTACACACAATGTTTGAGTTAATGTTTGAACACAGTGACACACTCTGAATATATTAAGAGAGCTTGTTCTAGTGGAATGAGTGTTTTTCCATAATAGCCTTCTCACACGAGGGATAATAAGGAATAAACAAGTAAATGCAACATTAAAAAGTTTACTTATCATGATGTGAATTGTGTTACTTCAATGGTTGTTTTGCACTATTTCTGATATGTTGAAGTTTGTGTCCACAGATGCGCAAATTCAAGATAGATCTAACTACCCCCCCCCTTATAACTTCATCTAAGTAAGTTAAAAATTAACACTTATGGAGAAACTTGCAATCAATACTCAAATCTCGTTTTGTTTGCCGCAATTATATTACATATTACGGGCCTATCTCAGTGCATCAGGCCTATAATTTTGTTTTCCGACAGTCCCAGTCTGTCGATAATAAACTCTGCCGTGACCTCGCTGTACTTTGAGCCACAACGCGAACAAGGGACCTGTTGACAACCTTAACTTTCCTGAAGCTACACCCAAAAAGGAGAAACACACCTCGGGTAAACTTTCCACCAACCACGGCGGTCCTCATAACGGCGGCTTTGACAAGTTCATGTTTTATGTGAAGAGAAGGTTTTAAAAGAGAAAAAGCTGTCACTACCTTGGTCTTCTTGCTTCATGGACGGATCATGTCCCTCCAGGTTTTCCACTGTGAGGACCTTGCAACGGGCCGCGTCGGTAGACCCAGGTATAGTTAGGTAAATATCCGGGACAAGTTTCTCATCCCTGGCTGCGCTGACTCCGCGCGGCCCCGCCCCTTCGCCGCGCGCGTTCCCGATTGAATGCGCGAGACCGGGGACCTTCGTGAAGCTGGCCCCCGCCCCCACGCAAAACACTGGGAAAATAGTCTCAATCGTTTGTGCTGGTTTGTTACAACAACAAAAAACATGTTTGTGCTGCTTTGGTTTTAAGATATTAAAACATATTTTAAAGTCAATCTAAGTTCATGCCCCCCCCCCCGCCCCCCGCCCACATTGTCCAAACTGAACAAAAATGGTGTCAATCGTTTGTGCTGCGTTAGTGCTGGTTTGTGCTGGGGAAAAATCGTTTGTGCTGCTTTGGTTTTTAAGATATAACAACTTTATTTTGGGGTAGAGACTATTTTCCCAGTGTTTTGCGTGGGGTGGGGGGTCAGCTTCACGCAGGTGAGACGGGGGCATTTAGGGGGTGCGCGAGTAAAGAGCTGCGCAACGACTGATCACAAATACTTCTTTACATGTAATCAAGGAAATGTCAATTATTAATTATCAACAACAAAAAATATTATTATTATTATTATTATAGAAGGGAAAGGCCGCAAATGACCATAAAGACCAGAAGAAAGAACTTTATTATGATCTTAGAGACCTTATTAAATTAGAGAACATGTCACCTGAGAATGTGGAACGTTGATGTTTGAAAATGTTAACTTTTAAAAGTTTACAACATATTTTCATAATTCTATATTTCCTTATTGATAGAATAGTCATTAAAATAATTTATTTTGATTTAAAGTAAAGTAATAACAGACATTGAACTATTTATATATTTATTTATTTACTTATTCATTTCTTTTGATAAACTACTTGAACAATAATTTCCCTCAAAAGGGATAAATAATAAAGTATTTTTCATTTCATTTCATTTCATTTACAGAAGTACAGAGGCCAAGAGAATTATGGAAGGTGGTAAACTGGTGGGATGGAAATAATGACTGCTCAGTGACAACATGCTGAGGCCAACTTTATGATGATATATATTTACATTAAAATAAACACATAAATGAAAAAATGTTTGATGGGTTCACCAATTCCTTTGGTTTGTTGTCACCATCTACAGGACATATGAAGTACTACTGCTGTGTTCAGCCCAGATTCAGATCTACTTTTACTTATAATGTTAGAAAGCTGCTGATTAAACATTATTTGAATATTACTTTTAAAAACTTTTTCAATAGATCTGTTGTATTCGGACACAACTTGTAGTCACTGTTTATAGCAGTAGAACATACATTAGCAAAAACGTGACTTAATCTGTTTTATGAGGCCAATTCACAACTATTGATCAGAGTTAGTCATGACACTAAAACTTAAATATGAAACTTCAAAAAAATTTCCAAAAAACAAAACTGTGAAGACTTCTACAACATATATCATCAAAGAAGAATCATTATCATTAAATCATCATTAAAAGAATCAGGAGTAATCTCTGTGTGCAAAGGGACAAGGCAGAAGGTCAAACGGGATGCTTGTGATCTTCAGTCTCTCAGGCAAACACTGCATTAAAAACAGGTATGATTCTCTACTGGAAATTACTGCATGGGCTCAGGAACACTTCCAGATATCACTGTACACACTTCACCATGCAATCCACAAATGCAGGTTGAGATTATTGTGCAAAGAAGAAGCCACGTGTAAACATTAGTATCATTACTTTGTCAATTTTCCAAGATACTTGAAAAACAGTTTATAGCACGACTGAATAAATTTATAGATAAACACAATTTGTTAATAGACCGTCAACATGGCTTTAAGGCAAATAAATCAACAGCTATGACATTGATGGAGCTGAGGAAATCACGAACTGTATAGATAAGAAGAAACACGTGTTAGGAATTTTTTATAGATTTACAGAAAGCATTTGACACTAATATATTAGTTAAAAAACAAAAAAAGATATGGTATAACGGGAATGGTGTTGAACTGGTTAAAGACTTACATAGGGAACAGGTAACAGTTTGTTGGATCACAAGGTCAGTTGTAAACCTCACATTACTATATCTAAATCTAAACTGGCGAAGAGCGTTGCAGTAATTGGGAAGTCCAGGTACCTCTTAAATCATAAATCCCTGTCCACACTTTACTTCTCACTGGTACTTCCAAATATGACCACTGTGCAGAGATTTGGGGTAATACATATAAAAGTAATTTACAGCCTTTATACGTTCTTTAAAAAAAAAAAAGCAGTCAGGATAATCAACAACGCAGGATACTTTGATCACACAAACCCTTTGTTTTTGAAATTACATGCCATGAAGCTTACAGATTTAGTCAGTTAAAAAACTGCAATAATAATGTTCATGGCACGGAATAAAACTTCATTAGGCAACTTGCAAAAATTATTCAGTGACAGAAAAGGTTGTGATTTGAGAGGTGAATTCAACTTTAAAACACAGAACGCCCGGTTAACTATGAAGAGTCTGTGTCTCTCAGTCTGTGGAGTGAAATAATGGAATGAATTAGATATCCTATTTAAACATATTAATAATATCAGTCAGTTCAAAAGCACATGCAAAAAACATCTGATTTATAGGTATAAAGAGGAAGATTGGTTGCATTAACACTGGATTAATATTGCACATATTGATTATTATTTATTATATTATATAAATCTTATACCTCCATAGCTGTTATATGTTGTTGATTAATTAGTAGTGGCACCACAAATATTGTAATGAGGGTGACTAATGACTGTTATATATACTTTTGAATACTGTATATTAAATTAATTAGTTATCAATATGTGTGTATGTAGGCCTATACATATATTTATGTAGTGTACTGTTGTAATATATGTATAGTGGTAATATACATCTCTATAACAATCAGTTATTAATAAATTGCATATTTATTGTAATGAAGTTGATGATGTGGTATAATTGGATGCTGTGTATTGTTGCAGTTAAATGATTATATATTAATGCATATTGTATATTGAATCTATTTATCATATATAAGGACATGGCAATGAATCATGGGGTGATGGAGGTTAATAAGTTTATAGTTCTTCCTGCTCTTTTTAAAAAAAAATCTGTATATGTATTTTTCCCCATGTTTTTTAAATTTTTTAAATTTTTGTAGTCTTTGTTCCTTTGTTAATAAGATAAACATTCATTCATTCATTCATTGAGCATTATCCAGAAATGGTGCTGTCTTTTCGGCCCCAAAGCTTATTTAAAAGCGTCTGAGGCAATGAGGAAAACTGTCCTGTGATCAGATGAATCACAGTTTGAAATTCTTTTTGGAAACCATGTATACAGTGTCCTGCAGACTGAAGAGGAGAGAGATCGTCCAGCCTGTTATCACCGGATGACCCAAAAGCCTGCATCTCTGATGGTATAGGGTAGATTAGTGTCCACAGCAGCTTACACATGAGAAAACAACGTCCCTCTCCAGAAACTGGTCATCTCACTTTCCAGCAATTTACAGAAATTGATAAAAGAAGAGGGGACGCTACACAACGGGAAACATAATCCTGTTCCAACTTCTTTCAGTTGTGTTCAATCAAATTCAAGCTAATATTTTCAATGAAGTGCTAAAACGTCTCTGTATGAGCCAAAAATCATCTTAATATTTTTTCTCATAAGTTTTGCATTAGTGTCATGAAGATGTCTTTTATTTTGATCTATTATATTGAACAGC
>JAOXYM010000006.1:14457521-14471558 GCA_028567055.1 Leptatherina wallacei | reverse complement strand
GGGGGGGGGGGGGGGGGGGGGGGGGGGGGGGGGGGGGGGGGTGGTAGGGGTTTACTTCACAGACTGTTTGGAAGAAAAAGAGAAATATGAGCTCCCGTCCAGCGGGCAGTATGCGTTATATCAGCACCGAACTGAGTTTTGGGCGTGTTGTAAACGTACACAGGCCTGGTATCGACCACCGATAGTGGACTGAACTTTTTCAAGACCCAAAGTTGTCAGACAGCGCATCTTGCACGCATGCGCATCAATCTATCCAGCTCTAAATAAGAGTTAAAACAGAAACGAGGTGAGTTCCACAATTTCTAAACAATATGGGCGTTAATACTCATTTATTGCCGTTAATGTGGGGAAATTTTGAAAAGCCTGTCTTTGGTTTGCAAATTAGCGTTTGTTCACGATATTTCCACTCTGATTTAAAACGGCGAAAATAAATCGTTTTTTTTTCAAGTTTCTATTGAAGAAATTAATCAAGTAACAATGTTAAAGCTCATAACAGTAAGGTGGTGTTATTGTTTGAGTGTGTGTAACATTATCTGAGATATCGGCGTTTTGCAAATGCGTTTTCCTATTGTTATTAACCGGGAAACTTATTTATTACAGATCGTCCTTAGCTGGCTGCATCCAGTCATAATGCTACGGCTAGCTGTGTAGCAGTCCTCCGTTCATCTGTACAGAGGGGCGCTAGCTGACTGTTAGCTCATGTCACTAGCTACTGTAGCAACCTGGGCTGACATTCCGTGACAAGGGGAAAGTGAAGAAAAATGAGCAGAGTGAATAAAAACACAAAGTCAGGAAATTACACAGCAAGCGTTTGCATTTGTTCGACGCGTAGCTGCTTTGCATGATTTGTTTAATTTGGTAACTTGAGTAATTAACATAGTTTAAACGTGTTGGTGGCCTCTTCCTATGCTCCGCCATTTTGTATAAGACGAATGCTAATCATGGGCGCTCTTACATACACTTTATTTATGGCTAGAATAAAACTGAGGTGTCAAGTGCAAAGTCAAACTTAAATAAGACCCTTTAGCTTTGACTGTTGTTTACTTTGCACAATGTTATGAGCATGGCGCAAACAGAAAATATAACCTTAATTCTGTGTTGAACATGCGTCAAGCCTAAAACGTTTTATCGCAATTATAGACGTTTTAAAACGCCGATAAGTTGGGCCAGTCAGTGCAGAAAACTATGTTCTTTGTAAAATTGATAAACAAATTACCCTCTCGCTTGCTTGTAACCAGGCAAACATACGTTTTTAAGAGATACTGTTAAAACAAGGAAAATGTGAACTTATGTGGTTAACTTAAAGTTGAGACATATTTCGTCGTGTTTGTCAATGATATTGATAAAGGTTTATCCCAATGGGGTCGTTTGTACACGTATTTCCCCGTTAGTTGACCAGCAAAACAATATTATTATTGACTGTTTTGTCTGAAATCGAAGTGCATGGTGTACCCTGGAAGCCAGCACACAGTCGCCATCTAGTGGTGATGCTGCGCAATGCTGTTTACAAGTGCAGGTAGAAGCTGCAGTTTGTAGATTGGATCAGTTTGGAGGATAAACAAGAAACATACACATATCATACTCACTGATGATGCAAATTCAACGGAGTATAGATGAAGAAATGACATAATGAAAGCTAGACATATAAACTAATCCTCTGTGTTGTACTGTTGAGCACTGCTCTTGTCCTTGATATGGTTGTTTTATTTTTATATGTTAGTCATATCAGCGGAGTGGGAATGACTGACACTCCACCTAGTGATGGACCCTCCCAAGGAGCAGAGTTCGACATGATGGGTGCTCTGGACTGGAAGGATGGCATAGCCACACTTCCTGGCAGTGATATCAGGGTAGGGTAGAGATTTGTTTGTGTTACCTGTCCTTAATTTTAAAAATGTTTGTTCACAGACATGGGGAACTTTTTACTCTGGGTACTCCACTAAGTTAATGTGTTGCTGCCACCTAGACTTTCTTTTATTCATTGAATTGATTAGGAGACTAAATTAATCTCACTCATGGTGGCAATTACCTTTTCTCAGCGGCTTCCACACAGATGAGAATATCAGATTTTTTTTCTCGCCCTTTGTGTTTCAGTTCCGGATGACAGAGTTTGGGACTCTTGAGATGGTCACAGACCTAGAGGTTAAAGGCCAGGGGACAGAGCGTAACCGTGAGACCTTGGACCCAGCACCGTCTCATACTCCCACTCCTCCACCAGAGGGCCAATCACAGACTGGCACAGCCAAAGCCCCAACGAATCAGAGTAAGCCAGGATCATCGCAAGCTAAAGGTATGACAGGATATGTTAAAAACTGCTATGTAAAGAAGTGTAGTTTTAAGTTTTTACAATCTACCCATGTTTTGTACAGCAAACATCCTTAGTGTCAGCCCTTTTTATCTCTCCTGTCTTTTAGCTCCTGTGCTTTTGTCTTTAGAGGAGGGTCATAGCATGGAGGGCCCCAGCGTGGAGGTTGGTCCTAGTGTTGAAGTAGGTTCCAGTGCAGATACTGGTCCAAATGGAGAGCTGTCAAGGTGTCGGGCTTGTGGTGGGCGTGTTTCCGGTGATGCCCTGCTGCATGGGAAATTCTGTAGCGCTGTTTGTGCCCAGCCTTCCAGTGGCAGGTAAAATCATAAATTGCTCTGATGAATTGGCTCCTTAGTGTATTTCGGATTGTATTGACGTTTTAACCCCCCCCTCCACCAGATCATCTCCGGGAGAAGCACGGGAAAGTCAGGTGGTAGAAGGTGAAAGACTAGGAAAACGTGTGCGCAAAAAGAGGAAGATCTATATGGATTCTGGTGATGAAGAGGAGGACAACCAAGAGGAACCAGAGGTGAGGGAAATCCCACTAACACCAAAACAATCTTGTTTCCTTTCAGGGCTCTAGGCATCTTCCATGCATTAGCACAGCTTTGCTGTAATTGATTATATTTAGCATTGTTATTAATAATTATGCTTATTTATTGATATTCTTAAAAAAATATGAATGTTACTTAAATGTTCTTTTTATTTATCTTTTAATAGGAAAAGGCTAAGAGTACCAAAGGCAGGAGGGGAGCCAAACTTGCCAAGCTGGGTAAGTTTGTTCACTGCTGTTTTCAGAGGAAGGAGGGATAAACATGTTTAACTTTCCACTGTGGTATTTAAATATTTGAAAGTCTGGCATTTTGTTTCCTGAACTGAAAACCTTAAAATATTGTAAGCATTTCCAAAAACAACATTTATGTTTCAGATTCGGTTTTGTGTCAATAACATTTTTTTAAATGATAGTCTCCCCGAAGATTCAGTGAGCGTTATGGGCAGGCTTTCACATGTCCATAACATTCAAAATAATATATATCAAAACTCCAATAGTTCATTGTTGTTTGGATGCTGGAATGTATTTATGACGTTGCTCATGTGTAAGGATAATCAACAATAACTTGTAATGGAGATTATTGGACTCTAGCCACATTATATATTATTTAAAGGTTTTTTTTTTCAACCTTTAGTGGCTGCCCCAACCAACAAGAAACGGGCATGGAGCTGGCCAGCTTACCTTGAAGAGGAAAGAGCTATTGCTGCTCCTTTGAAACTATTCAAAGAGGTATAACGCTCAGATAGCAACAACTTTACGTTGTTTGGATAACCTGATGATCTTAGTATGATAATAGTGTTATGATGTGGATTTGTTTTGCAGCACCAGTCATTTCCTCAAAGCAGGAACAGTTTCAAAGTTGGAATGAAGCTGGAGGGGCTTGACCCATCTCATCCGTCTCTGTTCTGTGTGCTGACTGTTGCAGAGGTATAAATCCTGCTAATATTTGTGCATTTGGTCCAGCTTAAGACAGTAAAAAATGTGTGTTTCCTCTTCACAAACATGTATACCATCCCTTTGCCATGCAGATCCAAGGTTACAGAGTAAGACTCCACTTTGATGGCTACCCAGAATGCTATGACTTCTGGGCCAACGCTGACTCGTGGGATCTGAAACCAGCAGGCTGGTGTGAGAAGAATGGACACAAGTTACTGTTGCCTAAAGGTGGTCACACCATTTATCACTGGATAACTTATGTGCAATTTATGAATTAAAAGGAAGTTAAAATTCTCATTTGATATTGCAGGTAGCTGTTCTGATGAGGTTTTTCTAATTGTAGGTTGTAAAGACGGAGAGTTTAATTGGAGCATGTATGTGAAGAACTGCAGGGGTCAGCTGGCCCCAAAACACCTTTTCAAGAGCCTCAACACAGTGAGTACTATGTTCACTATGAAGTACTGCGTAATCTAGGATCTTGATTGTTTGATTTAGGGATTTTCTCATTAAAAGTGTATTTTTCTTCTTATTATTTGTATTTATTTATTTATTTTTTAGTCTGTGACTCCATCTGGATTTAGAGCAGGGATGAAACTGGAAGCAACAGACAGAAAGAACCCTTCGCTGATTTGTGTAGCGACAATTGCGGCTGTTGTCGACAACCGCCTGCTCATTCATTTTGACAACTGGGATGACACCTACGATTATTGGTAAGAACTAGGTGGGGAAAAAAGTGTTTTTCCCAAATTTCTTTTAAAGCTTTTTAATTTTTTTTTTAATTGATTGTGGTTTAAATACTGGATGATTTAATTCTAGTAACATGTGGGCAAATATGTAACTGTAGTTTCTTTAATACTCAGTAAATCCAAAGCTGTGTTTATCATGTGCCTGTATTAAAATTCTTTGTTATTGTTCAGGTGTGATGCTAGCAGCCCGTACATCCATCCTGTTAGTTACTGTGAAGAAGCAAAGTTAACTTTGACCACTCCGCCTGGTAAGTTGCACACCAAGGCACACGGACCCTTTACTTTTCATATATATACCCCAAAATGATCACAGACCAAAATAAAACAATAAAATTAAGCATGTGATGTCCAAAAATTATAGTTCATTTTTGCCATGGATGTTTAAAGCATTCATTACATCAGATAAGAGATAAACAAAAATACTTGAATTCATTAAATTCAAATGAAATTCATTAAGGATAAAATGAATGGTGTTACTTCCTGTGGATTCTCATTGTGTTACCTGTTCTGAATCTTTGACATCAGTTTCATCTGGATTTATTTGCAAGGATTAGTCCACAGGAAACTGATTACTCTAATAAGTCTTGATTTTTTTTTCTCCTTAGACTATAAAGAACCCAAGACTTACTCATGGGAGAAATACCTGGAAGAAACGGGGTCACAGGCTGCTCCTGCTCGAGCTTTTAAACCGGTAGGAATCAGACAGACAAGTATACTGATACATACATACATGCATGCAATGGTGCATTGCACTGTAAGTTGACCTAGGTAATGCTTTTATCAATGGAATTAATGTTATTGATTTGATCATTTTTGTCATGATCAATCAATCAATCAATCAATCAATCGCTTTATTGTCATTGTCAAATAAATAACAATGAAATTACGTTAGAGGCAAGGCAAGTTTATTTGTATAGCACATTTTCAGGTTCAAGACAATTCAAAGTGCTTTACATAAAACATTAGAAGTATTACAGATAAAAAGCAGCTAGAATTACAATAAAATCATTTAAACACACAAAAACAAAAGACTGAAAGCAAGATAAGTTAAAAGATGCCGTGCAGATTTCATGTATAAGTTCATGAGAAGTGAGAACAGAAATGTTTTTAACATCACAACATCATAACACTGCATAGTATATGGAGTAAAACATGGACAAAACACAGTGTGTTAGTCAGAAATACCTGAACTATATAATATTACTGAAATAATTTTAACAATATGCCCTCGCTTACTGCATTAAAATATTTTCCTGTTTGTGATCTAAGGCAGGAATTTTACTTCTCAAACATATTTGTGAGTCTCTGGTTTATACATGGGGTCAGTTGTTCCCAGCATCCCAACAAAAAATACCTCATATTTCTTTGTGAAACATCCATGCTGGTGTAACTTCCTTCCCCTGGTGCCCTGTCTCTGCTTTCAGCTGCTGGTGTGTTGCGCTGCTGCTTTTAAATCCATTTTGCAAACATTTCATTGGCCCGTTCCCTGGTGACAAGTGAATATAGTTCCATATTACAGAGACTGCACGACTGCCTTTCACTACTGAATTAAGTGGTCTCAGCAACTGTTGCTGTCATCACTAAAGGTTATTGTTGAATGGTAAAGCTCATAAATTTGAACATCTCTAAGGAGACAAAATTTAGATGGATTCATTTATTTGAAATAGTGTTTAAAATAATAATTGGAATCAATTCAATACATGGCCATGGCCTCCTCTATCATAGTTTTATATGCACTACATAAATGTATGCCAGCATTTTGATACATTTTTTAAAAATATTTTTTACTGTATCATTTTAAAAATGATTCTTTGTGTCTGCAGCGACCTCCACATGGCTTCCAGATTGGGATGAAAGTGGAAGCTGTTGATAAGAGGAACCCCATGCTTATTCGTGTTGCTACTATAGTGGACACTGAGGATCACAGACTGAAGGTAAAAGCTGAAATATCTCCTGATCAATTATTTTTCACTTCCTCTGTGCTCAGTTTGTGTAAGTTTCCCCCCCTTCTTTTGGTATATAGATCCACTTTGACGGCTGGAGTTCAGAGTATGACTACTGGGTGGAGACAGACTGCCCAGATCTGCACCCTGTTGGGTGGTGCCAGAAAACGGGACATCCGCTACAATACCTTAATAGTGAGACATGCTTCTCGACTCTCACACATTGTTTCTGTCTGTCCTGCCTTCTATTCAGGTTGAGGTTGTAAATTCAACAGCTGAGTTTGCAAACACAGTTGGCATCGTTGTTTCAGCACTCACCCTTGTATGTGTGTGTGTGTGTATATTTCAGGCGGAAGTGATATATTGACCGCCCCGGGACAAGGATGTCCCACTCCTGGATGCAACGGGGTTGGACATATCAGGGGACCTCGCTATGGGACGCACTACACGTTAGTTGCTCATACTAAGTTTGCTGTCACATTCTTTATGTATTACTTGTGCATAAAGCACTTGTGGCTTTATTTTGAAGTTTAGTTTTTAAACTCTCCCGTCTTGCTTCAGGGAAAACATTTAATTTTTTGCTTCATTTTTTAAACAAATTCTGACACATTCAGTGTAACTTAAAAAAAGAAAAAACAACTCCTTAAATGCCTCACTTTTGAAAATAACAAACAGAAAACAAAAATGTTATGTTATAGCATATCAGCACTTATACTTGGAACATTCAGGGCTAATATCTTTTTTTCATTGCTTAGAAATAGTGCATTCAGCCAAAAAGAGGACAAAAGACTCAATGTTCTCAAATGTCATTTATGTTTGTGTGGGTGGCTCTCGGTCTAAATGTGTTGCTACTGTGTGTATTTGTGGGAATCAAGGTAATAAAAGCCTGTTTGCTTCCTATTTGTTGCAGCCTGTTTAAATACAGAATACTACAAGCAAAAAGTGAATTTCTTTTGTATTTTAAACACAAGAGTAAAGTTTCTGTTTCTTTGTGTTTAGTCAGGTGAGCTGTCCTTACTCAGAGGTGAATCTGAACAAGGAGGGTTTGCTGCCAGACCGTCTTAGTGGCGAGAGACTTCTCACCCTCAGCGGACCTCACCCACGAGGACGACGCCCTGACATTACGGCACAGTCCACCTCAACGCCAGATCACGAAGGAGTCGTAGATTCCCAGAGCAGGTTTGTCCCCCAACACGCTAAAGAATCTGTCAGTCCAGAGAAATGGCATGAATACACTTCAAAAGCATCCAACTCTGTAAAGGGCTTTGCAGCTTTAAAGAGGAATATCTCTGTTGCTAGGAAACAAGTGACGGGGGAAGCTGAGCATCCAGGATGCAATAACCAGTCAGAACCACTGGGTGGAGCCAGTGAGCAAAGTCACAATGGAACGAGGCCTAAACGGTACACTTCACTCACACTTCCCTCATACAAAGCTGAGCTGATGTGGCGCTTTGAGGAAAGTTAACTTCTAACTTGTGTGTTGTTTCTTTAGGATGGCTCCAGTTCCGAAATACCTAAAAATGCACTATGTCAAGGAGGAGATTAGTGATGGTAAAGGTGAGTAGGAGGAAAAGTGTAACATGATGAAATGAAGCATGTAAGTCACTCCTGCATCCCACTGACTGCTCTCTTCTCTGCTCAGCCTCTCCAGAGGCCATCTCTCTTCAGCAGGCCCTTCATGAGTCTGTGTTCTCGCCCGGTATCTCTGCCTCCCCTCCCCACCGGGTTGCTCTTTGCTGGGACAAACACTGCCAGCTGCTGCCTGAAGTCCTGGGGATCACTGCCAAAAGAGTGGCCACTTGGAGCGCTGAAGAGGTCGGCCATATTTACACACTGCATGAGCACATGAAAAGCAGACTTGCTTCTCATTCATTCATCCAACATAAAGACAACCATTTGTTCAGATTAAGTGCATTTGTGATCAAAAAGAAGTGTTTCGGTTAATATGATTCACAGATGCATTTTCTCTGTCAAATTAACAACTGAAACTCAATAACGCCTTGTGAGTCACTTTGATTAGTATATGAACATTCATTGATTGGACATGTTGTTTGGCTGTGTCTGGACCTGACTGTTGTGTTTCTCTGTTCATCAGGTGGCCAGTTTTGTCAAAGGACTCCCAGGATGCAAAGAGCATGCTGCAACATTTAAAACAGAGGTCAGCACTCAACTACTTTTATCTACTAAGAAACACAACAAATATGAAAGACGTCACTCTCCAGCTGTAATTAAAGGGCTCGCTCTGACTGGCAGTTTTGTGTTAGTGGCCAGTGAGAAACATGAAAGCATGGGAAGAAAACATGCAGCTCTGTCCTTCTTTGTTTGAGTTGATCGTGCCAAAACTTGCACTAATACATGAAGATAGCAACAATTAATGAGCATTGATTTAATCAACTCAATATTTCTGCATTTTTACAGGAAATATATTTATTTTCACAGAAATAAGAACAGAAAAATATAAAACATCTACTCTAAAACAAAGTCAGAGGAGGCTGAAAAGATTATCTCTGTCCAAAAAAACTTAATTATAAATAGGTCTATATTAACTATAGTTAACCCTTGTGCTCCCCTCAAATGTACTACCCTTTGGACACTTTTATGGCAAAAATGGCTCATTGATTTCCATTTAAAAATCAAATTTTTATATTCTCGCTATATTACTGTTTAAAACCATGCGTTCTGTAACATCAGCTTCTCATTGGAACAACAGTAGTTATATTTGACATTTTTACTGCATTCAATCAAATTCAACAGTTTTTCTATTGTAGATGCATTAAATTTTTCTAGTTATAAATTAGAGCTGTGTGACTACCTGGGGCCCCAAGAGGGATTTTTTTGTGTGTGTGAAGTAATTTTTAAATCATCATATGATTCATCAATGTGAAAATTTATTCCACAAACTGCAACAACTTTGAAAACTTGAACAAAAAAAGAGAAAACGACAGAACTCATGAAATTAAAAAAGAAATATTCACGCTCTGAATGTGTGATGTATGTTTGTTTGACAGAATCTGATCACTCGATTAAGAGTGTGCGTCAGGGCCTAAATTACTCAGGGGTTTTTGTGGGAGCCTTATTTTTTTGGCGTGCATTGCAACTTTGCAAGTCACGTACATGTGCATATATATTAGGACACTGCAGTGCAGTCAAAAACAGGTTTAGTCCCAGAAACACTGCTGTTTGCAGCTGCTTCAATCAGAAACATGTCATACAGGGATGGAAAGTTCTTTTTAACAACCACAAAAAGCAGCAATTTAAGTGGTTGCTGTTAGGACAGCTCACAGCACACAACAAACGACGATGCTGTCCAGTGTCAACGGTAATTAAATAAACAGTTCGGAAAATTGAACATATTAAATGAATGAACACATAACGCTCACAAATTAAAGCTTTTCCATTAAGTTAAGAAACATCAGGAACCTAATGGAGAATAGAATTACACACAACCTGAAAGTGGACTATTTTTAGAACTGTCCCTAAAGCTGGATTTATACTCGCGCGGCGTCTGCATATGGTTGGTTACGGCGTCACCAGTCCGCGGAGGCTTGATGTGCACCTCTTCCAGACCTTATGTGCACTCCTGCAACGCAGCACGGTTACGCAAAAGTACTCCCTTGTGATTGGTTAGTTTGTGATTACGTGTTTCTGGATTTCTGGATCTTCTTGCTGAATCTGTGCGGTAACAGCTATTTTTAAAAACACACTTCTCATTTGTTTGCGCTGTAAAAATTTTTAATCGAAGAATTATTTCATTGTTAACTTCCACAAGCTTGTGAAGACACTGCACCATGTTGGCGGCCATTGTTGTTCTCAAACAGAAAATGCCTGCCGACATTGAAGTGAACCATCGAAAGAACGTCGCCCTGTGGAGTCACCTTCAAATTCGGAAGAGGAACTGCAACACCATGACGTAACCCTATGCTTGAGTTCGAGAGCACATTTCGCCAGCATCAGCTACGCCGGCCCTACTGTACGCAGACGCCGCGCAACTATAAATCCAGCTTTAGCGTCTCTGTATTTAAGAGAAGCCAAGCTCTCCATAGCGCAACTGTAATTGAACCCTGGTTTGTGTGTTTAGTTAAACCAGCAAGTCCTGCAGCGTAGTAAGACATGTAGCTCTCTACAAATGCACCTGGTACATTTGCTGCAGACGGAAGAAGACCTCTTTTTTAGGCCTGTGTACAACCAGCACACACCTCCCTTTTGGTTGAGCTGGTGGCAGCAGTGGCAAGCCGCATGTTTATCTTTGGCTGTGAAAGCAGCCAGGTGCATAAACACATTAACAATGGTTTTTGTTTTTGAAAACAGCAAAGCCAGGACGCTGTCTTTATAACTGAAGCACTGTCTTTTTTTTTTTTCAAGGATACACAAAACACATCCCTCAAAAAATGAAATGGTTAGTGCATGCTGACAAATTCAAACCCTCTCTCTCTTATACACAGGCACAAAAGAGAAAAAAAATCTTGGGGCCCTGGTTGACACACAACTCCATAATATAACTGGCAAAAATCCAAGAATTGCATGCATCTACCTGAAGGTCATCGAGGCATTTTTGACCACGAAGGTATCCAGAGGTAGCATTTGACACTATGGAAAAATACTAATAGAATCAAATAAATTTTGTTGGCAGTCTGACTGATAGAAGACTCTAAACACCACCAAAGCCCTGTCTCTACTACTTATTATATGGAAAATAATAATTTTAGTTATTTATTTTTATTTCATTTAAAAAACAAAAAACAACAACAACTGTCATTTTAAGGTTTAAAATCCTAAAGCAATTAAATATTTGATCACTTTGATCAGGGTTGTAGTAGCTGATTATGGTATTCAAACAAACACAGAAATATCTCTAAATATTGATATATGATGATTTGAATTTGACTAAATTTCTCTAAAAAAGAAAAAAAGAATTTGAGTAAATGTACAATTATGTCCACATGTTAAAATACTGCAGCTGTATATTGTTGTGTGTATATTTTGTTATAAAACAAATGTGATTTCTCTTTAGCAAATAGATGGTGAGGCCTTCCTGCTACTCACCCAAGCGGACATTGTCAAGATCTTGACTATCAAGCTTGGACCTGCACTGAAGATCTACAACTCCATCCTCATGCTGAAGAATGCTGATGAAGAGTGAGACCCGACTCCTCAAGGAGTTGCTCCCTCTTCTCAGGTCCCTCAGCTTTAGTTCATTCTTCACTCAACTTGGGACATTTTGATAAAAATCAGCCAGAACAAGTTAAAATTGTTAATCTCTGCTGTGGCGCAGCAACAGGAGAGAAGAAAGAGGAAGTTATCATCTCAAACGTCCCATCTTTCCCTCCTCTCCTCTTTCTATGATGGACGGCACTGACCAACCTGAGGGAGAGTTTTTCATGACACCATGAAAATGTCCTAACTTGTACCTTATTTGTTTACTGAATCATTTTGGGGAGGGGGGGACAAAAAAAACTAAAGGCACCTTCGAGGCTTCTTAACGTTGTACAGTATGAATTGGAGTTATTGTCACAACTGTTGCTTTTTCTTGGTTTTTATCTGAACTTCAAAGAAATGGTGCTTGAGCTCAGAGCAGATGGAACAAGTGTGTTTGTGTTGCTGTTTACTTGGGAACAGACTTTTCCCCTTTAAAAAAAAGAAAAGAAAAAAAATGCAAAATACAATCGTGAGAAGGTCTTAAATGTGAAAGCATGGAGCCGAAGCACTATGTAGTTCAGTTTTTTTCCTGTATATGGAGAAAGATGGCCGTTCAGCAGGCTCAAAGAGCATGAGTGTAATGTTCATTTGGAGTTGGGCTGGGGTTTGGATTCAGTGGGGATGGTTAAAACTGTGTCTGTGTGTGCAAATATGATTAAGTGTTTGAGAAATGTCTTTTTTTCCTTCTATTCTGTGTGTTGCTTTTCTGCTTGGAGGATTTTTTTGTGAAAAGTGGGGCTAAGGGCCAACTGGTAACAAGAGGTACCAGAGAGAACAGCTTTTTTTTAGGTTTTTTTTTTTGAGAATGGCCCATAAATATGAATGTTAAACAACTTCAAGTTGTTTATTTCTTGATTCAGATAACCTATATCGTTCATAGTGTACATAGTATACAGCTACTAAAGGAGTTTTGCTCCCTAGCAAAGTTTACTCTTGCTCATTTATGCAAAGGCTGAAAATCGATCCATACAGGGAAGGACATTTTGGCAGTGAACTGAAAAAGACGAGACTGAATTATTAGATTTTTTTTTTTGAGAAAAGAAACAAAAGAACATTGTCAGTGTCTTTGTAAATATGCGTGTACTTCAACAAGTTGGAATGTGTACATCAGCAACTGTTTATATGCAAACAGCTTTTATTTATGTATTGTAAATTAAGGGATAATGGTACGCTGCTCTGGCTCCGAGGTAGCTGTGGCTGTTTGATGGAATGTGTGAATGGGAGAAAATAAATGAGATACACACTGCCTGCTGCCTTCATGTAACCTCAAGTCATTTCAACACACAAAGATTATCTGAAACTATATGTACATCTTCTTTTTTTTGCCTGTTGTGTATATATACACCCATATTTGCCTTCAGCCTTTAACTGCATCATTTAGTTGGATTTTCCTTTGTTTTCTCTCAGTTTCACTAGTTGTAATTATATTAGTGTAAAGGTTATGGAGTTTTGCACTTCAAAGGAAAACATTGCAATTTTAAATTCACATCTTTAATTCTCTGAGTAATGTTTACATTAAAACTTTCATAGGTCTTCTGTTGACATTGAACAAAAAGCTTCTATGATGTTCTTGTAGGCACATAAAAATAAAGATGGTTGACTACCGTAATTTAATAATATCTCAACTTAGAAAAAAACAACAAATTATCAGAAATCATATATTATGTATGCGTAAGCACTTTAAATTAGGACAAATTCTCAGTAAAAGTCCCTAAGCCACATGCTGCATTAAGGTCACCGCTCCCCCCTAATATCCAGAACTAACTTGCTGTAGGCGGCTGTGTACACATGCTAACCCCCCCAAGCAGTATCCTGTGCGGGCCACATCTGTCCCATATACAGCAAGCTAAAACTCACAAAACCACCTTGCAGTGTACAACTCAAATGTCACAAAAAATGTTGCCTGATGGTTTGTGTGGGCCCAACATCTGGCCCATGCCACATAATTTTATTCTCCCACAAACTGGGTTACATAAAACTGACTAATTTGATATGAACTGTTTTTCATAACCTCAAGCTCTGTCCTAACCAAGAAATCCCCCATAATTTCGTAACATTAATGAAAAAACATATTCTTACTTACAGGATGTGATGAGTAGGCTACCTGAAGATTCAGAGGGTGACTTTTGGGGCTTATAGGCTAATCCAACCTAAAGAAGAAAACAACCCAAAATCATACATATTGGAAGTTAGTCACTAGAAATGTAAAGTGAACATTATTTTAATTCATGTATAAGGAACGGGGTTTTTCTCCCTGTATTTAGTTACACATAGTGGAGGGAACACCCTAAAAAGTGCTGGGTTATTTTATCTACCCAAACGCTGGGTTATGAAATGTTTAACCCATTATGGGTTATT
>JAOXYM010000006.1:14428202-14449315 GCA_028567055.1 Leptatherina wallacei | reverse complement strand
TTTTTAATTCTTCTTAATGCTTTCTGCACCCCGCTGTAATGTTTCTAATGTTTGTATGTAAAGCACTTTGAATTGTCATGTACATGAAATGTGCTGTAGAAATAAACTTGCCTTGCCTTACTTTTGAGTGAATATGAGTGTCCAAACTTTTAGCTGGTGCTGTAAATCAGGTAACTTTGTATCAATGTGTAAACTTGGTCAGTATCTCACCCTACCAGAAAGGATAGCAGGCCATCGGTTGGTAGCAGGCCCAGCTGCAGCAGACTGTGGAAGTTTGTAGCAACCAGGGTGTGAGGAACATTCACTAGAGCCTTTCTCAGCCAATAAGAGATTGATGCCGCCAATAACGACAGTCCATCGACCTGTATGGGAAATGATAAGCTGCTATTGACCAAACAATTCAGTCTTAATTCAGGTTAAGCTTTTTAAACAAATCACCGATTGCCTGATATTGAGCTGCTGTCAGGAATAAACCAATTAACAGGATCTTTCTGCCACTTAATCTGCAGATTAAAAGGTCCACTTACCGGATGCCCTAATTTCTCTTCAATTAATCAACAGCACATTAGAAAACTTAATTGATCAACTTAATTGATATTATTGTCACAGTTCACCTCTGAAAATTAATTACAAGCAATTATCATGTCACTTTAACTTGATATGTTATAATAATCTATTAGCTATATTTATTTATATTTGCTGTACTGCTTTATGTTCACAGCTACTTGGACACTTTTTTCTAACATGGAAACCTGTACTACTTACAAGAAAGCAAAGTAAAGGCTGTACTAGTCATGATCAGAAGGTGATTACAGAAGAATTTATCTTGATTAGAAAAATATACAAGGGGCTGCAGAGAAAGACAATATGGCATTTACAAAAAATAGTCCTTGAAATTAGCCCCAACTTTAGGTAAAATTTTACACTTCTGGTTCCTTTGCTGCAGTAAAAACAAGCCATGAAAACTACATATGACTTGTATATTAATATAGAGAACAAGTTAGCAAATTGTTACTTATTTACAAATCTGACAATTAGGGAGCAACATTTAAACTCATCTGAATGGTATACAGTGAAGCTTTTAGCACATTTTTGCTGAAATCACCTGCCTGCTGGGGCTGAAAACAGTGCTAATTGAGCAGTGAAAATTGTTAAAAAATAGTGTAGTTATCGCCAGACTTGTTACAAAGATCTGGAGACTGATCAGCAGATTAAATTGTCCCATTAACAAAAAAGTTTTCATATCGTTATCTGATATGATTAAGATTAGTCATTTCTTTTCCATCTTTACTTCCTCTTTTTGGGTCTTCTATGTTCATCTCCAGTGAAACGTGGCACAGAGATGGATGAAGTTCTGAGCAGCCGGAGCTCTTCTTCTCTAAAGCATTTCATTTTCAGCATTTCAGTAGTAGTCTTTGTTAGTTTGTTACTGAGGTCAGGAAATAACAGTTTTTTGTTAGCTTAGAATCACTTTTACATGTGCTACAGCTGCTGTAATTTTCTGGCATTAGGTGACACATGTTGGGCCAACCTGAGGGTCTGTTTCTACTTCACATTATGACACTGTGTCCTTATTATAGCAAAACACATGTACTTAATTCAAAAAGTGTTGGAACAATTTTTTCTTACTGTGTTAGTTCCTTTTCCAAATTCATCGATGAGAACTAATGAGTTGCCAGTACTGCTGTTAAGAGCTTGGGCCATCTGGAAAAGAGAGCAACAAACTGTTATACTACACTTTGTTCTTTTATTGTTTGTGGGTGTGTAGGTTGGAGGAAGAACAACCAGTGCTTTGTAAAAAAAAAAAAATCTTAACAGGTAAAGCGTGGGAGCAGAACTAAAAGACAGCAGTGTTGGAAGTATGTATATTACATTTGTACACCCACTCACAAAGATACAAGTACAGTTTGTTTAAAATGTTTGTGTACATGTGTGAAGTACCTGGTTGAGGTCAATCATGAAGGTGCTGAGGCCCACAGAAACAGACTCACGGCCCTTCATGCGGGTGTAGATCCCGTCCACCAGCCCAATCTCTGCCTCCTTCGCCGGGACGTCTGAGCCAATCAGGGCCATGAACACAATCAGACCCACCTTGAAAATCAAAACAAATACTGGGTCAACTTTCACCTTAGGATTTTTCATTACAAGCCATGTGCTTCCTGTATTAAGAGTTTAAAATGAACAAAATCTCATAAAGAAAAATACTTCATTGTTATCACAGTTCTCTAAATGTGTTTCTTGATTTAGTTGTTAATTGGTTAAGGGATTTTTCAAATAACTAACAAAATTAAATAATTTGAAAAGGGGAAATATTAATAATTTAAATGTAAACAGCAGTCTGTGGAGTGCTCAAGAAAATTGATTTTGAAAGTAGGCAATGTGAAGTCATGAAGATTAAATTCGGATCTCCCACTTGTATAGCTAGAATGTTGTTTTTGTCTAATTATGCTGTTTATTAGTTTTACTGTGTCGGTGTGGCTCACCACAGCTAATCACTGAGTGTAGCTGTGTAACACCAAAAGACAAAGATACACAAGTCCCTTAAACCACCCAAACATCAGTCATGGCTCACTTTTAGATATTTATAATATAAAGTTGGGGAACTGATTTTTCGAAGAACTGATATACAGTAAAAGGATTAGTTCCTTGCAACTATTATTGATACTGTAACGCTTGTATGCTGTGAACAAGGACCTGTTTGAGGTAGATACTCTTGCCAGATGAATTGGGGCCAGTGATGATTTTGAGTCTGCCCTCTGATTCAGAGCTCTGGAAGGAATTGGCCACAAACAAAGGAGAGCACAGCTCCAACAGTGGGTGTCTAGAAAAACAATAAAAACAGCCAAGTAGCAGCTTCAACAATGTATAAATAATTCATACCTAACGTGTAAGTGCATACCTGCCCTGTGTGATAATTATCTTCCTGTGGCTGGCAAGCTTAGGTGAGGTGTAGTTGTACTCCTGGGAGGCACTGCTCATAGCCATCAGGCAGTCCAGCTCAGCAGTGAGATCCATAACCTAAACAGCACACATAGTGAATGTCCTGATTAATACAGCAAGCTTCCTCAGAGAAAGCAAAATACCTGGTGTGTCAAACACATACTAATTGCCTGCTTATTTGCAATCCTGACATTATTGAGTGTGAAGATTGAGCTGGAAACAGCCTATTTATCCATATTTTGACAAAAAAAGAGAGAAAAAAATAAAATACTGAAAGACAGATAAAAGGAAAACTGCTGTGATTTAAGAGCTTTCTCTAAATGTCGATATTTTCATTTTGTACCAAATTAAACTGCAGAACAATTAAGAGTGGGTGTTTTCAAAAAGATTTTAAAATCCTTATCACTTTCATGGAGCTTAATGTCTGAAACCATTAACCTCTTACATTGTTCAAAGTTGGTTTTTGATTAAACTGCCAATATGTCTATTAGTTCTTGGGCAGATTCTAACACAAACCCAATAACGTATGAAGTGATCTTAATGCTACCTTCTGCCTTCAAAAATAGCACCACTTCGAATTATCTGTCAAAAACGGAACATCCCACAAGCTCAGAAATACTTTTATAATCAAAATAAATAATTCAGTCTAACACTCTAAGAGGAAATACTGTTAATTCCAACAATCACCTACACACATTAAAAGCATTACCTTGATGGATCAGTCATTTGATCACACTGGGGTATGTCTTAAACACAGGAACTGGGACCTGCTCAGTGATGCTCACCAACCTGATGGAGGGAGGTGCTCCTCTCGAGGACTGCGTTCTGCAGCTGTGTCATCACTGCAGTCTCCATGTCTTAAATACAGGATGTTCATCAGAAAGAATAACTTGAGAAGAAGTCATGGTTAAGTTGTCAAGATATCAGTAACACTATCAGGGGATATATAAAAAGACCTCTAATGTCGCAGTGCAAGTCTCCTAGGAGGTCATCCAGCTCCCTAGTTTTCTGGCTGCGGTAGTGCAGTCTGTCCTCTGAGAGAAACTAAAGGACATACACTCATAAACACAAAGAAAATGTATGTTGTAGAAAACAGAATTGAATAAGCAACTTGTCATACAGAAATAACACAAGATAAACAAACACACCATAAAATCAAGCCCCTCCATCTCAAAATCTTCTTTCTCCACCATACTAGGGAGTCGAGGCACAGAGAGCAGGAATCCAATCTGTAAGGAGTTTTAACTTGATACATAACTACTGACGTATACAGAGATATCGTTTTTTACTAACCAAAAACATGAATCTAAGCAATAATATATTATATGTCACATCACATAAAAAAATATCTGAATCTAAAGATCTGACCAGAGGGATGTAAATGACACAGCAGGAGGGGATTCGAGAGTCTAGGTGTTCAAGCTCTCTTCTGGCAACATCTGTTAGGAAGTCTGACAGCCCCATCATCCTCCTCTTCTCTGACAGAAGTACAGGGTGTAAGTTGTGCTGAGCGCAGTTCAACCAGCATAAATGTCGCAGTGGCTTATAACTCCACTTACTCTCGTCAACTGCAGGATCCACGTTTGGCTTGATGGTGAAGCGATTTTCTTCTAAGCTGGCTTCAAAGTCCACCTAGAGAAAACTCAGTGGGAATAAGTCATCAGTGCGTTTAACAACAATCAATGACTCAGTGAGTCATCAATGACTGTGTACTCCGAAGCATTCCCATAAAAGCCTGAGAATCTCTATGAACGTGTATTGTGTGATAACTGCAGGGGGTACAACATAACTGGGAAGACTCACAACTCGGCTGATGAGAGAGGCGATATAGTGGAGGTCATCAGAGAATACTTCACTGATATCACTGAACAGCTGAATGGACTGAGGCAGGTGTCGCACTGTATCCCTGATACACACTGAGCTGTAAACCGTCTGACAAACAAGCACAAACACAATTTTGTGGAAATTTAAGTAATAAAATAATGGTAACTATAGAAACACTGTACGGTGATTCCAACCTTGTAGAGACTCTGCCAATCAGTCACTTTGGTGTGAGATAGAGACATCCGGCGTAGAAGACCCTATCACAAAAACGCACACACTCATCCATGTGAAGTGGCTTTAGGCAGATGACATGATATAAAGGTTCTGGTGATATCTCAGAGGGGCACATAATAACACAGATAAAGTATGTTACTGGTATGTTCCTGATGTTGCGTAACAAAGCCTGCAGGGTGTTAAGGACATCCGAATTCCGAGGTGACGTGAAGAAACGTATCACTTCCTGCCTCCTGTGTAACACTGCCAAGTCCTGTGTAGGCCTCAGAAACCACTGACTGTCACAAAAAAGGATGTCACTTACACTTATTGTATTTCTGTAACACAAACGTTAGTGTAATCGATGTTGTGTTAAGTAGATGAAAAAGTGATGACTTTGGAAACAAAAACAAGGTGGTTTTATATTGAAATACAAATAACTAATATAACTTATTTCTTATATTTCATTTATCAATAATTAAATCAAAGAAATAATATTTTATATTTAGTTTGTTTCTCACCGTAGCAGCTTAGAGCCAAACTTGCTTCTGCAGCGGTTCAGTATTCCTGTGTTGCACAAAAATATCAAGTACTTAATGTAAACACCTTTTAACCAAAAAGGGCAATAATGTCCTGAATTTCAACCATCTGAGGTGCATACCATGAAGACTGAGTCCTTCCTTTTCCCCTGACTGCAGCTTATACACGGATGGGTGCAGATCTGATTTGAATATTTGCAGTACACTGAAACAAACACAAAACCCAAGTCTTTTTATTGCACTATGTTTTTTTAAATAATCAAAGATGGATTTACACTCTTTATCATTTTACACAATTTAAAATGTTTGGTTGACCTAATTAAACCATACATACAAGAAAAAAGGGTTATAATACAAAACATAAAAAAAACACATAAAACAAGGCATTGGGAACTAAATCAAATTCTGGAAATTAAGCCTTTGCTTGAATTAAATTGTATTGAAAAGCCGTACAATGAATTTAGTTGTTTACAAAAGAAAAATCAACATGTTATTTCCCAGTTCAGGCCCTCGGGTCCCTCAGCCTTGCCTGCTTTATGTTTCCCTCCTCCTATCTACCTAATTTAAATAAATAAATCATTGTCAAGCTTCTGCAAAGCTTTGATAAAGAACTAACAATGAACCTGTTTACTTGAACCAAGTGTGTTAAATCAGGGACACGTTAAGAATTAAAGGGGCTTTAGAACCAAAACTGGCAAATGCTGTATTGTTAGGTTTGTGGTGCAGGAATGACTTGAAACAAAACGTGATCTTCTTAAAGCAATGTATGATGGCTACAAAATCTTGTCCAACTTTCTACACTCCATCTCATACGTCATCAACAATTTTCCATGATCATGAAGATGGCTGCAGGCAACCAAAGGCACAGTAGACCTAATGGTTTATTTAGGAGATCAAAATAATCTATTAGGAACATGTTTTAACACTTGCCTGTAAGTGTCTTTGTCAATGTACACCACTCCTTTTCTGCACGGGGAAGAAACAAAAGCTTCAGTGAGGGAAAATTTTTCATTCATACAAACTTCTGATTCAAAGTTTTGGTTGGCTGGTAGATACACCAGCAAAATGAAAACAAAGAATCACGCATACTGCCAAAAACATGTATTGCTAAATAAAGAGGTGTTAAACAGATTAATCTTGATAATGAAAGGTCTTCTTTATGGAAAGGATAATTTCATTGTCTGATACATGTGTATGTGTATAACTGCACTTATGTGTGTCTCACAGTGTGTAGGCATGAAACTGCAGGATTGGAACTCCAACACTGCTGTCTTCCAGCTCCACTCCCACTCTCCTCCTGTCCAGACATTTCAGCAGACCCCCCACTGCCCTAAGCTAACCAAGAGAGATACACACACTCAAATATGAGAGAAATGATGGATACTGTAGTTCATGATTATCTCCTGCAGAGCCATGAAAGATAGGATGATAAAGAGAGATGGCTCACCAACAGGGATGAGTCAAAGGGAATACAGGAGGAGAGATAGGACATTTTGTCTCTTTCTGAAATGCCAATTGGAAGGAGAGGCAGATGGGCAGAGCATAGTCTCTGCTTACCAACCTCCAGACCTGAAACATAAAAAATTGACGCAGGATTTTTTTTCTGTTGTGGAAAATTAGAAAATTTCCATTCAAAAACTCTGCCTGACAAGTGATGAAGAGATACGGATGTTGTGGGTGATTGTCTGTTTACCAAAGTCTACATATGGATAAGTAACCACCTCTGGTTTGTAGTTTGGGTTGGAACCTGAAATCCATGAAACACAAAAGCCATTATAAATATAACAATATAATGATAAAGGTAAAAAGAAGCGTTTAGCTATATCATCAATTTACCCCTTATCACACAAACTGACGACAGTGTCAAACATCCCTAATCTCATTGAATTCCTTGACCCAGATACAACTTGCTCCACATCGCAAACGACACATTTTTGGTTCCCTTTCTCCATGCTAAGATAAGATTCATTACTCAGAGCTCACCAAGTTGCTGCAGGTAGCGAGTCATTGAATGTTCCTGCTTTGCACTGGTAATGATTACATGGGGAGCAACCTCCTGAATAACTGAGTAACAGGAAAACAAGATGGGATGTACATGAAGTTTGGGCAAAAAACTTACATTTTAAAACATCCACATATTTATAATCATAATTTAATCTGCTAATCTAAGCTTGCTTGAGGATGACTTCCTGATGTTTTGTTACAGCAGGTGTATTGTTTACCTCTGGCCAGCAGGTGGAGGTCATAGTTATCAGGAGCGTCTGCCATGTAGTGTAAGGAGGAGTCCTCACTGTCGTAAAAGCAGAGGCCCACCTGCCCATTTTGTACCAAAACACTCAATAAAACCTACAAACATAAACATTAGAGTGTTAATTGTACTGCTATGTCAACAGTTCTGCTGGAGATTGTGAAGATTTGTACATACTGCAGGCGAGTCCACCTCTTCCTCTTCATCAGCAATCCTCCCAGAGGGCTCAAGAACTACCCCTCCTCCTCCCAGACTTCCCAGAGCTGCTGCCATCAGTCTTTGAATCAGTTGGTAGAGATAAGTGATATCGTGCAGTAATGTGCTAATGAGTTATGTATCTGGTCAACTGGGAAATCGGTGGCCCATTAGATTACGTGACCTATTCACAACTAGTGCGAATGTTTTACACTTATTGTTTGCATTTACTTGAAAAACTTCCCTAACGTCATAGTTACCTAGTTTTTATATAAGGTTTAAAAAATAGCATAAGCATTTTTTCAAATTAATTGTGGCCACCTACAAGCTCAAAGATGTAGCTTAGATATAAACAATATTATCTCTTTTAAGATTACAGGCTTTTTATTTTGGTAACAGCTATTGTTATATATTTTGAAAGAAAGTATGATAAATGTTACGCAATGGCTGATATCCTTACAAGATGTGGGTCACTAAATATTATGGGTCACAGATTTAGCTTTTACACCGGAAAAGCAGCTAGGTTAGCATTGCGCAATAATGCTTGAAAGACAACTAATGCACACAGTAAGCTAAACTTTGTAAAAACGTACCATTTATCTCTATAAAACTGATAGTAACTTAACATTTAGGTAGTAATTCCCTGAACTTTAATCATAACAAGGCTGTTTACTTAAAATTTATATTTTATTGAGTATTAAATATTGCCACATGTAGCCTAAGATGGCAAGTTAATATTTGGTGAATGATGTGCGCTAGCTTAATTTAGCTAAACAAAAATACACAGTACATACTTTTCCACGTAGTAACTCAACGTGTACTTATATTACCTTTTGAGCCTCTCGTAGCAATACCAACTAACATCGTGCAAATCTAGGTAAACACCGTCTTATATGGAAAAGTAGACTGATGTTATGTCTTTGCTTAAACCCACCTTATAATTACCGCGCGCTCCTTTTAGCCAGCCAATCTGTTGTCATAGCAACAAGAGAGTCAACTGTGTAAAATATTAGCTTTTTTTTTAAATGAAAAAAATAGCTACTTAAAGCCACCACCACATAACCCAAAAAAACTGTTAGTATTTTGTTAAAGGAAGTAAACCATGAAACAGTAAGGACAACTTTTTTGTTTAATATGGGTCATTTATTATGTAGACAGAAGAATAGACTTTGAACAACAGTGCTGCTAAAAACTGGCAAGTTTCCTAGTTCATGGTTTTCTACAGATGCTTTTCAAAGAATTGTCAAAGTACCACATATGTGTAATTATTTGTAATGAATAAGATAAATAGTTTATAGAGCAAGTAATATATTTACATCAGTTTTATACAAAATAAAATGCACTTATAAAGTGTTGAGACACTTGAGAAATGGTTAAAATTCCACTCCAGAAGTAATTAATCCCCAGAAAATATACATGTTCCAAAAAAATTGTTCATCTAAATGTTTCTGCCATAAAAGATATGTTTTGGCTTTAGAATGGCTTGCGACACAAAGCTTTCCTTTATTCCTCTCTACATGACTTTACAGAAATCTATTCCAGACTGATCAAGCACTAGCCCCCGGCAACCCCTGAGTAATTTCTCCTTTTAGCTTGCTCTTGCTTCTCATTTCATCACCCTTTTACAATTTATGTAAAATTGCTGTTTAGCCCCATCCTGCGAGCTGGGCATTAGTTTTTAACACTATGGAGGACATAGACTGTCCAACTTAACATTTTTAAGACTGTAGGTGGCACTCTGTAAATATATATTTAAAAAACTCCCCATTATCTAGCTTGTAACAAATACAAATGACTTTAACAAACACATGTGTACTGTAAGTGAATGCCTGTCAAAATTAGAAACAAGAATGTAAGTAGTGCTGGAGGATAGGTGGCAGAGGCAATTTTTCCATTTCATTTTGCCTTTGATGCCCCAAAAACTGATGAATTGAAAGTCCACATAAAGCCATCAGGGCAGGCGGATTACCTGAGAACAGAAGAGGGACAAAACATCTTGGTGTTACAGATTATCTTTTATCATTACACTGCATTTTTTCTCTAAATGTGATACTCACATGCAATGCCATTCAGATAGCGTAACCGTATTTTTGCTCCGCCTCTCACGCTGCTTATTGCTGGGAACATTTCCACTCCACGAGGAAGGTCCTTAAAAGCTACGCCAAGGAAGCTTCCATCAACAACAAATCCCAGAGTTCCTGCATCAGCATCCAGGACCAGCAGGACACGCTCAGGAATGAGGAGAGGTGTTTCTGCCTCCTTTGTATTTGGTGGCATGGAAGACTGTGGCCTGAAACTCTCTCCATGCTCAGAGTGATACCTCTTCCTGTTGCATGGATAACAATCCAGAGTTTTCCCATCATGCCAGAGTTGATTGGTTCTAAGCTCCCAGCCCCAAGACTTCGAGTCACCCCCTACCAGCACGTTATAACCCGATGCCTGCAGAGGACAGTCCTGCCTTGAAATTCCCAAGACTGCATGACTGCCTCTGTGTTTGGGGCTCCACATCAACTCCCACACATGAAGTCCACTCTTCACTCCCATCTCTGCTCTGACCCCATCGCTGCTGAGCTCAGCAGGTGTGCGTGTCACTTCCTGTTTGCAGGGCGACAGCAGAAAGTGAGGAGAGAGATGGATGGAGCTCCATCGTGAGCGTGCGTCTCCTGGAGAAACGGGTGTAGAGTTCAGGGTGAGCGCTAGACGTGAGGATGTGGGGACGGCTAGTGGAGGGAAGGCTGATGAAGATGAGGGAGTGCTGTCTCCTCTTCCATATAGCCAAACTGAGAGGAAGAGACCCATTGGTAATGTCGGCAGAAAAGAAACTGCAGAAAAGAAATTGTGTTAAATTTCACATATAAATCAGCAGTTTATTTGTAGTAACATCGATCAGAAAGAAGAAAATCATGCCAGACAGTTTTTTTAATGAACAATATGATGTGAGTATTACAGTGCCAATATATGCATGAAGAAACAACATATTGTAGTTGACCCAGGTAGACAGAGTTCAAGGTATTTATTTAAAAAAATCTGCTAATACTAATTTATTATCATCTTAATTAATACTTGATATATTGGCAGCAAGAAAAATGCAGTGGAGTAAAAGATTAAGTATTTGGAACCTCAGAACTGTTATAAAGTAGATCTACAATAGGCTATACAGGTACATGTTTTTAATCTCCCAAACTGGATACAGTACAGAGAAAGGTCAAATAGATAAATATTAACAGTATTAACAAGACAGCTGTCACTCATCCAGACATGGTTCAGGTCATTTTACTTTGTGGGCCAACCCAGTACAACAGATAATCTCCTGACATGAAATAAATCATTAAATCTTACCAACAGGTTTCAGTACTTCCTTCAGGTTGTCAGCTTAAAACCGGACTGCTTCCAGTCATCCTCTGCCTTATAAAAAGTCTCTTATCAAGCATGCTGGTGGTCTTATCGCAGCTCGGTAACGTAACAGCTCCGTTTGACCCGGTTTTTGGTTTCGACCTCCGGGCCGGGAACAGTACAGTTTATCAACCGAGTTTGACGCCATTCACACTCGCAGTGACAAGGACAACAGATCAGTGACGTGTTTGTAAACAGATGGGATGGACGCTTAGATCTGTGTTATCCACTGTATGCCATCAGTTTTACCTCCATTTGATCTCTTCAGGAGTCGATTAGGTTTTTATCGCGTCCTGTAATGAATGTAAACATAAATGGCGAAACATATGAAGAGAATCAGACTCGGGCTTTTCACTAGTAAGAAGAGAAAAATACAATAAAATCCAAAGCGGCTCATTATTTTCGAAAACGCAGGCGCATCACGAGCGTGAGTCAGGGTTTTTTAACCCTGCTTGCTGTCTTACAGGTCCAGACATTTTGACAGACGGAAAGCCAGTCGATTTTGTGGTAAACAAATTTTTAGGATTTCCTCAAGTAGGCCTAATTTGAATGTTGATGATTTTTTTTCATTGTTGATACTGTTTTGTTTTTTTAGTAAGTATTGGTACAGAACAATGTCTGATGTACGTGAAGTACTTAATCAATCAATTGATTTGAAAGATATCAAGTAATGCTCAAAAGCAATAAGTGCCATGGACCAAGCCTTAAACCTCCTGTTTCCCAACCTAAAAGTAAAAAAAAAACAACAACAACAACAACAAGAAAACCACAAATATTTTAAGACTTTAAAGAGCATCTTAAATGAATAGTTTACTTTAAAAAAAGAAGAAGGAAATAATGTATTAAGAACAGAAAAATCCTTCTTCAGCACTGAAACTGGGTCACAATTTGGAAAATGATAACTGTAATTTTTCTCCCAGATCTATAGCCCTGAATCCTCAGAATTTTACAGCAACATTGGTTGTCTATTAATTCCTCCTGGGAAGCTAAATCTGCTTAGAATTGATAGTTATCTATTCCATGTAGTGAATCCTATGTGTTTGGAAGCACTGGGCACTAGCTCTCTCATAAGTTTCATGTTTATTTTTTGTGCAGGAACATCAATAATGGGCATACATAAGCTTACGCCTCTCCCCTCTGTACTGCTGTCGAGGATACAAGTCACTGACTACTTGCTTTTGGAGCTTCTTATCACAACGGCGTGTATTTAGTCCCAGTGTATGAACCGTCCTTCTGGCGTCTGGAGAGGGAGGAAAGGATGGTCAAAATCTGGACCGAGGAAGCTATTGCCAGTCTTCAGGCCTCTCTGGACTGCACAGACTGGAAATGTTTCTTTAAAGCTTGCGACAACATGAACGAATTGACAAATACCATCTCTTTTTATATCAGTTTTTGTACTGATTCAGACATTCAAACTAAAAAAGTGATTATGTTCCTGAACAATAAACCATGGGTGACCAAGGATCTTAAATCTGTTATTAACAAAAAGAAAGCAAAAATTAAGTGTAAGAGTGGGATCAAAAATCAGTATGCCAAAGGTGATCTCAGAGCAGCCTGAGAGGGCATTAAATCCACGACTTCTTCACCTAACCATTCTGACTATGAGCCCAAGCAGCTCAATAGCATCAATGGTATAAATGATCATGATCCTTCTAACGCTTTTAATTCATTCTTCTGTAGGTTTGAAAGGACAGACCTGCATGAAATTGCTCAAAGCTAAAAAAAAAAAAAGAAACGCTCTTGAACACAAAAAAGAAAATAACCTGATAAAAAGTGTCACCGAACAGCTTAGGAAGGGGAATGTCCGTAAAGCTGCTAGTCCTGATTTAATTTATGGGAGAATACTACGCCACTGTGCTGAAAAGCTCAGTGAGGTGTTTACAAAACTGTTTCAATTGTGCCTGGATAGTGGATACATTCCCAAAATGTGGAAAAACTCCAATATAATTCCTTTGCCTAAATCTAAACGGCCGAAAGAACTAAATGAATTCAGGCCCATAGCTCTCACATCCCCCTTGTACTAAAACATTTTGAGAAAAACCTTAAAAAAATCATCCTATGCCTAATTGACGGTAAGCTGTTTGCCTACCAGGCAGGAAAGAGAGTGGATGATGCCAAGATTTTTATCTTAGACAAAATCTATGAACATTTAGAAATATCCCGGTCCTGTGCCAGAATTTTATTTACTGATTTTTCTTCTGCTTTTAACAAGATGTTAATATTAATATTTTAATTAAACGTCTAGCATCCTATTTTAACCTCTCTGAGCAGATTTCACCGTTGCTTTTGCATTTTTTAACTGATAGAGTTCAACGGGTTTTAGTGAACAGTCATATGTCTGACTGTGGCATTTCCCGCACTGGTTCTCCCCAGGGCTGTGTTCTTAACCCCTGCTGTTTATTATGTATGCAGACACCCGCAGAGCCAGCCAGGAGGGCAGTTACCTGGTCAAGTTTTCAGATGACAGTGCTCTGTTGACCCGTCTACAGGGCCCTGAATCCGAGCATAGCAGAGCTCTGTCTGACTTCGTCACATGTTGTGGAGACAATTATTTGAATCTTAATGTGCCAAAAACTAAAGAAATGATAATTGACTTCAGGAAGAAAGCTTCAAAACATAACGACAGTATCATTCACAGAGAAAAAGTTGAAGTTGGGGAAACCTATAAATACTTGGGCACAATATTCGATTTTGATCTTAAATTTGGTAAAAATACTGAGGCTGTTGTAAAGAAAATGCCAACAGCGTTTTTAAACTGATTTCTTTTAACGTATCTAAACCCATTTTACATGTTTTTTGTCAATCTTTTATTGAGTCTTTTAACCTTTTCTTTTATGCGTTGGTTTTGTGGGTTGTCAGCAAAGGACAAAAACAGCTTGGCCAGCATTGTAAAAACTTGCGCCAATATGGGTGTGCAGATTCCTGACCTACACTCTCTGTGGAGCAGGCAGGTGCTCCAGAAAGCAAAAGTATAATCAACTAATCAAACATGTCCTTAAAGAAAGTTTTGTCCTGATGCCCTCTGGGAGACACTATCTCGCTCCCAGTAAAACAAATAGATACGCAAATTCCTTTATTCCTTCTACTATCAGGCTTTTAAATGCCAGCGACAGACATTAGTGTGAGGTTATAAATCTATTTTTTATCTATTTTTATCTATTATTTCTGCACTTGTCACTTTGTTACAAATGATGATACTGCAACAGTTTATGGCTATCCTGATAATGTTGAGTCCTGTACATTCTGACATGCTCTCTCACTCCTCATTTTGCTTGTTTTAAGAATGTTGCATCTTGTCTGTAAGACATTACTGAGGGTTTTTGTACCCACAGCAAAGCAAAGATGATGTTGCTCACAGCATTTTATTCACTATGAAGAGGGAAATCCCTTTGCTTTTTGTTATATCTGGTGACTTTTTCTTTTATGTCTGACTTTTTTTTCTTCTAGTGACATCTGCTTCATGTATATTTATCATAAAATGTATTGTTTTGAGGGGTAAATACCAGGCAGATATAACAAGAGTTTTTGTTTGTCTCTGAGAGCTGTTGGACTTCAGTTGTATGCTGCATTTAAATTTGTTTTAATACACGATTATTCCCACATATAAATGCCTACAAATAAAAATATTGGCTTATAAAGGACCACTCATAAGTTTGGACATATCAACTGTATCCATGCATGTTGAATGAGTAGTATGTCTTCACTTTTATTTGGTATTGTACATGTTATTATTATAAAGTGGTACTTTCAAAGTTTGTGAATGCCTTATTATTTTCAACATGAATACAACATATAAAATGTATAGACAAAAACCTTAAAACCTCAGGAATTTATCTAAACACTACATATTTATGATTGACAAGAGTATGTGAATGTGTAGACATACATATGTTTTCATCATATAACATGACAATCAGGTAAACTGCACACACTATTATTTAAAGCACATTGATGTCTTATCTTTACAGCTATTTCATTGAAGTGTATAATGGAAAAAACAAAGATCCTTAAAAAAAGAGTTGTTGATGTTCATTAGACTGGAAAACATTACAAAAACTATAGTTTAGAAGTAAAATAACAGGCACCAAAATGATGCTTCTGAAGTACAAATCCAACTTTTATTGTTGCTACTCTTGTGCTTTTTCTTTATTCTTTCTTTGGTGTGTCCTTTACTTAAAATCTCAATAGCAGAGTACAGTCACTGATCATTAGCAGCTAGCCTGAAATTTATAAGACTTATTTTCCCATTAGATTATGATCAATAATAGGATGGAATAAATAAATAAATGTACGTGTGTGTGTTTTTAAGGGCTTTTGATAGTTCTCCACTCTGTCATGGGATTGATATGAGTCTGTGATCCCAGATCCTCATTCCTCACCAGTGAAGCGTCGAAGAGTCCAACACAGAGTCATTCCCAAATCGTCCCACGCTATTGTCTGGCCTGAAACCCTTCATGTCAGTTTTCAACACATGAAGTAAAACTTTACAGTTACTTCCCAACATACAGAGAGCAGCTCCACTGCTGCTTATCACCAGCTATCCTTCTGCAGCATTAAGTGAAGCACTGGCTGTGTCAATAGAAAATGACAAATGGAAAATCTGAGAAACTTTTTTAACGTAATTTTTTTTGTCATTATTATGACCTCTGGCCAACTATTGTGCTACTTTTTTAAGCAATGAAAGAACTTTGTTGAGGTTAGGCATTAAAAATGTTTGGTTAAAATTAGGAGGATATGATAGTTCAACATTAAATTAATGAAATGCATTTTTAATGTGGAAAGCTTTGCTTAAGTTTTCTACAATGTCATGTTGCCTGTTACATGTTACCAACGTAGAAAACCCCAAAAGTGAAGGTATGGGGATACCTTATGCATTCAAAATTGAGTTAGTGGGCTCCTGACCAAGTATCAGTTTGTAATGAAATAGAGTGATGGGGGTTGTCAAAGAACATGTACATTTGATACTTTATGTCCTGGCTTCTTTCATCCTCTTTTTTCATCATGTTGCTCCCTCACACTGCAACATCCTATATGGTTCGCAGAGTGGAACCTATCCCTCCACCTGTAATGCCACATTTTTCACATTTCAAAAGTGAAACGTTTAGGCTTGTTGATCCTCTAGTTCATCATTTATAACAATACAACTCAATTGACACATATTGCAATAGGGATATTACATGTTTAACATGAAACCTGCCACACATTACTTCACACAAAGTGCTTCATTTATCCAAGAAAAAAATAATTTATCAGCTGTGTAGCTCAATATGTTTAGCTTTTAGTTAAACAAGATCATTCACAACCGCACTGCATTGAAACCTTACTTATATTAAATAAAAGTTACTATTTAAATATCAGAGCATATATACAGCATCCAGCTTTGTTTCGATGATCCCACCTTCAGATTAATTGACTTTTTTGTTTTGTCCTTTTTACCCACTGTAGGGAGGACTTGTCGGCACCAACACCCGGCCTAGAATACAAGCACAAGGGAAAAGAGTGTAAAACATTTTTTATGTTGATGTTAAGGGCTAAAAAAATATGTTGTTTTAAAACAAAACAAAGATTCAGATTTAGTTGGTTTCTTTTTCTTTTTCTAATTCAGACAGGTTTTCTTACCAAAAGTGTTCCTCTTGTAGAAAATCAATCCAGCCAGAAAATAAACAAGTCCAGACAGTAGCACTGCTGTCCCAACAGCGATCTTATTCCTCTCCCCCTCAGCCATTGGCTCTAGTAACATATTTATCACAGATATTACTTACATATTAAGCTTAAGAGACTTTATTGTCAATTGTCATTTACAATGAAATTTCATTGGTGACAGTCATTAAGCAGCAACAGTATTTCAAAGATAAGAACAACAGATGCAAATACAAGTACACTTAAAGCAAGGTGGAAAGTAGCAACACACATTGTTGAAAGGTATACACAGAGGTAAACACACATACATACTTTCAACAATATACACATACACACATATACGTACATACATTTGTACACATGTACACATACATAGATATACGGGCCCATACATACACACATCCACAGACATGTAACTCTAATTTGGAGTGCATGTGTATGCATATAGCAACACATAAACATACATACATACACACACCTATATATATTCATGTATACTTATATGTACACATACTGTACATATGCACATGTATATACACATTTACATACATACCCACACACACACACACGCCTATATACATATACATGCACACACACATACAGACAATACTGTATAAGCAGGGAACATAGACACATAAACAGCATATTTACAACAACTTATGGATATATAAATATGAACTTTACATTTATATTTCTAAAATGTTGTGACTTCACAGTGAACACATCCATTAAATCCAATATCAGTTAACACTTTGCAATAATGTCACTCTCTTACCCCAGTTATACAACTTTGGCTCTGAAAGGCTGGCATGCTCCACCATACAGGTAATTTTCTCATCCGGTGAGGGTGTAAACTCCAGATATGAGTGGATCTGGTAGCGCCAATTTCCATTGGACAACTCTTCAGTGGACATCACATCAGTAGTCACCTTTTTTCCATTTTTCAGCCAGGATACTTTGATTGGCTTGGGATAAAAGTCATACGCACTGCAGATGAGCACTTTTTGATGCCTGCTGCCCTGTATTTCAGCAGGCTTCAGTTTGACAGAGGGCTCAACTAGAGGGGGGGGAAAAGTATCAATTAATCCGGTTTTGAACCAGTAAGGAAGAATTTCTGTCACCAATTGGATTGCAGCACCTTTTTTTCATATGGACAAATATTAAGAAAGGAAAGGGAGCAATTGTTTAAAAGAAAAAAAAGTCAAGGAAAACTTAAAGCAGGGTAGTTTGTCTCCCGTCATCAGGGGCTGCTGCCCTGCAGGTTTTAGATGCTTCCCTGCTCCAACACACCAGATAAATTAGATGAATCTCCTCAATAATTTGTCTTCAAGTTTTTCACCAGCCATTTAAGCATTAATTTAAGTCAGGTGAGTTAAAGCAGAAACACTTTTAAATCCAATGAGTATTGAAGAGGCTTCGCAGCTTGTTGTTTTAAAGGTGTTTCATAGGATTACAGCCGCCCTATTGCTAACACTTTCAGAGCCACCGAAGCTCTGCGATGAATGGGTTCAATAGAGCTTGAAATTATACTGGAATAAGTTCTAAAGTGAATGACTTCTGTTTAAAGAAGCAGGCCATTCTAAGCAACTTTATTTGTACCACGATGAAGGTGAGCAAGCATGCTACTCATACTCATTCAGTAATAAGGAAACTTTCACACTTTTTCTGTTTAATCCTTGTAATACCCATAAGTACAGTCATATACATAATTGAGAACAAAATTGTTTGGGTCCTGTAGATTCTGGCAACAGTTTGAGTGGGTGTGAAAAGTTTTGAAGAACTTTTTAAAAGCAAACAAAACAGTTAAGAAAATGACCTTTCAAAATGGTTGAGAATACGAAGACATGAAAAGTGAAGGGAAATGACAAGAGGTCTTTGACAACTCTATGAAGTGTATTTTTCTGAGGCTTTGTTAACAAAAAATGTCAGAGGAAGTTGTCCAGGGAAGAGTGAACATTATATAGCTGAAACTGGGTCTGGGAGTTCCCCAAGAAGGGAAGTTGTGGCTAGCTGTGCTACAAAAAGTGATTTCAAGACCCTGTTTGATACACTGTGCCTTTCCGACTATCTTGGTCACTACAACTGAACAATGAGGAGAGAATGTACGCAAAGTAATAATGAATCATCAAGTTAAACATCCCCAAAAAAATTGGAAATCAGGCTAGTTAGCTTAGCTGATGATTGGGTTTAGTACAGGGTTGTTAAACCTTTCATGTCCACTGTATCAGAGATTTTTAATTGCCTATAGTTTAAGGTTATTTTATGCCAAGATATAAAAAGCTTACAATACTTTCATATGACTTAGAAAATCTCTTAAAAGATGGTTTGATTCATTATTGTTTTAAGTTATGACCATTTCTCTATTGTTAATATGGCGACCTGCATTGGAATACGCAATATGAAAATGGATGGATGATTACTGTTAGTATATTATTAACTGTTATCACAACCATTTGTTTTAAAAAAAACATTTATTCTTATTATTGTCCAAAGGAAAAGATAAAATACAAAGGAACATTTTTGTCTTGTTTTTTTCTTAATGCAAACTTTAAAGGGTCCAGTGAAACAAGTACTATTGTGTTTAATATGTCACCTTGGGTTCTGGGTAATTGTTATTGTTAAAAAGTAAAAAGATCCAAATAGCTATTCTCAAATAATAATTAAAAAATTACACATTCTCTCACCTGTTGGTTTTGGTACTATATCACTGATGTTACAAACATTAAGAATGTAATTTGTGAGCAGGTGTAATTGAAAGCACAGTGAGAGTTTCAGTTGTGATCGGCAAACATTACCTGGCTTTGAAAGCCCATCAAATGTGAGCTGAAGGTGGCTTCTGCATTTCTCAAAATTCTTCTTTTCTTGCTCCAGAAAGCTTTTGCTTTTGTTAAGATCATCAGCAATTTCCTTTGCTTTCTTTGTGTAGCCAATATACTTTCCCAAAGTGCTGTTGTACTGGCCCAAAAGCACCTTGTTGAAATAGATTTGCTCCAAATACACCAGGTCATGAGTAGAGGTGTACTGGCAGCGAAGCCAACCATAGCCGTACATAGCATCTGTAATGTAAAGGCAACAGGTTTCAACTGATGTGGGAAATGTCTTGTTTCATTATACACTGACAGTCAATAGTTTGAGCACACTTTGCCAATAGATTTAATAGCATTAGATTTAGATTTAATGGCAAAGTGAGTCCAAACCTTCGGTTGGTATTGTATATTCCCCAAAACAGAATTCAAGATTTGTTAACTTCTGAGAAATGAAATATTTCAGTGTTACTTACGTGTACTTGAAATGAACAGGAACAGCAGACAGAGAAGGCTTTGAACGGTCAGCATGTTGACAGGCTACACGATAGAAAGCAAAGTGAAAAACTGAAAACATGAGGAAGGGAAACTGCCCGGCAACATTTTTTTAAGTAGGTGCAGCACAAGGTAGGCGTGGTACTCTGTATGGACTTTATAAAACTAAAAACACAGTCACATTTTTTTTTCTTTTTTAAACTAACTAGAGACTTTCCCCACAGAAATGAAGCTGAGAAGACTGTAGCAGCAGTTTGTGATCCTGACTGCAATCATTTTAACACAAATGTGTTAACCCTTATCAGTACTATGGCTTACCTGGGAAAATTCTGTAGCTGGAAAGCTTTACACTAACTGGCTCAATTGTATGTACCTGTTGCTCTGTTCCTGTTCTTTCTGATTTCTGTACCATGCAATTTCTTAGCTGAGGGAAAAGGACTTGTCAGCTCCCTTGAGTAATTTCTGTTGTTCAGCTATAATTGTTTCATTTTAATTCATTGAAGCAGAAAAGGCAGGCAAGGCGAGGCAAGTTTATTCATATAGCACATTTCATGTACTGGAAAATTCAAGGTGCTTTACATATAAACATTAGAAACATTACAGTGCAGTGCAGAAAGCATTAAGAAGAATTAAAAACAAAAGTATAATCACAAAATAAACCTACAAAAATGAATAAAGAAAGAAAGAAAACCTCAGAGAAAATATCACTTATCATAAAAGGCTGAAAATAGGAAAGTTTTTAACTATGATTTAAAACTGCTGAGAGTTTCAGCAGACCTGCAGGTCTCTGGGAGTTTGTTCCACATGTGAGGAGCATAAAAA
>JAOXYM010000006.1:14415635-14427827 GCA_028567055.1 Leptatherina wallacei | reverse complement strand
ATAAAAACTGAACGCTGCCTCTCCATGTTTAGTTCTGACTCTGGGAACTGAAAGTAGACTTGACCCTGATGACCTGAAGGATCTGGTCGGTTCATAACGAACCAAAAGTTCCTGAATGTATTTCGGCCCTAAACCATTCAGAAAAGAGGAAATTCTTGATTTGGAAAAATAAATGTTGCGTTTTTAAATTTTTCTCAAATGTACATTAATAATGGATCACACTGCACCAGGAGGTCTGTGGAAGTTTTCTTTAATTTACAAGGAAATCTTTGGGGGAAAAAACTGGAAAACATTACTGTAACTTTTGAACCACAGTGTTAGGACATCTGTTAACTTAAAAAGTTATTACCGACATGATCATATAATACATTTTAACACCATGATACAAGTTAGAAAAGCTTTAATCAATAAAAAAGAAATTTTATTATAATCCCACAAAAAGTATAAAATGAAAATTTACATGGGATTGTAATCAATGAAGCTTTTTTGTTTTTCTGCTTGTACATTTTCTTTCAACTTTTCCAAATAACTAAAATCTAATAAAAGTTATACAATAATAAACTGGTAACTTTTAAAGACTATATGGGGCTTGTTTAAGGAAATTTCAAATATTGAAAATAAAAGTTCCTTTACAATTTCTGACAGACATACTTCTAAATTCATACATGTAATTCAACATATTCACTGTAATCTGTTGCAAGTTTTAAAAGTTTTAAAAAGGCATACAAGAGATAAGTAAAGGAATCATAAAAAATATTTAATAAATGTTTCTGGATTAAAAAGATGTACTGCATCCATTGTGCTGATGCTTTTGAAATGAAATATAATTATTTGCAAATGAGTGCACTTTTTCATCCAGACTGACAAGACTCAAAGGACATGAATTTGACATTTAATGAGAGAAATTAGATTCAATTAGAGAAAAAAGGCCGTCGGTCTGTCAGTCCTCTTCCGCTTATCTGGGGTCGGGTCGCGGGGGCAGCAGACTGAGCAGGGCAGCCCAGACTTCTCTAGCCCCGGCCACATCAGCCAGCTCATCCGGGGGGATCCCGAGACGCTCCCAGTTTCCTCCACAGGGTGGCCAAGCTCTCCCTCAGAGATACGGTGAGAAGCTCGATCAGCCGGGAGGGACTCAGAGTAGAGCCGCTGCTCCTCCGCATCGAGAGGAGCCAGATGAGGTGGCTCGGGCATCTGGTTAGGATGCCTCCTGGACGCCTCCCTGGGGAGGTATTCTGGGCACGTCCCACCGGGAGGAGACCTCAGGGTTGGCCCAGGGCACGCTGGAGGGATTACATCTCTGGGCTGGCCTGAGAAAAAAAGGCAAACAATGAAATTAATAAATGGTAAACTTCACACAGCACAAACAGGTCCAAATACATATAAAATGTTGTACAAGCATCTTCTATTCTATTTAGGTAATTTTATCCATTTATTACTGTTGTTTTTAAACTACACACACACAGAGACCTGAGTATCTCTGTTTTGTACTACCATGAAATGACAATAAAGTTAGTATGAGTATGAATATGAGTAGTAGCAGCGTTACACACAAGGACTGTTGCATGAAGTAGAACTCTGCTAACAGAAAGTGACAGACACAGGGAGAAGATGAAGGCAAAAGGGAAAATATCTCAGAGTGAAGCATGCCCTGCAGGACAGATGATGGTGAGACCTGCAGGTTGATGTGATTAGAAAACAACTGAGATGATGGGAAACTAGAGGCAGGAGAGGAGCAGGAGTGGGTGTGGCAGGAAGAAGATTGAGGAAAGAATGAAGCATCGTGTGAATCTTCGGTTGGTGGTCAAAGTTATCCAGAGTGGAACTATTTATTGTATTTTTGGATAAGCCATAAATAGAGCTATGAACTATTGCAGACCTCTTTCAAAACCAAACTGCATCGCAGTAGTGTTTAATGTATGTTTGAAAATTACTATAATCTTAGTACCACTTAAAACAAGTGAACTGATTTCTCTGGAGGGCTTTGACAATTAAAAACGTTCCAGCAGCGATGCCCAACAAGCCCAGACTCAGGCCCACTGCGCAGAAAACATCCACTTCAAGACTCTGGTGATGGAAATCAGGTTCTGTAGAGAAACATATAAAACGTAAAAAATATAACAGTCAAGTAGGCTACTTCACAACAAATCATTTTATCATATTAATGTTTTGATAAAGTATCATATTTACCCCAGATTCTGGTTTGAGGCCTTTCCAGTGCCATATGCTCCACTGTGCAGCTGTAAATGTCCGTCTCAGTCGGAGTGAACGTCAGGGTGGAGAACTGGTGGAAGGTTTGGTCTTTATTGGGATAATATCTACTGAGTGACACTCCCTCCGACACTGGCTGGTCATTTTTAGTCCAAGTGACTTTGATGAAAGGTGGGTAGAAATGATTCACGAAGCAGATCAGGCTGTTTACAACCCCCAGTTCTACTTCTTCTGCAGTGTACAGGATGCTCTCAGGAGGGTCTTTGTTGGGTCAAACAAAAATAAAAAAGAAATGTTTTTTTCTGTTATTGTCAATCTCGTAACAGTAAAAATTAGTGAAGAAGTTAACCACGATTCATCACATTTCATAGATCCATTAGAGGTTGAAACTAAACTTTCTATGGCTACATGTAAAAAACATTGGCCTAATATAATCCCATTTCTAGGTGGCCTTACTGGTGGCTAAAAACGGAACTCTTAAAATGGTTTAATGTTGATTCAAAGTGCTAAATATCACATTATATCAAAACTACGTAGGATCAAAGCATTTACTTATAAACTTTTTTTGAAATCAGTTGCACCATACTTGCACCTAATTTGTTATAATGGAGCCTCTCATGTTGCTTTTAGTCATTGTTCATATGGGCTTACACATTTCATTGTGTGTCACCAAAGCTTTGGTGGGAATGTAGACTTCTTCCAGACTCAATATAACTGCATTGTGATATTATGTTTTTGGTTACACTTTTTGGGAATATTAAATCAACAATATCAAACCTTGAATTTCCACACATTATAATCATTCACCAATTCACCAATACATTAGTGCATTTTTTGTTATTTTTTATTTTTATCTAAGGCTTTAAGTAACAAAAGATCTTGCTGCAATTGCTGAATGTCTTTTTTATTTTTTACTTTTAGCATTCCTCCTCAAGGAATCTGTATTGCTTTGTATGATTCCCTTAAAAGGATAACAGAGTAACCTTTTGTAAAAAAAAAAAACTAAAAACAAAAACAAACAAACAAACCCCTTGAGACAGAAGAACTTGCTCTGTGTTTTCATTGAATACTTTGAAAAATTTGACAACCATGTGTGTATTTGTTTAGCTTAGCTCACACTTTAAGGTCTTAAAAGGTAAGAGAAAACTCCACTGTGGATTGAAATAGAGGACTCTGTATAGTTGATATCCTTTACCTCTCTCTTCCGTTGATTCCTTTTCCAGTGCTGTACCATATTCCACAACTGCTATGCATGCTTTCCTGTTTCTTAAGGCATTACGAAATACATGCCAATCTTGAAATATTTGACTCGGGTCAACCATGTTGGGTCCAGTGTATTCAACCTCTCCTTTTTCAAAATCCACATAAAATACTTCATCAGAATCAAATTCCAGCTGTACCTCAGTTGTGCTGTTTTCAGAGCAGCCCACAATATACGTAATTTCATGGGCAACTGAAATGGGGAAAAAAAAACAAATTAAGATGTATTGTAATAAATTTATAAGGAGAAAGAGATATTAAGTATACTGACACAGCTTCTGTTTAAGTTTTAGGTATCACTCCAGAATCTGTCCCATGAAGGGTAATGTTTTGTTGTGAGTAAACAATGAAGTAAATTAAAATATATTCTTACTTTGTGAGAAGGTACAGAAGCTGTTGAACATCAGGATTATGAGTGCAGATCGCTTCAAGTTTGAGCAGAAAGTCGTCATTATGGAAGACTCTTGAACTTCTAATTTTAGACTGAACAAAGCTTTAAATCGCACAGTGATTTTGTAGAAACAAAAGCCTGGCGCTGACTTCCTCGTTCTGCGGATGTTGATGGTAACAGGAGTCTAACCAGTTCTGCAGGATCAGATTAACTCGTGCTTAAAAAAACAGCCTCTGTGACAACTCATTGAGTATAAGGAACATTTTAGAGAAGGACACAAATGTCAGAATTTTCATGACTAACTGAACCAAAAACTTTTAGTTCATGTTTTAACATTTCCCAACTTCCTCATCTCATTCGAGGCGCTCACCGCTGAGCATATTTGTTCCTCCTAAATGGGCAACATAGTTTTTTTGTTCACAAGAAAGCTGCACAAAAAGCTAGATGCTTCTGTTTAGTTTCATATTACTCAGCTTGTTCACATTGGCTGCTGACAAGAAAAGCTAATTTAATCTAAGTCCTTTGTTTCTGGAAATAACTATTGATTATTTATTGGGGTTTAAAATCCTTTAAACTAAACCAAACTTGTCTTTTGTGTTAAAATACTAAATGGTTGGTTTTATTTGATAAAAGTGAAATAATGCTTACCAGTGTGAGGGTTTGAATCCACTTTTATTCCAACTCCCATGGAATTTAACAACACCATGTGTAAAGAAGTCCAAAAAGCAGTACTTGCTTGTTTAATGATCTGGGTAGTCATAACAACAGCTTTGAAATTAGCTGTTGTCCCGGGGTTAATGTGGAGTTTCCACCACGAGGAAAAGTTAGCATTGTGTGCTTCTGAGCTCTGACAAATGTTTTGTTGGTATTTCCAACATGAGAAAACATTTTCCAATCACATGTTTCTGAAAAACTTGTAAGCTGCACTATTTACTATTCATAAGCATTTCCCCCTAATGCTTTGGCTTTTCACACAGATTGTTCTTTTTCTTCTTTTTTTTTAGTGTGTTTTATCATAATGTAAAATATGTCACCACCCGGGGAACAGTATCCAGTTTTCTTCATACATTATTTGTTCAAGATCAAAACCAGACAACCAGCTGCTGCATCACTAGAGAAACTTAACAGAAAACACCCTTCAGCTACAGCCTTTGTAAGAAAGCAAAGCAGTGAATCATCAGGAGCACCTTTAGGATTTATTGAGTCGTTTAATGATTAGTGCAATCATGCAAATGTAACTATGCTCCCTTAAAGGATCAAGCAGACAAACAGAGCCCCAAGACCCGGGCAACCAGCTGCCACCATGAGGTATTTCTAACAGCAGAGGGTGTGTATCATATAAATAAACTTAGAAATGTGAAAAATATCTACAGTACATAGATATGAATATCAAAATATAAAAACCAGTCATTCCAAAATGCCATAAATGTCCACTAAAGAACTAGGTATCATTAAACACTTAATTAGCTCAAAGCAATTGATTACATTAAAACATCTCTAAGACATATTAAAACATGCCTCAGTACTCCTGATCACTGTTTTACAGCAACCTTGCTGTCATAATGAAACATGTGTGACCAATGCTGAAGTTACATAGGTGTCATCAATTGGTTTATGCAAGGCACTGTGTGCACAGCTGCGTACGTAAGAATTAGTTCACAAAATCAAAATATATATTGAGCAGATGCACATAAAAGTTTTCCTTTATATCATGGTTGTCTTTGTGCACAGGAAGATTTTAGGACTGGTGTTGCCAAGTGCTTGGCAACAATTGAGTATTGGATGAACCATCCGTGCATAGCCATTTAAGAAACACAGTTTGTTTTTTTTGACCTATAGAATATGCGACATGGGCTGATCTTGCAGTACTTACTAAAAGGCATTTAACTAATTCTTTTATTTCTTTATCATACCAGATGTCTTTTTGTTTCCCCCCCTTGATTGTAAGATAAAGTCCCAGCAGTATTTTGGTGCAGCTTTGCTCATTAATCAGAAAATATCTAAATTAGCTCAATGTTCATTTAAAAAAAAAAAAAATCCCTTATGGTGAACTAGAGAACAGATTTGTCAGCTTTGGGCTGGTGTGTGCTGATGGTGTGGTACACATATAAAATGCTGGTACATATGAAATGTACTGTTTGGCAATGTTCTGTGCCAGCCTGGGAGTTTGTGTGTGTGTATCAGGGTGTTCATGTGAATTTGTGAACTGGAAAAGTAAAACAAGGTCATCATGTCTGGAAACATCTGAAGGGGTGAGGAGAAACTTAAATAGCCCTTTAAACAAAAGGAAAAATGATAGACTCCATTATGAAATATGTTTTAAAGATGGACAGATGGAAACCGTAATTCTTTAAAGTTTTACTTTGTGTGTTTTATTATCTGACAGTGCTTTTAATCGTTTGGTTCATTGTACAACCATATATGAACAACATGCACACTTTCAGACATGAAAAACAAAAGAATTAAGATATATAAAAGACGATTGCATGAGATTTAAGGAGGGAAATTTCTGCAGGTGTCTGTCTTAAAGGGCATTCTCAGGATACAAAACCTACAAAACAGGTTGGTTCAGTCAGATAAATGTTTTTTCAAATGTTTCAGTTCAACGTAATGGAAAGATTTTCTTAAAATGTGAACACCTACCTCAGTTGTTGGCACCACCACCCGCTCTATATTTAGAAAAAAGCAAAACAAACACTGAGGTTCCTCATTTCAAACCTTTGATCAGCTGCTTTCATTTATATGTTTTGATATTTTATAAAATTAAGATCAATTCAATGGCAATTTCAGCGTTATTTTGAATTAATCCCTCACCAATCGATTTCTTCTTGTAGTAAATGAGCCCTGCGAGTGAAAACACCAGACCCAGCAACAGCCCCGCTGACCCAACAGCAATCTTGTTCATTCTCGAGTCAGGCTCCGGGTCTGAAAACATATATTTATCAAAATCGCCACATTAAATGTAGTCATCTCTGCACTTTCTCCCTTGGGATATGTCTGGATCTAGAATAATAATAATTAAATAAGGGTTTTTGCAGAGACTTTGGTAGACCTATTACTGATGTCCTGGTTGTTGGCACAATTGGCTGTAGCCGTGGTTACATGTACAGCTGAGTCGAGCAATGATAAGAGTTCAAGTAGAGACAAATTCTTTACACAGATGTTGTTTAAAGTTATTTGAATGTACATTCATTATTAAAGAGGATGCTATGGTTTATTAAAACAAGCAAAAGTTTGGGAATGCTTTAAGAGTCCACAAGTAAATTTAGTTTGAATCACCTATTGTTCAGTGCAGTTTGCTCTATTTGTGTGGACACTAAGACTCACATTTACATTCATACTGCTTTAACAAAAAGCTACAAACATATGGAACTTCAAAATCAAAGTATCTTTATTGGTCATTGAGCTTTGGAGCTATGGTGTGCTGAAGCACATTTGACTCTCCAGCCTCATTATCAGGGTTTGTTAGTCTGATTTTGACACTATACTATACTATACTATACTATACTATACTATACTATACTATACTATACTGTACTATACTATACTATACTATACTATACTATACTATACTATACTATACTATACTATACTATACTATACTATACTATACTCTGTCTGTACTATTTACATCTTTTGAATTACAGGATTTGTAAAATCAATAGACTGTTGGGTTATTGATCACCTCCCCGCTCACAACAAGCTTGAGGACGAGTCCTGGTTCCAAACCTCTTCCATTCACCAATCGCTGAGGTACGTTGTAACTGTACACCTGGGAACACTTAAACCTTAAAAGGATTTATATTTTTATGATCTTCACATCCAGCACTGATCACCATAAAGGAAGACTTTCAGCTGCTTTCATCCCACTGTGCAATATCTCAGTATCAAAGAGCACTAGCCTCTCATCATGCAGTAAGTGTTGGTTTATATGGTCACTGTTTTTCTTTCTAACAGAGACCTTATGTGCAGAAGCGTTTGCTTATTCAACCTGTCAAATCTGCTGAGTTTACTAAAATGAGACAACTTTAACAAGCATGTCATGAAAATATATTTTGGAAACAGATGTAAAATGAAGAGAATTAGCATAGGCTTTAAAAAGGGCATGTGCATGGTGCCGATGTATGTTAATAAACAAAGGAACATCTATATAAATTAGATTTAGCACAAGACTAAAGGAAATTTGTGTGTGTTGGATAATTTCATTGTAACAAAGCTTCTCGGCAAAAAAAAAAAAAAATCATGCTTTTAGAAAGTTTGATCATTTTGATTTTAAATGGTGTTACATTTGTAAGGGAAATACATTCGTGGGATGAGCAAGATGTGGGTTGTGCCCATGACAGACTTCCCAAATCTTCTCTGCTAATTCCAAACAGCCAATGCTACACTGCCGCCACCAAAATCTGTTACCAACCAGTGCAGCAATCATCAGTGTTTTCTTCTCCATTCTATGACTCTAAAGTCCGAACTGACCGCTGTAGCAAGGTCTATGCTCATATGTACTACTAATCAGGCACCTGATTGTCATCTGGGAGTTCAAAAGAAAAGTCAATGGCAGAATAAGCTGTTTGGCATTGGCAGAGAGGATTTTGTACATTTTTCATTAGTTGTAACTCATAAACGCAACCCTGCTGCTCATCCCGCAAATGCATTTTCCTACAAATGTGGCACCATTTAAAAGGAAAATTAAAAGACTTTCTAACGGTATAAAATTCATTGTCAAGAGGCAATTTCCTTCTTTTTGTGCTAAGTTTATTGAGTGCAAAAGTAAAATTTCCATTTGGGAATAAGTAAAATATAATTAAACTCATTTCAATTTATGCAACAATTATAATTTGCTCATAAATGGTACACTCTCTTACCCCACTCATAAAGCTTGGGCTTCATGAGGCTGGCATGCTCCACCATACAGGCGATTTTCTCTCCAGGTTTAGGGGTAAACTCCAGATAGGAGTGGAGCTGGTAGAGCCAGTTCCCATTAGGCAACTCTTCAGTGGACGTCACATCAGATTTGACCTCCTTTCCATCCCTCAGCCATGTCACCTTGATTACTTTGGGATAAAAGTTGTACATGCTGCAGATTAGCTTGCGTGGATGTTTGCTGTCCACTGCCTCGGCTGACCTCAGCCATATGTAGGGCTCCACTAGAAGACACCAAAGGTTATCATGAAGTGCTGTATCTGTCTTTACATTTACATGTATCATTTTACACTAAAATTTGCATGAAAGTTGTCTTTAAAGCAAAGGTTTATAATATGTGAAAATTACCAGGTTTCAGAAGGTTGCTATATGCTAGCGGAAGACTTCTTTTGCAAAGATTTGTTTTCCATCTCTCATTATTGATAAAGTTGGGCATTTTGTTGAGCATGTCTGCAATTTCTTTTGCTTTCTTTGTGTATCCCACCATTTTCCCCAAAGTGCTGTTGTACTGGGCTTCCAACATCTTGTTGAAGTAGAACTGCTCCCTCCATCATAGGAAGTAGACTGGCAATGAACCACATAATGACCATAAAGAGTACCTAAAAGATGCCAAATGCCAAAAAAGGGTGCAACTTTATTTACCATTATCAAAAATCAGTTTTTATCAATAGACAACACATTAACTAACAAAGGATTTAGTCCTGAAGCCACAACATGTATAAAGTTAGGAGGGATTAAAGTCACTTACCTTCAGATGAAGACACAAGAAAGAATTTTAGAAAAAGGATGAGGCTGTACGCATAAGACATGTCAGGTATCTGGCTAGTTAGTTCTGAGCCCATCAAATAAAGATGAGGAAGTGGCAAAACATTTGTAAACATTTTCCCTGTGTAGGTGTGGCCATTGTACTAACCTGTTTTTATCTACCAATCATGTTACTGCGTGTCATATTTTTGGTTTTCATAACTTTGCACACAACCACATCAAAATTCTAAGAAGGTATATTTGGTTAGATAGTGGGAGTCTGAAGCTTATCCCAGTTACTATCAGGCAAATGGTCAAATGGCAGGATACACCCAGGACAGAATGGGGCACTTTGCTATTCAATACATTTTCTTTCTTTCTTTCTTTCTTTCTTAGACCTATTTTTTGTTATTAATCTATTGATGTAAAATATTCATAAAACTTTCAGGAATGTGATTATGTTGTTTTTTTATTACCCCCCCCCCCCCAAAAAAAAGAACAAATAAATAAATGGGACCATAGAGGCTGATCAAACTGTTCAAGTGTAGAAACACTATCATGAAATTAAAATTCATGGTATATGTGTACAAAAGATAGTCTCAAAGCAAGTGAGAACAGAATATAACATCAAGACAAACTGTGTGATGTCAACCTCATATCTTCTATACAACCTCTGAATAAGGATTCACCACTCTCTGAGGATGTTTATTAAATTTTTTAATGTGTAAGTAAAATAAACAACAGCAGATCAAAGCTTTAGCACAAAAATATCTTATTTAACAGCCAAACTTTTCAACTTTGTGAAACAGGATACACATTTTAGAAAAATACATATATGGAAATACCTTACAGTTTGTATTTGTAAAACAAATATAAAAGTGCGAGTGGCTGCTTGTCTCTCTGTGTTGACCCTGTGATGGACTGATGAAGTAGGCTCCAGGCCTCCTGTGATGCTATATTGGAATAGAGGAGTATAGCCAATGTATGTATGGATGGATGGAAAACAAATATACTGACAATTGTTTGTAATTAAATGCAAATTACACAGTTATCCATAATTCACACATTACCTGTGTGACACTCACTGAATTTCCAGAGTTTTCCAGGTTTTAAAGCAAACAAACTTTACAGAAACTGCTGATATAAACTCTGTTTTAGTTTAAAGATAGTCAATGTTACAATCCAGAATACAAAGAAACTTCATTTACAATATTTACTGTATATAACAACAGAGCCATTACTGTGTATAGTGTCCCTTGACAAAGAGAAATATTCCAGTTGTGATTCCCAACAAGCCCAGACCCAGGCTCACTCCACAGAAAATATCAGGTCCAAGACTTTGATCATTTTCAATTAATTCAACTTCTGTGGAGGAAATTATAAAGAATATGGTTAATTGTAGACACAGTGAAACATTAAAGCTTTGAATTTTTCTTAATATACTAAAAGTATTTACCCCAGATTCTTGTCGTGGGTGTCTCAAGGGCTGAATGCTCCACACTGCAGCTGTAAATGTCACCCTCACTTGGTGTGAACGTCAGCATTGAGAACTGGCGGAAGGTTTGATCATTATTAGGATGATATTGACTTAGTGAAACTCCCTCTGTCACTGGTTGGTCATTTTTGGTCCAGCTGACTTTGATAGAAGGTGGGTAGAAATAATTCACAAAGCAGATGAGGCTGTTTTCTACTCCTGGTTCCACTTCTCTAGCAGGGAAGATCATGCTCTCTGGAGGGTCTTTTGTCAATAGAAAAAACAAAAGCTGTGTCAGCCTTTTGTTAGTGATGGTAGTACAGAGATAAATGTCTATGTTTATTTACCTTTTTGCTCAGGTGGTGATTTTGCTTCCAATTTAGCCATTTCTGTCAGTCCTAAACACCATTCCTTGTTATTAAAAGCATCTCTAAGGATTGCCAAACCCACCAAAACTTGACCTGGGTCAGGATTGATGAAACTCGGCACAGTGTACACGATTTCCTCTCTTTGAAAATCAATGTATAACATCTCCTCACCATCAAACTCAAACTGTACCTCTGTTTTGCCATTCACAAAGCAGCCAACAAAATACAGAACTTCGTGGTGAACTGAAAAACAAAAGTGAAAATAAATACATCAACCAGTATTTTAGGTAGAGGATCCGATCAGTGCAAAGTTGTGATCGGGTGAAGGTTTGTTCCTGATCAGTCATTTCCAGTCTTGATACAGGAAAATTGATATCTGAAGCATCTCTGATTAATGTCAGACATTTAAAGTTCAGAACAAAACAGTAGCACAATTGAAGATTATTCTTACTTTGAGAGAAGACACAGAAGTTGTTGAGAATCAGGATTATAGCAGTTAAGCGCTTCATTTCTCTACCTCTATCATCAAGTAGATTCAGTGTGGATGGTGCAGCGTCTTCCGTCTTTCTTTAAAGCTGTTGCCAAGAGGGAAATTCCCTTTTAATCACATGACGAGATCAGGTGCAACTCATGATCAAGGTAAGAGTGGATAAACTTTCTAATAGGCTAGTTATCAAAGCAATCATAATTAAACTATATCCAAACACTCATAAAACAGTAAAATATAAGATTAGATGCAAAACAGTAAATTATTTAAAGGAGTCATCACCCGGAAATCGCACTTTTTCAAGTTAAAACATGTGTATCGGTGTTGGGGCGGTATATTA
>JAOXYM010000006.1:14389257-14407033 GCA_028567055.1 Leptatherina wallacei | reverse complement strand
ATGTTAAGAATTGATTGAAAGTAAGTTTAAGGGAGAATGGATAACCAAATATACCAGGTGATGACTCCTTTAAAGAACAGAGAGCATATCAACAGCTGCTGCATTTAATACGGACGTATAAAACTGTAGAGAAACCAGTTTTTAGACAATGAAGTTCTGTAAGCCTTAAGAGCAGAAATGTAAGCACACAGAGAAAGAAAGTTCCGGATTTGTCTACTGCAACTACAGAAGTGTTTCCAGCAGATTAACATTCACGTCAGTGTTTTGGCAGTTGTGAAACTGCTGCACTTTCCATGACAAATGTTTTTATTAACTTGGCATAATTGAAAGGAGGAAGTTAAATCTCCATCTATTACAAACAATATGGCCGAAGGAGGTCATGCAGTGTCACAAAACAGGTTATGGGTAAAATGACTCCTTTAAAAATACAAATACTTTACATTAGTTCGTAGCTAATGTGACAGCTAGATTAATATAAAGTACAAAGAAAGCCTATAAGTCTGCAGATCACAACTATGACCCAAATTAATGGGTGTGTCATCAAACAAACTCATATAAAACCATTACATGGTGAAATACACATTGACAAATTAAAGATAAATGAGCAGCAGCATGAAAGTTTCCATTCGTGAGATTTAACTCCTACTGTAAGACATTTGGTGTGCTTGAATTTTTTCTCCAAAAGTACTTTGGTACTGTGTGCATGGGACGCTGCCAAATATTAATACATGATGCGCATGATTTTAAGCCATCGAGCAGTACTACATTCAAAACAGATATTATTCTTTTATGGAAACCACCGCATGGATTCAAGAACACTTCCAGTATTTACTGTCTGTGAGCAAAGTTTACTGTATCATCCACAAATGCAGATTTCAGCTCTATCGTGTAAAGAAAGAGTCATATATGTAAGCATAGTCCTGGACACCAAGCTCTCTGGGCCAAGACTTATTTAAAATAGACTCAGGCAAAGTGGAAAACTGTTAGATGGGTAAAAAAATGTATTTCACTTTTTAAAAATAAGGATGCCACATGCTCCAGACTAAAGTGAAGTGAAACCTGCAGAACTGGCAGCATGCACAAAGGTTTTGTAGTATAATTAAGTTTGTTATATTGATAATAAAACAAACAAACAAACAAACAAACTAAACAAAAGCAGAGAAACAGATTAAAATCAATGTTTGGTAATCTACAGAAAAAATTTCAAGTTAAGCTTCATTTCAAAGAGGCTGTAAGAAGTGCGTAATTCAGTCACAAACAGCATTATATTGATCATATTAATAGTTATGAGGCTCTATGTGGGACGAAAAATGTGGAATATATGAAATAAAGAATGATACAAATCCATTTGAACAACCTTGCCCCATTTTACCGGAGGGTGGCGCTGGAGATCCACAGTTATTTGCGGTGCTGCGTGTAGTTCAAGCCGCCTGTTGGTGCTGTTCTGGGGCATGAGGCTCAGAGGAATGGGGCCGTCTTCCTCCCTGACCCTGGCCAGCAGATAGAGAGAAAAAAAAGCAAAAAAAAAGCGACCGAGCAGAGAGGCAGGGGATGTACGAAGGGGCAGAAGAAACACAGCTTTACAGGCTGAAAAATTGGACTGCTGCCGCTGCTGAACATGGAGTGTCCCCTCCTCTGCGGAATAAACGCTATTGTGGACAAACAGTGAGTTTGTAAAAGCGAAACATTTGTTTTCCACTTTGTTTCTCGAACTGCTTGCTTTGATACACACATCTGCAATGATGTGGGCTGTGAACTGGAGTAGGACCTCTGCGATTGTATTCTGCCTTTTGGGATGCCTTGTGTCCAAAGCTGTCACCAAAACATCACTGGAGGACACGGTTGTACAAGGTAAAAAGTGCATTTGATATTTTTTGTCTACTTCTCGGTCCAGAGAAGAAAGCTAGCTGGGAGCTGTGGAGGCTAACGGAGCTGCTAGCCAGCTCGGATGCTGATGTGAACCAAACTTAGCTAACGTTAGCAAGTTAGCTGGCGACACACACAAAAAAAGAACTTAATTGTTTTAAAAGTGCATATCATAAGATTTTTCAGCGTGAATAGATTGAAACTATAATTTTTCCAATTATGTTTTACTGTGCTGTTGTGATAAAATACGTTGTTAACAACTGAAGCCATGCTATATTGTTCAGAGTAATTCAGCAGGGAGTCCAGCTGCTGTGATTTGTCTTTAAGCATGTTTAAGACTTTCTCGCTGTCTTTGAGTTTTTCTACATTACCAGCATTTACGACGTATTCAGTTTAAACAGCTTTAAGTTAATACGACATGTTTTGCATGAAATATTTGTTGCTTGCAACTAAGGTCTTTGTTCAATTATGGTACTAAAACCACCAACCTTACTCAAGTGTCCAACAGTGATATGTCTGTCCAAGCTCCATTTCTATACTTATAATTGTTTAGGATAACTTATATTACTATGCAGATTGTTGTTTCGATTTACATGGTGGAAAATCCGTTTTTAAAACGCCAACAGACTATGATTATATATTTGTTTTTGGTTTATTTTTTGTTTTTGACTTGTCCAACTTGTTAATGGACTGTTTTTGCTTAATCGTGTTTCTTTCTTTCTTTCTTTCTTTCTTTCTTTCTTTCTTTCTTTTTAAAAAGATGTTATCTGGACATACCTCAGTTGAATTACATTGTGTAATCATACTTATTTGAGAATTGTGAGCACGTCTGCATAACTGGCTCATTCACCCTCAGTTTCAATAGATGCAGGTAATGTAGAATAAGAAGATGAGTTGATGTCACAGCAAAGATACAACAATCTATACATAGTATAAATATATAACTTAAACTATTATACAATAACTAGACTGGCATGATGAGTTTAAATCTGCAGTGTGCAATGATATAAAGAAATATTGTGACCGCATAAGATATATTAGTTTAGCTAATTAACCATACATTTAAAATATCTTTGTCTTTGAAGGAGTTTAGTAAATTTAAACATTCTGTCATTGAATAAGGTCAAATGAATCAGGTTGCACATGTTTGTATCTCAATGAAAATAATGTGATTTGTTAGTGAGCACCATTACTGACCAGATGATTAAGTAAATGATGTTCTGACTATAAAAAGTTCAAAGATATTACATTCAAGGACAGTGCTAAGTATCTTCTGCAGATTACAGTGTCAGCAACTGAAACAGTATGAAAGGGATATGCAAAGTGCATATATTACTGTCCCTTCAGGCAGTTGTTTTCTTCTTCTTTTTTTTTTTTTTTTTTTTTTATACAGTAAACAGATTTGTCAGAGGGCATCCTCTCACCACAGCAGCAAACACATGCATAGCACAAAAACAGATATGAATCACAGTCATCTGTTACCATCTCATTCAGTCACTTACTTCAAAGCTGCTCTGTCAAAGTAGCTACTTACATGGAATTACATCTGTTTTACCCATCACATTTATTTATCATCACAAGCGCAACTACATTCAGTCGTCTGTCTTTGCTTACAGATTTGGCTGGCCTACATTTAGGCCTCTCACTACAGTAGTGCTAACAGTAGAAGCTAAATGTAAACATACAGTACCTATCACTGCAAAGCAGCCAAAAGCTGGGGAAAAAACAGAGTGCAGCCAATGATTTCTCATTAAGTTGTATTTAATTCCTGGTTATATTCGACATGCTTTGTTAAAGCCAAAAACAGGCTGTAAATGCTTTGATAATTTCCACTGTTGCACATAAAAGTGTATCCTAGGCCAACTTCTTTCTTTTTTTTTCAGTCTTTGGTGTTCACATTGCCTCAGATTGACCTTCATTCACTCAGGGTTGTATGTTCATGTCAATACTGAGGATTTCTCCTACAGTAGTCTATCCAGCAAACAGCATGGATGAGTGGAGCCAGACAGACAATCTAGCCGCAGATATAGATCTCTCTCACATTACTGCTGCCCATAATAGGCATGGTATTGCATCCTTAAATGCAAACATTTGCTGAAGCTGGACAGGGGCTGCCAGGAAGCAGACCAATCAAATCATGTTGTCACCAGCTACCCAAGTTTGATTTTAATTACAAGATGTTGGTGTGAGTATTAACATCAGGCCCCATTTGGGGGAGGATACATCAGGTCATGAGGAAGTACAGCATTTAGAGACAAGGTCAGTGACCTCTTTAGTCAAAGACCTTACAGTGTTTTGATGGGAATATTAAGTTCATTACCTCTTCAGTCTTTTAGTCTAACCTAATTACTAACTCCCCTGCTGAGTTAATGCAATTGACAGTCACTTCTGATCTCACTTTTAATCCAGATGAGTGTAAAATAGCAGGCTGAATACCTATTGATAGCAGGTTCTTTTCTTGTGAAAGAACAGCTTTATTTAAACTGTGAATTGTGTGTTTTGCCTTACACCTGTGTATTTCATGCTGCGGCATGTTGAGGAGCTGTTTTGCCATTCTGTGTGTCCCCTGTTTGCGATCAGATCTTTTTTTCTCTCTCTCTTGCTAGATCACCTCAGGTAAGCTTTGTTAGACATGTCATTGAAACATTGAAATGTCAAGAAAAGCAAATGAACTCAAAGATGAACTTTTTGTTACTGGATTAAAAAAAGAAAAGTGAAACTTTTTTTTCTTTCTAAAATTTATCAACAGTGAGAGTCTGACAGAGTATAATTAAAACAAGCTTTCGACTTTTGTTGAAAAAAGTACATTGTGTTGCAGATTTGTTTTAAAGAAATGTAGTTGACTGGAGAATAAGTAAATGTGTTTATTTAACAGGAGCAAGTCTCTGCTTTCTGCTGCTGCTTAGATCAGGCTCATTGGTACATGTCAACAGGGCTATTTTTTGGACTTGAGGGGTTTTCTTGGACATGAGGGCACTTCCTCCCAGTGTTGATACTTGATGAGAGAGAGCCGCTAGGCAGTGTCATGGTGAGGACTGAGCGCTGCCGTCCATCCCTGAAACAAGAAACCAGTACAATCTCAACCTTACTGGACAAACAGTTTCACTTATACTTGCAAATTTTGACCCAAAACAACTGGACTGCTTATCTGGAAAATCTTTTAAATGATTAAAGGGGCTCACTCAACTCTTTTAGTGTAAAACGAGAATTATATGGCTTTTTACAAAAACATTGAATAAAAAATGTGGAAATGACGATCTCTGTGTAGTCATTGCATTGGTTGTGTCCATAGTGGACACAACCAATGCAGTTCTGTTGGGACACCCATAATTGTCTCACTTGAGAGAAGGACACTGATGGTCCCTTGGTCCAAAGAAGAGTCTTCTTCTCTGGGCTTTGGTATGATCAAGCCAACTTTTTGCCATTAATTTCCAGAAAGGATGGTTTGCACTCTAAAATCAGCTGCGTTTGTGTCATTTTTATTATTTGATACAGATAAACACCCCTTTAAAACACCCCCAGTCAGTCATCTGCATTGATTGATTTTTCTTTTCTTCAAATAAAGCTTTTCAAGTAATCTAGTGAAACTATTTGCATTTTCTTTCTTTTTTGTTTTGTTAGTTTTTTTTTTAAAGAAAAATGTAAAATAGCCAAACATTTTTTCCCTGGCTTGCCACAGATGATTAGACTGTAAAAAATTATCTGTTTATGTCCTTTTGCTGTGGTTGGATAAGTTTAAACTCAAACCCCTGTTGGTGCTGAAGGTTGAAAAGGCACGCATGGTGTGGTCCGAATAAACTGCCTTTTTATTTTTATTTTCCCACCTCTCAAATGAGAGGATTCTTTTTTTTTGCATCCCAAAGTAATATCATCATACTGTGGGATTTGTTTAAGATAACAGTATACATGGTGAAAACTATAGAAAATAAGCTTTTATAACTATTTCTATACTGCATTATAACAGTCTCCACTATTATGTGTGTTTGTGTTTATTGTTCAGTCCTGTTCTTCCACTCCTCTCACATGATCTCTTATCATAATTAACCATGTGCTTCTGCTTGAGATGGTAAAACTGCTCGCTTTGATGTCACAGTCCTCTCCTTTAGAGCTAAAACAAGACTGTTCTATTATTTGACAATGAATGTATTTAGCAACAATTGCAATGACATTTTATCCAATATGATTACTTGGGTTGCTTTTAGTTTATATATGCATGTCTGCAAAATTATACATACCTTTCTATTACTGAAGGAAAAAATCAGTTGTCACTGAAATAAGGGGAAACAGACAAAAGTAATAACAAATAAAAATTTTATGACAATAATGACAGAGGTCCATCCTTCCATCCATTATCTGCCGCTTATCCGGAGTCGGGTCACGGGAGCAGCAGCCAGAGCTGGGAAGCCCAGACTTTCCTCTCTCCAGCCACAACAGCCAGCTCATCCGGGGGGATCCCGAGGCGCTCCCAGGCCAGCCGAGAGATATAATCCCTCCAGCGTGTCCTGGGAAAATAATGACATTGTTTTTTAATTGTGGTTCAATAAAAATATTCTTAAAAAAACTAAAATATGAGAAATGAATATACATTACGTCACTCATAAGCTAATATTTTGTTGAGCAATCCTTTCGAACAATCACTGCATTCAAATGTTTTCTGTAACTCTCAATCATACTTCTACACCTGATGGCAGGTATTTTGGCCCACTGCTCATAAGCAAGGTGCTCTCATTAGTCCAGGACCGTATTGTTTGTTTTTATTATTTTTTTCAACTCGAATTAAAAAACGATGTTGTATTTCATTAAATTATAATTCTGCAAATTTATTATTCATTTTTTCAGTCTCCAGTTATTTGAGTTACTATTAAAAATGTTGCCTTTCCTTTAATGGAAGGTTATGAATAATTTAGCAGACATGTGTACACTACCAGTCGAACGTTTGGACAAACTTTCCCATTAAATCCAATAGGTAAATGTGTCCAAACTTTTGACTGGTAGTGTGTGTGTGTGTGTGTGTGTATGTATGTATGTATATATATATATACACACACACACATTAAAATTTAATTTTTACAGCTTCACAAACACTTTCAAAGTGAAACAGAGAATGCTAGTATGTCTGCTTCAAATGTGTATCATCTAGACTTCAGCCTCCTTTCCTCTGCTTGGAAGACCACCAAACCATTTCACATGCCCCGCAGAGGCCAACCATTCCATCCAATACCAGTTCATCACACCTCAGCTAAATGGTGCTGAAATGAATGTCTTCTCTGAAATGTAATTTGAGGTGTAGAGGGGGAATCCCTATACACACACACACACACACACATTCTCTCCTGTTCTCCTCTCGGGTGTATCCTTTCTCTGTGCATCTAAGAATACCCTGCTGCTTCGGCGGGTGGCATGGTGGATAATTGGTCTGAGATTGCTGTGTTGTTCAGGCCAAACTCTGATGCCATTTTTCTCCATATGGTCATCGGGTAGGAAGTCACTGAGTAGCAGGCAGATATGCAGGTTGTTATTTAACTGAAAAATCAGGGTCTTGGGTCATTACTTGGGTTGAGGAGACTCTCAGAGACTCTCAGCTTGTTTAACAATGATGTCACCTCATTGCTGATTTATTGGACGAGGACTGGGAGGGGACTGTTGCATTTGTGTATGTGTGTGTCAGTCTTGAGTCTCCCATGGGGGTTTTCTTTTTAAGTGAGGACAGCTGGTACCCCTAGCTGCATATCAGTGGGAGTGGGACAGGAAGCGAGGTCCCGCTCCCTCTAACGCACACGGAATCTTGTAAGGCAGTGAACAGTTTCTGTCGAGGGGAAATCCAGTCTTGTTTTCCAATCCTCTGCTGTGACAGTAATGCAATAAAGGAGAGGAATGAAGTGAAGGTTCAGAGCAGATCTTTAAACCAGTGGATAATCGTGTTTGGTTATGAGATTGACACTCCGCTCTGCCAAATCTCGCCTTGCATTAAGCACCGTTTACCTTCTTCCACCCATTCATCAGGCACAGACCACCGTTTATAGGTGGAGTGTGCACTATGGGTGAACTCTCCTCTTCAGATCAACAAAGGTTTCTCAGTGACTGAAGGATCCTCGGGCGTGGGGGAGGGGAGTCTGTCTTGTCAGGGATAGTTATGTGTTTTAGCATGTGTGTCACAGAGGGTGGGGTTTCAAGGAAGAATTATGACAAAATTTGGTTTCAGTAAGAATGGGGGAGGTGAGCATCTTAAGGTTATAAGCGCGAGAGGTGGGAAAACCTTTCAGTCGTAATTGCAGGGTCACCTCGGGTCAACCAGCAGCACAGTCATCAAACATGGACCAGGTTGTTATGTGTGTAAAGACGGAGGGAGAGTGTGGCTTTGTGTGGTTGTGAAAGTATAGTGTCTTTTCCACCAAGTTTGTTTTTATCATACCTCTGGGATATGGAGATGAAATTGACTTGTCTGGTTCCGGGATGCAATGTGGTCAAACTGTTTGAATAGTCTTTTTTTTTTTTAAACAAAACTATGAAGCTCTGTCGGGTGAAGTTGGGGGTTCATATTTCTACATAAGTCCCCTTTTCAGCTGTGCAGTTTTTAACCACCTTAAACAAAAGTTGAGCAAATTTTAACAATTATATTAATGCTCCAGCAGTAGCATTTAACAGTACCCGTAGATTATTTTCCCTTAAATAACCAGTGAACGATTTTGTTGTAAGATGTCTGAAAATAGTAAAATAAATGCCTATCTTTTTCTGATGATCCAATTTTAAGTTGTCTTAAGCTTTTATTGAATTGCACAAAAATTATAAGGCTTAGTTTCTCACTACTTAATGTTTACTTTCAGCAGTGAAAACGTTGTGCTTAAATTTAAATCTAAAATGATAATCGAAAGTGGAAATAAAATATTTTCTTATCCTTTGAAGTACACATTTAACATTAATTGAAGTTTTCTCATTCTAAACTGCAGAGGTGTAATTTGCTGAGTAGTTATCACACTATTTCAATTATTGTATTATCTTACATAATATGAAGGATCAGATTTACCATTACAAAAACAAGGTATGTGTAGTAGATGCCTTTTTAAATGGAGTGACATTATTTTCTTCCTCATCTCAGTCAGATAAGGAGTTTATAAACAGTTGTTTTTTTCCCCATCAGGTCCAAAGCTTCTTTGAGAGAGGGAAATGGTCCATTGTGTTGGAGGGGAAGTGCCAATGGCATGAGTCCAGAAAGTGGTCAGACAGCAGTCTCTTATGCTAGGATGTTGATTGGATGCCAAGCGTCTGGCACTCAAACTAAACCCAGTTAATGAGATGATGGTATTTTAGATGGTGGTAATTATAACACCACCGTGTTTCACGCCTGCATATCACAACCTTTCAGTGTGGGTTTTATATGCTGTGTTGTTGTTTTCACATCAATTCTCACAGAAGCTCCATACTTGTTTGTGTTCACAGAGGTTACTCTGAAGGTCCACCTGAGTGACGCCAGCACTCATCAACCTCTGTTTGGAGCCACCATACAGCTCTTTGCCAACCACACTTCTGTAACCACGGAAACCTCATTAGCTGATGGCAACGCCTACCTGCACTTCCCCTACCGCCTTGGGACACCACTGGTTGTCATTGCAACCAAACGGGGATATGTTCCAAACTCTGTTCCCTGGACTCCCACTAGATTACCTGGTATGTGTGTGTATCCATTAGTGTGTGTGTGGGTGTGTGTGTTTGAGTAAATTGTATGTTGGGTGTCATATTTTAAAACAAATGTAAAATGGTAATGGGGAATTAGTCACATTTAGAGGGATAAAGTCTCCCTGAAGTATGTGCATGCAGGTAATTGATGTGTGTATTGTGTGCATGAAATAAAAATGGTGGAAGTTTGTGCCAGGCGTGTGAGCTAATGATGAGTGGAGTGCTCCATTACTAATTTATTACGCTAGATGCCAAAAGCCCAGCAAGGGGGCTGCTTAAGCTTCCTTTCACTAAGACTCACACAGACTCGTATACAAAATACCTCCCAAGAGCCTGTAGTAGAGTGTGTGTGTGTGTTGCAGCAGGGGGATGGATTTTGGGGGGGCGGGGGGGATAGCCAACGGAATGGCAGCCAATTGGATTATCACGCTTACCAGCTCTGAACAATACAGTAGTGAAACGAAGGAAGGAAGAGGAACGAAGTGTAGTTTGCTGGGTCAGACTTCTGACGGGATGAAAGCTGGCCCATTAAAAATGTAGAAACACATTTGTATGTCTTTGTATGTCTGATAATGACTCGTAAATTGCCCAGGTAGTTTGCTGTATATTTTTTTTTACTAATCTTATTCTTTGAATTAACCTAGTGTTTGTCCATTGTTGTTTCTTTGCTAGTATTTTCCTCCATCAGTCTGGATCTGCTTCCAGAAAGAGCTGCCACCCTGATGGTGTATGAAGATGTTGTCGAGATTTTGTCAGGCCTGCAAGGTAAACACGTTTATGCGTGTGTTTCTGGTCTTGACTTTTAAACAATCTTCATTAAAAAAGATCTATTTATAATTTAAGAGAATAAATAGATTAACTGAAGTATTTAATGATGAAAATGAGGTTTCATCAGATGGAGTTCATATTTATCCATTTTCCAATAACCAGAATTAGTATTAATAAATTAACATACTCATTTAGAAAAAAAATACCATTAATAAACCTTTTGAATTCATTAAATCGCTTATAGTCAGGTAACAAATAATAAGAGATAGGAAAAGTCCACTGTATTGTTTCCACACATTGCAAATATAAATCTTGATTGTATCTTTGTTATTCAGCTTCTTTGTTTAGGTGTAATTATATTAGACAAGGTTGTCCTTTTCCACAAATCAATGCAATCTCTTTGTCTGGCTCTTTTGTGTGTTGGTGACCAACAAGGGAGTAATTTAATGTGTCAGCTGTGTAGTCAGACAAAAAGAGGGAAAAAAATCTTCACAGATATATACAGCAGGCTCCATTAACATGTAAACCTTTTGAGTAATTCTGCCCAAAGCACGTGCCGGAGTGGATGGGACCTCTCTCCGACACACTCTGTTTGGCACAATGTTTTGTGAACTTGAGCACCCAGGGGAGTGATAAAGCTTGGCGTGTGGCACAAATACAGATAATAAAGGGGGTGGGGGGGGAGTAGAGGAAGAATACAGTATGCTAAAAAAACAAGAGTTGTGGGTGGAGCAATTGCAGAGAATAGGGGTAATGGGAGAAAGGGGGATGGGTAGAGTGTCCAACAGAAGGAGGAACAGATGACGTGAGGAATAAGTGGAGGGAGAAAGATGAAGAGAGTTGAGGAAAGGAGCACACAAAGAACAGCTAAAGGGTCATTTCCTTTCACAAAAACATGGTCATGGAAAGGAAATAACATTCACACCTTGATTTCTAGAGCAAGTTTTAGACAGAAACATGAGAGTTGAGCTCTACTACAGGCCCAAAAAATCATATTAAACACCCAAAGTAACACAAACACAATAAACTCTTGCATTCAGCTAGGTCTGTCTCATTGTTCAGGAATGTGCATTCTGCACAGTCGGACCACAATGACATCACCTTGCTGAGTCTAGCTGCATGCATCTTTTTCCTTTTAATTGTATTTTATCTTTAATGGATTGAAGGCACGGAGACTGGATGAGAGGCAGCAGTGATGAGAAATGAAAAAGAGATAATTGTGCAAAAAAATATAAAAAAGAGACCTCAGAACAGCTGAGAGAAAAGGTTAAGTGGGACATCATCTTTACTGTATTGATCTGTATCGGCTTAATGGAGTTGCCTCCATTAAACCTAACTGATGGTTGAATTTATAAAAAGGCATTAGGAGAAGACAAGGATTACATAATTGCCTTGTAAAATATGCTAAAACAAACAAGTGAAAAGTGGACTGATAATGTTATGTGATTTGGGGGTTTTGAGTTTACATTCGTGCACTAGTTGAATCACTGTAAGCATTTTTATATAATGTAATGCGCTCACAGCTTTGATTTAAATATTTTATTCTTTTAAGCGGAAAAACTGCACAGCTATTTTTCTTTTTTAAATTCTTGTCTTTGCTTATTATCAGTCTTCATTGCACATTATTTCTTTTTTAGCATTTTAGTCATGCATGTAATTCACCAATAGCAGTAAATAATTAATAAAGTACTTTGTTGTCAACAAATGCCATGGTGGAAAACTCTAGTCACCCATGACTCCATGAAGTTCAATAAAAGCAACAGCCTTAAGCACAGAGGAATTATCTGTATCAGACTTGGGATACACATGTTGAGTTTTATCATTGTAGCCTTTGCACACATAGATGTGCCAAACGTGATTTAGCTGTTTTTGCCACTTGGTGCTCTTTTGTGCTTATTGGGAACTGGTTGTATGTGTGTATATATATATATATATGTATATACATACACACAAAGTTCTTCTATTATTGTTAACAATCAGCTAAAATATTTATATTGATAACATGATGGCATAGAAAATCCTTGATTGCATATTCTGACATCTGTCTTCTCTCTCAAAGGTTTCAGACACCGGCCCAGTGTTCATTTCCAGCGCAGAGCTATTAGTCTTCCTACCAACACGTCCTACGCCAACCTGACTGCTCTGCTCACCGTTACAAGCTCCCCATCTTACATCCAGCACTTTCCCCACCTGCAGGTTCTTGGCAACAGCACAGGTGAGGCTCAAACCTGAGATTCAATTCAGTACCCCATCACATAAACATAGCAGAGATGAGAGAGGAGAAAGCTGCTGAGAGGGTGTGGGAAGTGAAGCGTAGTAGCAGTGGTGCATGAGAAAGCCACTAACCCCGAGAGGCCTCTCTTTCTGACACTTTGAAATACAGTAACCCCAGTATGCGCTCTGTTCTAATGTGAGACCTATCCTAACACACTTTCAGGCAATCTTATCTAGTCTTTGTGTTTCTCATGCAGGGCTTTTTACATGTGCCATCATTGTGCATTTGATGTCATGCATGAAAGTCCTGAGGTGGCATGGGTGGGGTGGGGGGTTGAAGTTTACCTGTCTGCCTTTGAGCTGGCAAGGGAAGTTGTAACAAAAGGGCGGCATCACTGAATTTCCCACTCAAAGCATCATTGCTGTTGTCACTCAACTGGTTCTGGAATGCAATCATGTGTGTAAGCACACATTGATGTGGGGCTGATCGCCTTAGTTGATAAGTGTAAATTCACAAAGAGGAACAGCTGTGAGTTAATAAAGACACTTGTTTTTTTTTTGCCAGTATGGTATGACCAGTTTTTTTTGTTTTTTTTTATGCTTCAGTGTGCACACCACCTCAAACCCTCCCCTCCCAAGCAGCATAGGCAGATTTGTGCTTTGTGACACTTTCCAACCTTGGCATCCGGGGTTTTTTTCACTGTCCCCCCCGTTTCCTTCTTTCCTGTCTTTCCCTTGTTTTCTTTCCTGTCTGTCTGACACCCGGCAACTCTCCTTTATCTTAGTTGTTACGCTATTCCCCCCCTCGCTTTCTGTTCCTGTCTCCACTCCCCCTGCTCTGCACCTTAATCCAGCTCCCTTTCCTTTTTGCTGCATTTTCTTCCTAACACTCTCCCGCTTCCATTTTCACAGGCAAAGAGAAGAAGTTTGAGTTGACTGCTGTGGCAGCCATCTCAGTTCACCTATTGGCCAGCGATGGAGTGGAGCTGCAGGTGAATGGGCCAATTACAGTCTCAGTTCCATTGCCAGTTGACTGTGGCCTTATGGAAAATGACCACATCCCTGCTTGGAGATTTGACCCTCATTTCGGTAGGTACAACACTGTGTTTGTGGTGCTTATTTTGTATTCTATGTGTCAAACAGCTGTCTATAACACAAACTGCCTTATGGAGCCATTGAAGATTAACTCTCCTTTGTGTTAACACATATAACTAATGACTGATTTTGAAAGTGGATTTTTTAATCGTATTTACTGATCAGTAAATTAAACCTGATTTCAAAGCTAAATCACAATATGAGCACTAACACAAACCATGTGCATAGTTGAACTGTGTGCTCAGGTTACAATTTGTGGCTGGAGGGATGAATAACTGCATTCATAAGGTCATACAATGATCAACATGTGGTACCATATTAATCTGCAAATCAAAGTACTGCAACACATCACAAGTTTGGACCCTTAATGCATAATCTCCTTGGACTCAGTTTAATCTTTGACTGAACTAAACAATAACAAAGAGCTCTGTGGTTTTTGGCTCATAAAGTAGGCCTGTTTCAAGCTATTTATTTCAGTATTCTTAAATCTGTGTTATCAAACGCCCGACTGTGTGACAAATCCAGTTCCTCTTGGACAGGCTCCTACTAAAGAAATTGGGTGGATGGATCAGGTGAATCACTCTAGTCTGCTCTATAAAACATCTCTCTAGAAGTACATGAGTCACATTTCCAGAGCTTTTGTGTCTCCGCATGATATTTGTACTCGGCCAATACAGAAATGGAATCTTTTAGGCACAATTAAAATTCCTCTGCTAAAATAACATGTTGTGCATTGTCTTATGTAGAGCTGAAATAGTTCAATAAACATTTTTTTATTGATTTTATGGCAACATAGAGGCAATATGTAAATGCACACATTGACGGATTGCCCCCTACTAATGTCATGACTGTGTTGTATTATATGTTGGTCAAATTGAAACCACTTTTGTTGTTCATTTTGGATAGTTAATTGTTATTGTTAATTGTTTACACCAACTCCTAAATAAAAAAAAAAGAAAGAATCTTTACTCTGCAAATATTTCACCATTTTCACCAGCAAAGTATAATTTGTTTCTGTAGAATATGGTTATTTGATACGAATAGCTGCCTGTTGGTGAAGATGGCAGTGATTTGACCTTATCAAAGCAGCAGAGCTTCAGGCCTGAAAACTGAACAATAAACTGAAAGATGGGTAAAACCGTCCATATTGCCAAGGGGAACTCCACAGTCGGTGAATAAATCTTTGTCAAGTCAGTGCTGACTGATCCCTTTAAGCATATTTAAGAAGAATGCTGAAACTTACTGCTTTCCAACTCTTTTGTTAATGTTTTTTTTCTTTTTCTTTTTTTAAATATTCAATTATAGCAGACTGAAGCAAAAAATAAGTAGTGGTTCAGTGAATTTAGAACTTTCCCTGTATATTGAGTCAAACCACGTAATTTTAGTAATGGTACTTGACATCGAGATAGATGGATTATGGGATGTTAAACATGTTGACTAGCTGCGTCCGTGATGAGACTAACCTTTTTCTAATCTAAGTATTCCTCATGTTTGTCTCTGTCACAGGAATATTTTAGTGGGCCAGTCAATGTTTAAAGCTTTCAGGTATATTCAAAGCTAAATAAAAGATAATCCACAGGATATCACAAATCCTGCCGGTAGATACATGTAATAAACACAGATAGTAGAATGGGGACTCCTTACAGGATTTTTAAGGATCTCAGAGTTTAGTTTTAAGTGCTCAAAGTATAAACATCCAGAGCTTATAAAAAGGGCTTTGATAAAAAACTCACTCTACACAACCAATAACAGCAAGTATTTCCACAACAGAAGCCTAGACCCTCTTTAGGCTGCATCTTGTTACTCAGCAACCTATAAAATAAGTAACACAACAGAAAGGCCTGACTCCTGATTGAGTTTCTTCTCTGAATAGTGAAGTGTTTGAAATACCTACGAGTGGTTATGTATGTGATCAGCAGTGGACGATAAACCACCACAAAGACAGAACTCTGAAATCCAGCTGCTTGTTTTGAAGGAATACTTCAGACTGATAAAAACTATCTCACAAAGAAATCACTGCCTCTGAAGTGTGCACATGGTCTACTCACAGAAACCTGTTTCCCTTGTATAACTGACAACCTCTTGTGTTGTTGTTGTAGCATGGAGCAAAATGATGTCATATGCAAACAGATGAAGTTCACCTGCTGCATGTGTGCTTCACAAACAGACACACCTTCATCCTTTGGGAAGTTTTGATGATGCAAATAAGTGCAGCTCCCTCTGATGGACCGACTGCTATCTATAGCTGGCTGTGTTGACTTTACATGAATGAGGGAGAGGGAGAAGTAATATATATTGGCTTTTGTTGACATTCTCAGTGTTTGCATTGCTTTAGTAGTTGCCCGTTTTTCAGCGCTGTATTGTACAGAAGCGTGGGAACAGAATCATTAAATGTCACTATTAAACAGGTCAGTCACACAGTAAGAGGAGTCCCTTGTGGAAACAATTCAGACGAGATTAGAGTGGATCTGGGCAGGGCTGAGCACAGGCCTCAGTGTGTGAGAGAGGTGCTGAGTCACACAACCTCTGTCATTTTTCTTTGCCTCTTTCTTTTCTCTTATCTCTCATCCAATTCCTCCTGTACACCCCCCCATGTTTCCTCTGCTTGTGGTGTGTGTTTCTCTCTCACCCTTTCTGTATTTGTTTTTGCTCTTTGAATATCCCTTTGCTCTCTGTTTCCTCAATGTCAGTGTGGATTCCTGATCTCTTGTTTTACAAGTTTGGATAAACATAGTAGCAAAGTAGCTCTCAGGATCAGGAGTGTGATGGCACAGCTGAATGGCTCCTTTTGGAGCAGATTTGCTTTGAGCCAATCAATCAATGCCTTTGGCTTTGTGGAGTCTTTTTTTGTATTTGTGGTGCTGGAGCTGCTGTAGTGCTCAGGGTTGTCCTTTTCATAGGATCCCACTGGTATTTGCATGCTGCCGGTCTGGTCTGCCTCCCTGTGGGTGGTTTAAGCATTACCAAAACACTCTTTATTCTCACAATCAACAATTTGGGTATGAATCAGAGTATCTTCAGGACTTTAAATGAAAAAAAACAGAATAAATGAATTCAATCTTGTGTAGTTGTCGGAATGTGGTTAAAGGTCATGTGATAAGAGAGAAATATAAGTTATAAAATGTTTGGTTACCAAGGCAACAATGTACAAGGCTGGTTTTTGTATTCAAAGTTTCTAAATAGCTAGGTCTATGCAGCTTTTTTCTCATTTTTACTGACCATACCTTATTAGAAAGTCAGTGGGAGTCGCTACAGGTCATGCAGTTGTCACTTTGCCGTCAATTCACTCTGAAGTTATTCCTGACACAGATCACAGTAATTGGGTGGAAATTTGATTTCAAGTTTTGTGATCGTGTGTGTCTGTGTGCGTATGTGCAGGCACCTGGGTAAAAAGCAGTTGGGCTCACGTACAGAAGGAGGGTAACCAGCTCATTTTGACCTTCATTGCTCCCCAGCTGGGGTATTGGGTGGCTGCAATGTCGCCTCTAAACTCAGGTGAGAAAATATATTGACACAAATTATTTTTAGAATTAAAGTATAAAAAGTAAAAATGTTACTGGCACTTTACAGGGCTTATCTATTGTTAAAGTTTCTTCTACTTTTTCTCATGTCTTTCCTACAGGCCCAGTGGTGGCAAGGGACATCAGCACATACCATACTGTGTTTCTGTTGGCCATACTGGGAGGCATGGCTCTCATCCTGCTCTGCCTACTGTGCCTCTTGTTGTACTACTGCAGGTACTGAAAATGTCTTTCCACAACAATATTTCCCATCCATCAACCAGTTGTTGCCAGTTTACCCTCCAAAATGAGGAATTAAAGGAGTTATCGGGACATTATTGGTACTAAACAACTGTTGTTTATAAATAGCACAGGACTATGCCCTACAGTAGTTCTCACTATCACATGTAAGGCTATTGATGCTTGTGTAAAGCATTAAAGAAATTTAGTTTTGAATGTTTTCAGTTTTTGAATCATCTCAACCGTCTCAACTAAAGTTAGTGTAGCCACACTTCTGATTCTGTTGTCTGCCTTGTAGCATTACTAAATAAATCAATTCCCAATGGACCTAAAAGCTGATCATATGCCCCTTTCACACTAGCACCTACTCAGCCCAGCCCGGCTCAGCCTTCATTCAGCCGACACCACACCGCCCCGGT
>JAOXYM010000006.1:14367603-14389157 GCA_028567055.1 Leptatherina wallacei | reverse complement strand
AATGGTAATGGGAACACAAACAAACCGGGCGGTGTGGTGCCGGGCCGGGCTGAGTAGGTGCTAGTGTGAAAGGGGCACAAAGTCACATAAGTCACATTAGCTTAGCATTTAACTGAGTTTTATTTGATCTTCATTTATTTTATTTTATTCTATTTACTTTGTTTTATTAAATTTTGTTTTATTTATTCATCTGTTTTTATGATGCGATTTATTTCGGTGTGTGTGTGTACGTTTATGTGTGTGAAAGAGAATATAATGTAAGATATTTGTGTAGTATGAATGCTTGTTTTATTCTTTATGTATTTTTAAAAAAAAAAATTTTTATGTAAAGCACTTTGTGTTGCCTCTGGCATGAAAAAGCGCTTTATAAATAAAGTTTGATTTGATTTGATAAGTAATCTGGGTTACAGTATAAAAAAAACTGAGTGTTGATACTGAATGTTGATTATCAGAACAAATATAATCAAACCAAAACATTTGTTTTGTTGTTAAATTACTACTTAAAGCAGACATTTTTGAATAATATTAATTTAATTATAATGTCTGATGTATATCTATGTTCCCCAGACGTCGTTGTTTGAAGCCACGAGGGTCTCACCGCAAGCTCAATCTGTCTTCTGGTCTGGACAGCAGTAAAAGGGATCAAGCCACCTCCATGTCCCACCTGAATCTCATCAGCAATGAGGTCCGTCTCGCTTTATGACACGTCTTTACCATACTGCATGTGTTTAAAGGGGAGCTTCTTTTTTCCTTCATCAAAGTCGGTCACAGGGTGTTGAATACTTCACCTGAATTTTTTGCCACTTTGACACAACCTGCTCAAGGTTTATGTGCCTCTTTGCCAACAGCAGAGGTCATCACATCTTAGGATGCAGTCACAGCTGTCGATTATATGTATCTAATTCTGAAACAGTGGGATGCTGTTTGAAAGCACACACAGACATTGTTACTGTACCTCAGGTTACAGTGAAGGAACAAAGGTAAATGAGAGCAGAATGATGGGGATGTGAGTTATTTGCAGAGTTATTGTGCAGTCTACAAGCATAGGGTTTCTGATACTCAAGGTGCATTGTAGTTATTGCAGGCACCAGGTTCTGACAAGTAGTAGGGTGCTACATTTCTTAAACAATTTCTTATAAAATTGTTAGTGCTTTCCATATGTGACAGTATTTGAAGTTTCTGACTCTTAAGTTTTGTTCTTGTTAGGTGCAGCTGGAACTCGTTTCTACAGCGACTGAGCCTGACATGACCACTCCAATGTTAAAGCCATCCTCATATGAGCACCAAGACAATCGGCGTCAGCCCAGCCTCATCCATAACACCAAACACAGCCGTTCCTCTCTCGGCAACAGCAGCCACCACGGTTCGCCTCTTGGGAATCTGACGCCTCGCAGCAGGGACTACCGGCAGTCTGCAGAGACTTTCCAATTGAAAGCCGCCCTTTCATCTGGGACAGAAAGGGGCTACCGTCAATCATATACCTCTGTCTGCTCATCCAGCAACCACATTTCAGAGGCGCTGTCATCATCCAACCATGGTCGGGTGTCAGCTACACAGCTGAGCAGTGTTGGGATTATTGATTGTCTTTCTCCTTCCTCTCCTTCCCACTCCCCTGTCAGGGGGGAAGGAGGTGAGTGCAGGGCTCTTGACTACCTTCTGTCCCGCTCTGTGGACCACCTGGAGCGTCCCAACCCTCAGTTGCTTTCTCGGCCAGGTCAGCTGCTTTGTTGTGGCTCCGTAGATCTGCTGAGTGCAGGAGAAGGCTACTCAAGAGTGCGTCCCACACTGGTGATCCCAGCACACTACATGCGCCTTCCTGGGGAACACCCTCTGTCTGGTCAGGCCCTGCTGCTGCAGGCTGATCAGCAGAGCGACTTAGAGACCATCCAGGCTGAGCTCAATGCCTCACATTCTCAGCAGCCGCTTGGGCAAACCCCCACAGACTGCAGCCCAGGTGCAATCAAACAGGTTGATGGAGAAGGTCTTGGCTTGTCAGAGTCTCTGTCTATTCCATCAGCACTTGGAGAAACAGCTCTTATGGAAATCAACAAAGAGGATACCTTGCTGGCTGAAAAGACTTTAATGGAACTGAGAGGAGGGAAACCTCTGCCTCACCCACGAGCTTGGTTTGTGTCATTGGATGGACGTTCCAATGCTCATATCCGCCACTCGTACATCGACCTCCAGCGTGCAGGATGCCATGGCAACACCCAGAGTTCTGGAGGTCAGCAAGATAATGGTAGCAACGGGAGGCATGGCAACAGCAATGATGCCAGTCTAGACTCAGGTGTGGACTTGAATGAGCCAAGAGCTGGACGAAGAGGGCGAGATGCAGAGCGGGAGGAAAGAGGGATAAAAAAAGACAGAACAAAGGGTGCAACACCAGCCATGGCTTACACTCAGTTAGTGTATGTTGACGATCTGGATGGGGGAGGCAGCGAAGAGGAAAAGTGGAGCCCCCAAGATGGCAAAACAGGACCCACCCTGTCAGACAAAGCAGAGGGTAACAGAGAGAATCAAGATGAGGGGGATGTGGAGGTGGAAATCTCTGAGGAAATACAAATTCAAGAGGAACCACCGTCACTTTCTCCACTGTCCCCTGCCCCACCTCCTCCCCTGCCAACACCAGAGGGAGTGACTTACAGGACTGATCATGCATTGCTGTCAGTCTCCCCAGATGATGATGCAGCACATGAGGATGGAGAGGAGGAGAAGAAAAGCCCCTGGCAGAGGAGGGAAGAGCGACCCCTGCTGGCCTTCAACCTCAAATAACCATTAAAAAAAAGGTTATATTTTTCACGTCTGTTTCAATATAGTACATGCTAACACTGAAAGTGTTTTTAAGTGCTGTTCCTTTTGTCCATACTGATTCTCTCTTAAAGTGACATAAGTAAAACAACCCAGTCCTCATTCTGTCAAAAAATTATTCTGAAATGAATGAGTGACTAGTGGGATATAAGCAGGGTAGCTTTAAAATGCAATATTAAATGTAAGCGTCAAGTCACACATGAAGGAAGGGAGTTTTTATACAAAATTATGATTTTGACTTTACTCGGCTTGTCTTACTTGATGGTGCAGAAGACCTGAATAGCACAGAGTGAGGACTGAGGATTTTACCACCCATATTTTACATTAAAATCTCTTAAAGAGAGGATCTCTTTTCAGCCAGTATGGACAAGAGGAAAGATTAGGTATGTCAGTTTCCTGTGGCAAGAAATCCTATTAATTTACCATCTCTCCTCTGCTGCTCAGATGACAAATATCATGAAGGATGTATCCGTTTAAATTGAAGCCCTTTCTTTGAAATTCAGCACTGAGAAAATATTTCAGCACTGGGATCTGTTCTTCAGAACTGAACAGTTTGGATTCCTCGTGAGTTTCAAGCAACATTCATGAATAACAACTGTTTGTCATCATGTCATTGTGACAGTCTATATGAACACAGAACTCATCAGGCAGGACAGTACTTATTGCCTGAGGGAGACAAATAGACTTTGGAGCAAGAAATGAAAATACCTTATGCACAACAAATATATGCCTTTTTTTATATCTATGAATAGCCTTGTAAGCATAAATGAACTGTGGTAGAAAAGGTTGATGGACGGTTCTCAAAAATCTTGACCACAGGAACCTTTTTTTTTTTCTTGAGCCATATTGGCCTGATTTCAAGACACTACAAGCAATTGAGTTTAGATTAATGTCCAAATGTAACTATAGTGACTGGCTTTTATGGTTGTGGAACAAATGTGCGCAACTGGGCGATTCTACTCCTCACAGCCTTTTAAGAATCTCATGTGTTTGACCACTTTGACCACTAAAGCAGTATCAGCCTTGACATAAACATGTAAATCCTGTATTTAAAATGATTTTCAGCGTGTTGCTAGAGTTTAATCTAGCCTGTCAGAGGGCTCTGTGGGTGTTTCCATGAACTCCACGTGGGATGACATTTTGAGGCTAATGAAATTTAACCACTACCAGTTCTTTAGCATAATCAGATAATGTAACACACCACTTTGCTGGTGGGATAGGGATGCGTTACCACTACAAAGCTATAGTTCCACCCTAAATAATCATGAGGTCTAATAATATGAAGGGTTTTGTAATTGTTGAACCACTAACTTGCATATTTTTGCTCTTAAGGCTATGCATAATTTTTATACGGCTGCTTGAAATGCTTTTTTTAATTATTTTTTTTATTTTTATTGCCAACCTGAAGTATTTTACCAGAAAATGGGCTGTTTTTATTTCTTTTAATATCTTAAGGGCTTTTCTTCCTTACATGGCTCATTGTTAACGTTAAAACAAAACAGAAAACAAACTGTTAGCTGTGTTTCACCTTTATGTTTACCATCCCCCCCATGACCCAAGTGCCTTCAAATAACCTGATTCTGCAAGGAATTTGTTGACTACGTGACCTTATTTATTTCTCGCCTTCTTTTGCCTTCAGCTTTTCTCCTCTACCTCAATCCACTCTTTCCCCCTTGCTTGTGAAAGAAGCATGCAGTAAACCTTCCTCAGCACTAGCGTATTACAAGCTACACTGCAGACTTCTCAGAAAATGTCTACCAGCTGCTGCTGCAAATGTAAAATCCTCTACAGTAATCAGCAAGGCACCAATTTTCTCTCAGAGTAAGCAGTTAAATGTTTGCAGAGGTTTCCAGTGTAACACTGGAATTAAGCTAAGTGTGCTTATATGTGAAGCTACACTGCAGGTTATTTCAGTGCATTTTCTTATTTTTATGTTTTGGGGGGAATGAATGTTTGTACTGGTGGTAGTGTCAGTCTGTGATGCTGCTGAGTTTGACTATCAGGTGGAGAAATGATCAACATACATCCAATCAAAGTTCATGTAGTCATAGCAATCATATTACAGAGTGTGTATAGCTCATTACTTACCTCTTCCTGATCAAAATAATGTGTGAGTTGGTGTTGTGAATGGCCTTTTATTTTCTCCTAGTATCCCACAGCAACCTCAATTTCTTGGGTGGAATAGCAATACAACATCCAGAGTGTGTAAATTGGTTGCTTTCATTATATTTGAAGCTTATTATTCAGAATAAACAACCAAACTGGAAATATTTGTGTGTGTGCGTGTGTCTATGTGGAAAACTGCATAAAAAGATCTGAGCATCACCCCAGTTTTTCATGTCTGTAGGTTCACATTCACCTACAGACTAATACAGTACTTACTGCAGTTCTGTCTAACTGATGCTGGCAGTATCAAACATGTATACCTCTGGCCAGATAGATCAGTGCCTCATTAGTTTGGGGGTGTTGCTCCAAAAGGGCATTAATTAAAATTTTTACAACTTCCAGGCAAAAGGCTGAACTTAAGATTTTAATAAGACACTACTGTAGTCCTTTAGGTGTTTATGTAGCACTTAATTTTTGCCAAGTCTCATTGTTTAACCATGTTCATTTTTCTCTTGTGGCAAATGGTCTTTAGTTTTGATTAAATAGTTACTAGATAGATAGATAAATACTTTTATTGATCCCCTAAGGGAAATGTAAAACTACGGTTACGACGACTTAGTTCAAAAAAAAAAAAAAAAAAATCTTAATCATGCTTTATTATACCTGATTTCACTTTCCTTCAATACACATTAAATCACCAGATTGAGGGAAGGATGTCATTTTTCTCTGATCATACGAGTCTGTCTTGTGCATAGAACTTGTTTTTGAATCAAATTATTTGAAACTTGCACAAAGAAAAACTCAAGTTTGGTGGTTTAACTCATTGTGGGCATAGAAAATCTGGTCCTCTGTGAAGAATGAAGAAACGTGGCCCTGCCTTCAGATGAGTACGTGGACTCCCACTGTAAAGCAAAAAACAGACCAAAACACAGAAGAATCACAGACCACTCAATTTTTTTGTATTTTATGAACATGTTCCAAATTGGTGTGTGGATGTGTTGTATCTATGGTTGCTTTGTTGTCTTGTGCTTTTTATATCTGTGGCTAAGAAGTTTTTCATCTCTGTTTTCGTGCCATTTTGACAAATGGCTCCCTTTATTTCTTGGACCTGTGTTCAGTGTGACTGTGTGTAGTTTAACTACATTTCAGTTTCACTTTCCAGACTGTAACATCATTACCATTGCTATTTACAAACACTGGTGTTCTGAAGTAAGTTTTTAGATTTAAAGTAAGCGTTGTGTCTGGACAACAGTTTACTCTGGGTACCACATAAATATGTTAAAAGGCAGGAGTTTTGCCCTACTTACCCGCCTTTGGCCTCCAGATGGCGCCGTTTCTTCGGTATTTTCTTTGTTTTTTTCCATCTCCCGTCCGATACCCGTGAGCTCTGTCAAAGGGTGGCTGGTTGTTTTACTAAAACATTTTTGTGATGGCGGAGGACAGTGAATCCGCAGCCAGTCAGCAGAGCCTGGAGCTGGACGACCAGGATACCTGTGGGATAGACGGAGACAACGAGGAGGAGAATGAACATATGCAGGGGTGAGGGTGGCCTGTACGGTCCGACTGGAAAACGCAGTAACGTTATTGCAAGAAGCCTGTTTATGTGAGGCTAGCGCAGTTAGCTAGCTAATGTTAGCAGACAGAAACACAGCCAAGCTGCAGAAATGCCGTTATTTATCATTAGAAGTGTTTTTCTGAAGTATATGTGGCAATATAGCTTTTTCAAACTATTTTTTACGCACATTTATACGCCCAGGTAGCGTCCCGACTGAATGACATGACGGCCAGCCATTAGGACAAACCGTTAGTTAGCTAACCGCAAGTAGCTCAGCTGTCATTCGTTGCTATGGTAGCTAACGTTAGCATTATGTGCGACTCCACAAAGTCAGTCTCCGTCTTTTGCTGACATTTACACCTGTCTTCATATCTATAGCAGTCCAGGGGGTGATTTGGGAGCCAAGAGAAAGAAGAAGAAGCAGAAGAGGAAGAAAGAAAAGCCAAGCTCGGGGGGAGCCAAGTCTGACTCTGCCTCTGACTCTCAGGAGATAAAGGTGTGATGATGATAATAGTGGTAGTGAAATGTGCACAAACACTCTCAGAGCGCGAGCTACCCAACAAAATCGTCAGCCAGGTTGCTGCCAGGTGAAAACCCACTAACAGGAAAGTGGCAAAGACTGAATCATTGCGCTTATGCGGATAAAACTACAATATAAGGGAAACGTCATTCTGCCATGATGCTAACTTTAAAATAACTCGAGTTATTTTGATAACCGTAATCATTATGGCAACAACTCACAGCACAGGCTTGATGGGCAATGCTGTCATCTTTTATTTTTGCTCAGGGACTCTTTGAGCTATCAGTAACATGATCTCTATGCTATTGGACTCTGATTTTGAATGTTCGTCTAGTTTGTAATGTGCCCACAGTGATAATATGGGAATTGGCCACTAATGCCTGTAGAGACCCATCCAAATGTAAACGATTTGAAAATTAAAAGTGGTGTATTTTAAAAGTTGGTGTTGTTGATTCACAGCAGAAGAAGAGCAAAACAGTACTTAACAACATTAATAAGCGAGAGAAATATATTTTTCTTAGTTTCACTGAACTGATTTTATACAGAAGAAGGGACACAATTATGCAAAATGATAACAACCCAGTGATTATTTTAAAAAGTGAGAGGCTTACTCGTGAACTGGTGTTGATCAGTATCAGGCTAATTTTATTTTTTATTTTTTTAGTGGTTCTTATTTCTTAAGTAGTTTTTATTAGTGATTTTATTGGAGCGTCATGTTTATTGTATGCGAGTGATTTTTACCGTTTGATGTCAGAATGTCTTGAGGACCTGTCTGTAAACCAAGTTCCCCTTTGGGGACAATGAAATTAATTGACTTGACCTGAGATTACTTGACTTGATCCCTTGTAAGGTTCAGATTATATGTTAAGATATTTATTGTTTTTGTATACTTTTGTTTGTGTCTATATTATGTTGGGCATTCATGCTTTTGCATAATGATGGAGGCAAACTGCTCATGTTGCTCCATGTTGCCCTTAGACTTATTTACATACATTCCCCTTATTTGCATTCAGAACCCTGGCCTGCCCATTCAGAAGCTGCAGGACATCCAAAGAGCCATGGAACTGCTGTCCTGTCAGGTTCCAGCAAAGAGCATTGATGAGGCAGCCAAGCACAAGTACCAATTCTGGGACACCCAGCCTGTCCCAAAATTAAGTAAGTGCCAACTAAAATTAAGCAGAATCAACGAGTGCAGTGTTTACTTAATTTATAGAATTTATTTTTATTTGTGTTGCAAAAATGCTGCAGAAATTTTTCTGGCCATCATTTGGTAGCATAAACAGGGATGCCTCTGAAGAAAAGATGTTTAACAACAATGTTGTTTCCATGTACCTGTGCCATCTACTGGTTTTATTTAATGAATCTGAGTTGCTCATACTTAGTGTGTCAGCTGTGTTACAGAAAGGGTCCAGGCATTTCAGTTAGGATATCTTCAGTGGCTTTAGATTAAGATGTCTCCACAACTATTGCCCAATCGTTGCCCTTTTTTCTGGTTAATCTTCTTGTTAGAGCAGTATGATGCACAATAAATACTAAACATTGAAAAGTTGTACATGTGCATTCAGAAGTTTAGAGAAAGTCAAATAAAGTTCACCTATAAAGGTTACATTGCAAATCCAGTACATTCTGACATCATAGAAAAAGCAGAATAATTTTTTTGTGAGAGTATATTAATCCCTGAGAGCCTTGCTATTTTTGTAGATGAAGTTGTGACGAGTCACGGGCCAATTGAAGCTGATAAAGAAAACATCAGACAGGAGCCATATTCTTTACCTCAAGGCTTTATGTGGGACACTTTGGATCTCAGCAATGCAGATGTTGTAAGTGGAGGACTTGTCTAAAATATTCAAAAATGATCATTTAAACAATAAATTAAAAATTTGACACGTGTTTCTTTTTCAGCTGAAGGAGTTGTACACATTGTTAAATGAAAACTATGTAGAGGATGATGATAACATGTTCAGATTTGATTATTCACCTAGCTTTCTGAAATGGTAAGGAATTTCTGCAGGCTTTTTCAAAAATCTTTCATTACATATGTTTATTCTGTTGCTAAATATCTCCTGTTGTCTGCTGTCAGGGCTCTACGTCCACCTGGCTGGTTACCGCAGTGGCATTGCGGAGTGAGAGTGTCCTCAAACAAGAAGCTTGTTGGCTTCATCAGTGCCATCCCTGCAGACATACGGATCTATGACACGTGAGCACTCCTAACTCAGTATATACATTTGGAGCAAGATATGAGTTAATGGAAACCCTTTTGCTCTAATGCATTGTCCATCTTCTTTGGTCATGTTGCTGCAGGATAAAGAAGATGGTAGAAATCAACTTCCTGTGTGTTCATAAGAAGCTACGTTCAAAGCGTGTTGCTCCTGTGCTTATCAGAGAGATAACAAGGAGGGTTAACCTAGAAGGAATATTTCAGGCAGTGTACACTGCTGGAGTTGTACTGCCTAAACCTGTGTCTACATGCAGGTATGATACAAGGCATTCAAAATTACAAGACATGGTGTCTGAAAGAAATTACATCTGATCTCTAATTCTCTGTCCAGGTACTGGCATCGATCATTGAACCCCAGAAAGCTTGTGGAAGTAAAGTTCTCCCATCTGAGCAGAAACATGACTCTGCAAAGAACCATGAAACTTTACAGGCTACCAGATGTAAGAACTCGCACCTTTCAGTCAAAGACGTCTCTTTGCTGTTCTTATAAATGGAAGAAACTCATTGATTTTCTCTTGCTATCTCCACCACATGCAGAGTATCAAGACGGCAGGTCTGCGGCTGATGGAGAGGCGTGACATCCGACAGGTCACTGAGCTGCTACAGAAATACTTGAAACGGTTCCAGCTTGCACCTTCAATGGTAGAGGAGGAGGTGGCTCACTGGTTCTTACCGCAGGAAAACATAATCGACACATATGTTGTAGAGGTATGTGGGCTCATTTCTTGTCCTTAAAGACGCCTTATGTAACTTTCCGACCTTTAAACTTCCCGTTCCTGACTCGTTTGATGGCATACGAACATTTATTATGTAAATTTCTGGAGCCGTCGTTGCCCAGCAGCGTCCCGAGGCTGAGAAACGTTACTTGACAACTTTTGCTTCTGCGACACTGCAGCTGAGTTTCACTTTGTGCACGCGTATCACATGCTAGCAAGTGGATATCAACACACCGGCCGTTTGAACACACCGTGGCTGATTCAGCAAAGAAATGTAAGAGGACATCATCAGAGGAAGGGAGGAAAAGAAAGCGATTGAGCAAGAGATAAAACAAGAGTCAACATAGAACTCACTTTTACTGTCTGGAGAGAGCTCACTGTACAAGTAGGATGCAAGATGCATGCCGAAATTTTGTAGTGTGTCTTTAAGCTGTTCACTTCTGACTCTTGTATTTTATAAACAGCTGCTGTACTTGACTCTTTCTTAGGGTGCAGATGGCGTACTGACAGATTTTACTAGTTTCTACACTTTGCCTTCGACTGTGATGCATCACCCTCTCCATAGGACCCTGAAGGCAGCGTACTCTTTCTACAATGTTCATACACAAACTCCACTACTGGACTTAGTGAATGATGCACTGATCCTGGCCAAACTGGTAATGTTATTTTCTACCATAAGACACACGCCACTGCCAAGTAATTAAGACCTTAATTGTGTTATCTGCTGATAACATTAAATTAAAAAAGATGAAAAGGTTAATTTTATTGTTTCCTAATTTAAAGCAGGATTATTATTTTTCACTGTGTGACTCATAATGTTTATCCTTTTTGTTTAACAGAAAGGTTTTGATGTGTTCAATGCCTTGGATCTAATGGAGAATAAGGTGTTTCTGGAGAAACTCAAGTTTGGCATAGGAGATGGAAATCTGCAGTATTACCTCTACAATTGGAAATGTCCCCCTATGGACCCCGATAAGGTCAGCAACATGGCTTTGACTTAGAAGGCTGAGCATATCACCTCGTTCAAAATTTGGTCAATTAATTAAATAATAACTTGTTCCTTGATTATTTTTTTTTTAAGCAATGCAGGTGTCTACAGTAAAAAACTGAGCTTTATGTAATACTTATTGTTTTCTGCTTAAAGCTGCATAAATTAGGTGGAATAAAATGTAGTCAGAGAAATTAGCTCTTCTGATAAATGTGGGGAAATTTTTGCTTTTCAGTTCTCAAAGGTTCAGTTGTGATAAATAATGCTTTAAAGAGTTGAAACACAATTTCTTGTTGGTGTTGGTATATTTACATAAGAATATGTATATTTGGTCTATTTCTAGCATAATGTTTAAATGTAAGATTTTTGGCTGGAGTATTTTGTGAAGTTTTTGCAGACCACATATTTATTTGGTTAAATGTAGGTGACAGTCATGACAGGGATGTTAAACTCCAGTCCTTAGCTGTGTCCCAATTCAGGGTCTGCATACTTCGAAGTGCGCAGCCTATGAAGGCTACAGAGTGGCCTCTGTAGGCTGAGCACTTCGAAGCGGTTTATTCATTCGTGAAATGAGACAGCTTACCTAATGTGCGAGAATTTCCCACAGTGTTCCAGTTCCCTGTTTCCTAGCAACTGCATATATGAAAACGTTCTCATTCTTCCCCCTAATTCCTTTAGATAACTGTACTAAAAAACGAAATGGGGCCGGAAATTTCTGCTAAAAGTCTCATTTTGAAAGTTGCTTCAGTGGGTGGCTTTTTTTTTTTTTTTTTTTTTTTTTAAATTTCCGGTAGATACTTCATTAACCACTTACAAATTCACAAATATGAAATATTACACGATTTTAATGCAACAGTTTAATAAATAAAAGTTTCTATTTATATTCTTCACATTCTTCAAATAATAATTAGACTTAAAAACGTACTCCTCAGCACTTAGCTGCTCATCAGAGCTGTGGCTCTGCTTTCCATCTTGCTCGAAATGAATTATGTGAGAAAAGAGGCCGTGAAGGATACACCGCCAGTAGCCTTTGTTACAGGCCAAAACGAGTGTGGGTTTGTATGGTGGATTCAGAGGCTCCTTTGGAGGCTTTCTAATTGGAACAGTACTTGGCGCTCCGCTGTGACGTATGCAGCCGACAAATCCGCACTTCGAAGTGTGCAGACCCTGAATTTGGACACAGCTCTTGATTGCCACTGTCGTGTAGGTTTTACATGTATCCCTGCTTCAACACACCTGACTCAAATTAATGGGTAATTGTGCAGAACTTGAAAAGTCAAAACACATTTATTTGAATAGCACATTTCATGCACAAGACAATTCAAAGTGCTTTTACATAAAACATAAAAGCATTACAGTGGGGTGCAGAGGAACTATTAAAGTACATGAAAACACACTTAAAAAAACAAAAGAAATAAAAAAAAAACACAGAAAAAGATCAAATGAAATAAGATCAAATGCAGGAAATAAAAGTTACAGTTTGAGGAATTAACAGTTTTTTTGGCAGTTAGAAAAGTTTTTAACCTTGATTTTAAAGTTGAGAGTTTCCTGATGTGAGGAGAATAAAAACTGAACGCTGCCTCTCCATTTTTAGTTCAGACTCTGAGAACAGAAAGTAGACTTCACCCTAATGGGCTGAGTGATCTGGTTGGTTCATAACGAACCAGAAGATATTTAATGTATTTTGGCCCTAAACCATTCAGTGCTTTGAAAACTAAAAGCAATATTTTTAAGTCAATTTTTTTGACAAACAAGCCAGTGTAAAGATCTGAGGGCTGGAGTTATATGATCCACTTTCTTGGTCTTAGTGAGGACTCTAGCAGCAGCATTCTGGACTAACTATAGCTCTCATAGTGAACCTCCATTTGTTTTTTGCCACCTACCTCCAGCTTTTTGACCAGCGTGGCATTTTCCAATGGAGCTCTTTTTTTGGCAGTGAGCAATGACATTATTGATCCTTGTAATTTACTATTGAAATAATCCACAAGCTCTTCAACTGATAAACATCTCACTGGTATTTTCACCAATATACCATTTTTTTGAAAACCTCAGCTTGGGCATTCTTGTTCACAATAACAGCACTCTCAAAGAAAACACAGGAATGATCAGACAGAGCAACATCCATCACCACAACCTTAGAAATATTGAGAGATGACTCGATCCAACAGTGGTCTCTGTTGTGTGTTTTTTCTTTCACATGCTGAATCAAGAACACAATACAATTCTTTGGTTCCTCTGTCCTGGGGGTTATCAGCATGAATGTTGAAATGAAAAACAATAACTACACAGCCCAAGACAACAGCACTTCAGCAAAGATCAACAAGCTTTTGGATCTTTCTAATTTGAATCGGGTGTGTTCGAGCAGGTAGGCATCTAAAACCTGCTGGACAGTGGCAATTAAGGACCAGAGTTTGACATCTATGATCTTAGATCTGCAGTGATTATTTACTAATGAGTACTGACTGCCTGTTGAAGTTTAATTTTTGATCAGCTTTTCTCTGAACGATGTTATGCCTTTCGGAATTTGGGCTTTGACAGCCTGAAGTTCAGTCATTGCTATAGTTTTGAAAATAATCTTGACCAAAATTCTGATATATGTGAACAGGTTAAGGGAAATCCATTATGTTGCGAAATGTTTTGTCTCCATGAATGTACTAGGGATGCAGCAATACCACATTTATTTCAAACCAAGTACAAGTAGAAGTACTTGCATTTGAGTACTTGCCAATACCGAGTACTGATATGAGTACTAATAAGTCAATGGTAAGGAGTGTGGACCAGATTATCAGACGTGGCGACTGAGTGGTTAAATGTGTGATGTATCACATGGGTCATCCTGCGGCCGTCCTCTAAATATAAAGCTTGAAAATGATCAGAAACTTAATAAATAAGGAGGATAAAAGGGTTTTTGGTGGATTCGGTTCACTGCTGTGACAAGGCACTTATATGCCCAAAATAAACTTCTCTCACCGAGATGAGGCCAAATTCAGATTTTCATTATGGCACAAGTAATACTTTTGTTGTTTATGCGTTGATTCGTTAAAAAAAAAAAGAACCAGTTAATTTTGACAACCCGACTTTTTTCACATTAGTATCAGGTTCTATAGAATCAGAAGACTTTTATGAATACCCGGTACGAGTACATGCACATATTGTGGTATGGGGCCGATACCTGTTACTGGTATCGGTGCATCCCTACTTAATATCTAATCAAGATGGATCCTTTATTTCTTATACAGTACTGCTTGCTTTATGAATAATCATTATTCTTAAAATGGTAGCAGAATAGTTTAATTAAATTTTAGAAGTAGAAGGGCAATTTCCCCTCGGGGATCAATAAAGTATAATTCATTCATTCATTATGTCATTCCTTTATTTAGTTTTCGGAAAAACAAAAAAGAAGCGAGTATTATTTAAGCACCACTGATGAACAGTTTAAGCTTCACATCAATCCTAATGCACTGAACCACACAAATCTGACGAAATGCAAGACCAGTCCTTTTTCTTTTCTTTTTTTTTAAATGTTTAAATGCGTGTGTATTTGTTGAGAATCAACCTGAGCTGTATCTATCCAGTGTTTTTCATTATTATCCCACAGAAACTGCATCAGTTCAAGAAGTCTGAGGCACTAAGCTTCCACTATGCTAAAGTTTGGAAAATAGCCACCAAACTCATGCCATCTTTTTGCTTGGTTTTGCTAAATACCTGGATGCCTCTAGGACCATGATCTTGTGGTTTAATCTAATACACACTTTGGAAGTGAGGCAAAATAACCATTGACATTTCCAAGCTAAATTTAATCCGTTCTAAGATATTGAGTTTCTGATTTTGAAGAAAAATAATCAAATAATCAAAAATAATCCAACTACATTACAAACATTGAAAATGTTCTCTTCATAACAAACATGATATTTTAACCTCTATTAACTGATTCTCTCCTGAAACTGGTGCTTTGGAAAGGCCCACATTAACTTTTGAAAACATCTGGCCTTATTTAATTTAGATCACACACAAGGCCATCCGTGCACACAGGGATATCAAACTCCTGTCCTCAATGGCTGCTATCCTGCAGTTTGTTTGTTTTTGTTTCCCTGCTCCAACACACCTGAATCAAATCGAATGGATCCAACAACTTCACAATAACCCATTAACTTCAGTGAGGTGTGTTGGAGCAGGGAAACAACAGAAACGTGCAGGATAGCAGCCTTCAAGGACAGGAGTCTGACAGGTGTGATGTACAAGGTTTTCACTTTGCCTGTCAACATCAGGTTTTTTTTTTTAAGCTCAGAATAAAGCTGTCATGTAAGCTGTCATTCAGGATCTGTCTGTTTTTTCTCCCTGGTATTAATGTGTTTGTATTTGCAAATATTTGCATTGTTTTTTTCAATACTCCTCTAACAACAGGTTGATCTTTGTGTTTCAGGTTGGACTCGTCCTTCAGTAGCAGCTCTCTTCGCAGCTGCTACATAAACACACACGGTTGTCGGTGACCTCTGGATAATCCTTACCTGGACATGCAGGTCGCCCAAGCTCGACAATGAGAACTACAACAGTAAAACTAACCTGGTGATCAGGTAGTGGTTCGCCCAACACTTGTGTCATCAAGAGCATTCTCAGTCCACCCGGAGGTGAAAACTCTTAAATCATCATCCTGAATGTGAAGTCATGCTATGCCTGAGATATTCATACAGCCCAACGCTCCAGACCTGCATTTAAAAGACAACCAATTCAATGTTGAAGAGGATGCCTTGACATCGTGAATTTTGTTTAGTTCTTCATCTTCAACAGGCAGTTCAGAGAGGCTGGCATGTCTTTAAGTTTCCTGGAACTATGTAAATGATAATCAACAAAAAAACAAGACCAGATATAGTTAACTACTTTTTACTTTTGTTTATCCTCTCCAAACAGTTGTTGTCGCTGCTCCACATATCGTCTCCCTACTTTTCTATGTCTTTGTCAGTCAAGTGTGTCTGCAGGCTGTTTTTGGCCTCAGTACAAATAGAAATGCTGAGACGTGTTTCTGACATGAAGAAACACGTGCATCCCAGCAAAAAAAAGAAGAAAAAAAAAGAAGTCTTTTAGAAAAATAAACATGGTCACATATAAAACTACACAAACAGTGTCAAGTAACACGTGAACAAGAAGGGTATCATCCACTTGATGCATTGATATACAGGTTTCTGTTAAAAAAAGATATATAGTTGACTGTACATTTAAAGTCTGATCATATTTATTCCTGTAGTGTGAGTTTGGAATTTGGTAGTGCTGATCCAAAGCATTGTCCTCATAAGTTATGTAAAAGTCTGAGTTTGTTCAAAGTGGGTCCAAATTGTTTCTAATGAAGAATGTATTGCATTGATGAAGCACAATTTTCTGAGTTCGTAAACAAGCAAAAGGCCCCTTATTAGAAGGATCTGTTCCCAAAACACAGGGGTTGGAGTACACACAACAACTTTGGTTTTTACTGGTGATGGAAGCTTTTTTTACGTTCTGAATCTGTCTAGAGCTGACCTTTTTAATACAACTTTACATCCATATGTGTGGTAACGAATACTGTTAAACTCATTCAGGTTGTAGAACGCAACGTACGGTTATTTGCATGGCACTGTTGTGCTGTTCAGTTACCAAAGCTGTTAATAGTAGCTGAATAAAGTTGACATGCTCAGTGCAGAAGTAGGTCAGTGAGAATTAAAGCAGCAAACTAGACTTGGGTTTTGTACTAGTAGTTTCTGTTTAGAGGCAGTTTTATTATTTAAAAATGGCGTATTTACTTGGAAAAGGAGCTTTCAAGCAGCTAATGTTTGTTTTCTTCCTTTAATTTAATCATTGCCAGAGCAAGCCTTTGCTGCAAAGAAGTGAACATGCCACAACACTTAAAACACAAACGCACCCATCTGCTCACCTGCAGTGGGATGTTAAATGTGTTAAACTGATATAATTGAGCTCAACACTTAATAATTTAGCAGCAGGTACAGGGGCTGAATAAACCAGAAGTCCGCTTCAGTATCCACACCAGGTTGCAAGTTTGTCAAGATCCATTTTTATTGACCAATTTATTTTTTCATGTTACTGTATATTTTTTCTGTCACAAAAAATACAGCAAGTCATTTTTATTTCAGTGTGTTGTGCAGCTAAATGTGTGAAAGTTGTGATATTTGTAATCGTGCATTTCAAAATGTCTTAAGACAATTTCTGTTCTTTCCTGAAAAATTCCTGTTTGATGGGTGACTTCCACAATGACTTTCGATGGCATTTGGCAGTTCTTTGGTTCTTCAATGAGTAGGATGAAGATCTTTAACTAAAAATGTTGTTAGACCACTTGTTCTAAGGTTGAACCACCCGTTTACTCAAAATTAACTGTTTTCAATTATCTTTTTGTTGAGTCAATGTTTAGTGTTTCTGCTCTCGTGGCTCTGCATAACTTAAGAAGTGAAGGCTGCTTTTGTTTTGTTTTTTGTCTTCTTTTTTTGTAGTACTGTAATTGTTTTGCATCCCTTTATAGATTATCCAGAAAGGGACAAATGACAGTCAATTAATGCTTCAGGGTTTAAAAAAAAAATCTTTTTTTAAGAGTTTGAATGAGTTACAATCAAAGACAGATGTTTTTGGCATTAATTTAACTCTTAAAAAAAAAAAAGGGTTACTACTGAGTCAACGGTGTGCCTCATGGATGCTGTTACAGATGTGTTGCCTGCAGCTGTTTGAATGAACTTTGAGCATGTCAGTTTTGCTGCTGTGATGATTTTATAGCATTGATGTTACAAGCCACAACCTTTAGTGAAAACTCAACCTGAAGTACCTGCCTTATTTAAGAGGTTTTGTTTTCTAGATGTTTCTAGATGTGGGGGTGGGGTGTACTTTTGAAATGACATACAGCTTAACTGAAGAACAATATTTTTATTCAATACCATTGTAAGCTGTGGAAAAGATAAAGAACCTGTACCAGCATCATTTAGACATGACCCCATGCAAATAATCTGTTTCAACACGTCAGCTATACCAGCATGGATATTTGATTGAATAAACTCACTTTAAAAAGGAACATGGGTCAAGCCTAATTTCTTTCAAATGTGTCTGAGGTAACATAGCACAAGGCTTTTTGACTTAAAGTAGTATGAAATGTTTATCATTTAAAAGTTAAGCTTCAAGTGGCTCAATGAGTCTGTAATTACCTGTAGTAATGGCAATATTGGAAGATTATTTAGAGTATCTAAATTGTGGAACAATCATGAATGGACTAATCTTAACTCCTTGTGGTCTGAAAGTTTTCTCAATGTATACTCAGAAAATACTTCTGCAATCTAATGGGATCCAATCCAACAGCTCAAAGTGGCCGATAGTTCATTTCACTAAGTACTTAAATTATCAACAAAAACTGAAAATGCAATTAATTAAAATGTTAATTTCAATTAAATTTATTTAAGTTGTTAAATGCAGCAAATACCACAAACTTCAAGTATCAAGCAGCCTCCAAGATGAGTTTCCACAAAGTTAAATAAAAAAAAATGAATCTGAATTTTCTTGATTTATCCACAGAACTGAAAAATCTTTGCTTTCCTCAAAGAAAAGTTAAGCAGTAAATGTTTGACTCATCTCCAACATGTATGCATTTAAACCTTTAGCAAAATAAAAACTAAATCTGCCAACCTTTGGGGCAGGAGTTTCCAAATAACCAATTGAAAATGTTTTGTATAGTTTTTATCATTGTCTTCAGCCTTCTAAAATGTATTCAAATAAAACAATCGAAGAAAAAAGTTAACTTTTTCATGCTGAGGCTATGCTGTGATGAGGCAATGTATCTACAGAAAACACTCAGATGGTAAAAAGCCCAAAACAAACAAGAGCAACAAAATAGAAACCATTGGCACCTACTAGTCTAAAATATACAAAAGCATGGGAATGATCCTTTAACTGGCCAGGCAAGGAGCCTTTTTATTTGACAGGCTTTTTCTTTGTTTTTAGTTTTCTTTTCTTTGCAGGATTGGCAACAATTCTCTTCACTTTGAGAGGCTCCAGGCTGCAGGACGGAGATTCTCTGACCTCTTCAGATTTTCCTTCCAGTTTCCGTTTCTGACCTCTCATCTCACCACCTTCCTCCTTTTCCTCTTCCACACCAGTGTGGTGTTCAGATATTATTCTGGGTCCTGCATCATGCAGCCATGCCAGATCTATTGATGGCACTCTTGGTTTAATAGCATCAACAGTGTCCTTGAACATTTCCTTGTCTGTGGAAAAGCCCTGTCTGAATCCCAGTGCCAGGACACTTTTCAACCCCAGCGACTCTGAAACGCTCTGACTCAGGCAAGGTACCTGGCAGGCCGGCACACCTCTTGTTGCGCTTAGAGCTATCAGGTGATCTGTCATATATTTTGGTCTGACAGACTTGCACACAAGTAGCAGTCGGAGCTCATTCCTTTCCAGAGCTTTGGTGACCTCGTTGATGCCAATGGCCAGCTGTCGTCTAGCTGCCACGTCTGTCCAGCCATTTCTGATGGGATCCTGTTCCTGTTCATCCTGACTCACCTGACACACCTCTTCTGTTGTAGATGCAGGTTTCTGCTCTTTCTTTTTTCTCCATGGGCGAAACACTTTCAACTCCTTTTTCTCCAGACCTGTGGAGATTAATTTGTCCTTCAAAGTTTTCAGAATGAAATGCATGTCTTTCTGCGGAAGAGGGCTCCATTTTGGGGTGAAGGGTGAAGTGAAGGAGGTTTTTGTGGGAATCTGTTTTCTGTGATCCTTCTTAGTTGGCTTTCCTGGAGTGGCCATACCTCACCTGAAGTCATAAGAAGAGAAATGGAAGTAAATAAGACATGAATAAGATTAAACATTTTAATATTTTCAGTAGCAAACTTGTTTTATTTTTTCTGATTGGCATCTTTATGGTTGCCAATTCAAAAATAAAAGGGGAAAAAAGGGCCTAAAACGGAAATTTGAGTTGCTGTAAGGTCAGTACTAACATTGTCTTTCAGTATTACAGCTTTCTGTGTAGCAGCTAAGAGTCTTTATGTTCTTGTTTGGGATTCTTGTCCCATCTGTCTGCACTGCAGCTATTTTATTCACAGTTAAATTAAATTAATTTCTCCCCTCAACCTCTGAGTTGTTCCAAGCGTCACTGGCTGCAACACGAGCCCAAAGCATGGCCCCTCCTGTCCAATGCTCAACCTTCAATACAATAATATGCTAATTGCTTATTATTAATGAATTCTTTTTTCAAATTTATTTTATTTATTTTTTTACTTCAAATTCTTTACAAAGGTTTGACCATGAATTGTGTTCTGGGGATGCAGGAAAAGTTTTACTATGATGATTCAGTGGTGGTCATAACTGTCCAGATGCTGCTGCAGAGTAAAGCTTTGCACCACCACAGCAGAGTCTGAAGGCCTTTGGCAGTGTGATAGAGGAGACTGATTTAATGTTTTTTCCTAACAATCCTACAGCAGTTGTCTAAAGTTTCTTAGACTTCAGGCTTTAACTTGACTTATTGAATATCGGTTAGCTTTCTTGATAACGACTCTGAAAAAGACATAGCCCTAACAAGATTATTAAGATTTGATACTTCAAGAAAAGTTATCAGAAAGCACACAACTTTTGAGGTGCTAAAATGTATGAATTATTTTATTTTCACACTAAATTTTTACTAATCAAAAATCTCAGTTCAACTTTTGACCAGAATGTTTTTTTTTTAAACAAATCAGTTCATCTTCTATTTACTGACTTATTCCGGAGTTCTGATCCGGGGCCAAACTGTATAGACATGCGTTTTGTGCATTTGGTGAACAGAAAATTTAATATAGAAAGGTTTATGACATAATCATGACAACTCTAATAACTGTTAAACATCCAGCTCACAACATATTAAATACGTTAAGAAAAAGAAACTGCAATAACTCAAAGGGTGGCCAGTCACGTTTACAGTGAAATTCAACTAAATTAACCTCCCCTTCTGCTGTAGATATATAAATAGCTTGGCTGCTCTCGAATAAGGGGTCTTTAAAAACAATAACAAAAGAGCTCAGTGTTTTTAAAGCGTTTCATTACCTGATTAAAGCAGCTCCAGTACTTTTCTCTGTCTTGCCTTCACTTTTCTGAGACAACACGGGGATCAGAAGCCGCGGCCATCTTGTTTGAATTTCCCAACTTTATTTTCTCAAAACAGGAAACAAGACAGAGGAAACAGCGCCACTCAGCGTTAAAGGGGCTGTATGACAGTCAGTAATGCGTCCAGGGAGATTAATTTATCCAGGTAAAAGGTTCTTCTCTAAAGACTTTTACATTAAAAACACTGGACTTTTGAGACAGTCAATGATTGATCAAAAACATCAGACAGAGTCAATATGTGTTTTATTAAATACTTCACAGTTACAGATTATCTAAAATTGATTATTTATGTTGATCCGTGCGTTTTAATTTTTGTTCCAGGAATTCCCTTGGGACTACTGCCTCTACTGTTGGTGGCCAATAGTAACGTGGGATGTTGAAGAACAATTTAGATAGTGAAAACAATTCCCCAGTGATTACTTGCAAATTAAAGTTTCACGTAAATGAAAGCACAAAGCACTGAAAATACATTATAGTATGAAACATAAAAATGGACTCCCCATGTTTCAAAATATAAAGGTTAATATGTCTAAATTGTGATG
>JAOXYM010000006.1:14330232-14360321 GCA_028567055.1 Leptatherina wallacei | reverse complement strand
TACATGCTGTGTAAGATATTTCAGTCCAGGTTTGAAGAGTCTAAGTACTGTAGTTTTTTAATAGGACCTGGTCTAATATGGTCTAGATGCCAAAAATTCAGTGGAATCGCCCTTTACACATACAGCGAATCGGAAGCTGCGAATCGGAAGCTAACTTCAGCGTCGTAGTTTACTGGCAGCAATGGTATGTTAGATAAATGATAAAGAGGCTGTTTAAACTTGAGCGCAGTTTACAGAAGTCTGCCTTTCTGGGTCCTCAGTCATTTGTGAAGCAGTTTGAAAAATCTTAACTTTGTGTAATTTACTTTGTTTTAACACTTGGTTTATTGTTACATTTGTTATTCTTCATTTAAAACTACATCATAAATTCAGAAATGACTCTTGGACCAGCTTAAGATGCGGCAACTTTTAAATGACTGACTCTCATCCAGCAAATGTCAACCACCGTTTTATGTCAGTCTGACTAATATTCACTTGTGTTAAAGGGAAAAGAAATGGCTAATCGTTTGTCAGAGTCTGTGACTGAGACAACCTTTCAGTACCAAAGCAGTCTGCCACCCCTGCCTGTCCCATCACTAGAGAGCAGCCTTTCTAAATACCTGGATGCAGGTAAGATGCCTGCTGTCACACTTTACTTTTACAGACTTGAAATATTAACGTAAACAAAGACGGTCAACACAGAAAGAATTCTGTTTTTTTTTTCCAACCTGTATTTTTACCTTTTGGTCCCGCAAAGTTCTTATCTTTGTTTTTGAACTGATTGATTTAGTCAACAGTCGGGTTCCCACTGACCTTGACTATTCCTGAAAGGGGGGGGAAGTAGAACCAAATTTGGTTTTGCTTCGGTGCACAAATGCTTTTAAGAAAAGTACAGTCACTCTTTTTTGTTAAAATATGTAGTGGCATTCAGTAGCTTACCTCAGTAATATCAGAACCAAACAAATACTAATTTGTTAAAATGCAAAACCTGATTTACATTTCACTTGCTTTGATGACAATAATATTTTTTACTGGATTAATTAGGTTTTACCTGGATTGATTTTTTTTCCCCCAAATCAGCCTGGATTCTTTTATTCATATACTTGAACCCTTGTTAGCTGCTTTCCTTTAACGTGCTGCCCGACTCATCCCAAACCATCTCACATGAGTTTTAGTTACGTAGCTGTGGAGACCAGAGAAAACACTCCCCTGCTGTCCTTCTTGATTAAATAGCCTTCTGATATTATTGCGGTGTGTACTAGGTAATTGTCCTTTAGACAAGAAGCCATTTAATGGTGGTTTCTGAGACTGGTTATTGTAATCAGCTTCACTTCTGCAGCAAAGTAACCATTGGTCTTCTCACCAGACTATCCTTTCGCTTTCCTTTGCTGAGTGGTTCTTGCTGTAGTATGGATTAATACTGCATCAGAATATGTTTTTTCCGTTTACCAGCAACACTTGTTCATAGATATATTAAGACATAGAAAAATACTACCACTCAGCTTTTATATAGACTCAAACTTCAGCTGATAACCAGTCCTGGTGACAAGCTTCTGAGTCTTAAGTATTAAGTAGTGTGAGTATTTGGCACATTCATGCGGCATTAAATAAATCCTGAGTTTTTTTCTTGTTTCTTTCTTTTTCCCCCAACAAAAGATGTTTAATGTTTACAATGACAAGGAAACGATGCAGTTAGCAGACAAACTAATAGTTTATCACCATGTTTTCATTTCATTGTCCTCCAGTTCAGCCATTTGCGTCCAGGAAAGAGTTTGAAGCTACAGTTGACATTGTAAGGAAATTCCAGGAGGGTGTTGGCAAAGAGCTGCACCAGAAATTACTGCAGAGAGCCAAGTCAAAGAAGAACTGGGTGCGTAACTGAGCCAAAAAGGCTAATATGGTCACTTTTCTACATGAATATTTTTCTTAGCTAGTTGTTTCCTTATGTTCTTTAGCTGGAGGAATGGTGGTTAGACACTGCTTACCTGGAGGTCCGCATTCCCTCCCAGCTGAATGTTAACTTTGGTGGCCCAGGACCTTACCTGGAGCATGTCTGGCCTCCTGAAGAGGGAACTTATCTGCAGAGAGCCAGTATCAGCACATGGCACACACTGCAGTACTGGAACCTGATTCGCACGTAGGTCATGCTTTCACACCCATTTCTATTACCTGTGATTTAGTCACGAGTTAAGAATAGTTTGATTTGGTTTTATACATTCTGTAATGTTTGTTTGTTTTTTTTCTGCACTCTTTAGGGAGACTCTGGCTCCACAGAAAGCTGGAAAAACTCCATTAGACATGGAACAATTCAGAATGCTCTTCTCTACCTGCAAAGTACCTGGAGTGAAAAAGGACACCATCCATAACTACTTTAAGACAGGTAGAACTAACTCTGCTCTTATCTTTGACCTTCAGACACACCTACAAAACTTTGATCACTTAATCAGCTTACAGATCACAATTATGTAACATTCGTTTTTGTGCTGTGTCACAGAGAGTGAGGGTCCATGCCCTTCCCACCTGGTGGTGATGTGTCGTGGACGGATATTTACATTTGACGCTCTTTTAAATGGAAAAATCCTCACTCCTCCAGAGCTTCTCAGGTATTAAATATAAACTAATATTCACACAACTCAAAAACACAGCCCATAATTAGGAACTTCTTATTGAGAGGTTCTTTTGCAGTGGTCTGATACGGCTGATTTTAGGTCTTTGTCTGATAAAAGAGAAACCCTTATACCATGAATAAGAGGTGTAGCTGATATTTCTGTTGTTTTGGTAACTAAAATATAAAGTACAAAATCTTACATATACCATCCAATGTTGGCAGTAATCAGATACTGGGGAGGATCTTGTGTGTTTGGATAAACATGGTCCTTGGAATTGAATATATTATATACAGTGTTTTTATTTATCTATTTTTTACAAGCAGAGAAGTCATTATAACCTTTATATGAAGCCAAAATAGTGTCAGAAATTAAATTAAATGAAAATGAAATTATAATGTAAAGCATACAGTAGATCAGACACCAGCACCAAATGCGCAACACAGCTCTGATGATTAGTTTAAGTTCAAGTTTATTTGCATAAAACATTTACTACGACTCCAGTTTCCCAAAGTGCCGAACAATAAAACAACTACACAATAAAGTCGGTAAAAGAAAAGACATAAAACCAGAATAAAAAAGCAAACGCAAGCAAAAAAAATGTCAAGCTCAACCATCTTTAGAAGCCAGTGCAAAGAAGTGTTTCTTGAGTAAAAGACCAGAAGCAGACTGGGCAGCTTTAATGTGGAGTGGCAAGCCGTTCCACAACTTCGGAGCAGCAACCAAAAAAGTCTTGTCACCCCTGGATTTGAGCCTGGAAGAAAGGACCTTCAGAAGGAGCTGGGTGGAAGACCTCAGAGCTCTGATTGGATCATGCTGGTGCAGCAGCTCTGATAAATTCAAGAGAGCCAAGGCTTTAGAATATGTTTGTCTTTGGTCCATGTTGCATTCATATTTTAGTTAAACCGCACTAGAGTTTACTTGGAGGCGGAACAACACCATCTTTTCGAGTGGTCATCTGCTTGTTTGGTTATCAACAGGGTTTGCATGACAGTGTTGTTCACACTTATTTAGATAATCCACACTAAAGAAACAATCACACCAGGGTTAATTTTAATTGAGCTAAACCTATGGAGTGTGAGCACGCCCTAAAAGTAAAACAATTTCAACAATTTTGTGCCATGTGTTCTTTCAGCACAATTAGACTGGTACCAGTTTCTGCCATGAATGGTAGCTATGTATAATAGTAAGCTCATCATTATGCCAAATTACATATTTATCTTTTTATTCATTAGTTTTCTTTTGTGTCATATGTCAGACTTTATATGGTTAACCTGAGTGGAAAGTAGCCAGGGATGACCTAGTGAATGTGTGTGAATCTCTGTAGGCAGCTGAGCTATGTGAAAAAGCGCTGTGAGGGAGAGCCAGAAGGAGATGGAGTTTCTGCTCTCACTTCAGAAGAGCGGACACGTTGGGCGAAGGTACGGTTGCTCACTCGATGAGACTTGACAGGAACTAAATCAGATAATGGAGATTAATTGTAAATAATAATTTCTGGGGATCAATACTTCTCTGTGTACTTCCCGGCAGGCAAGAGAGCATCTAATAAGCATAGATCCACACAATAAGACGATCCTTGAGACCATCCAGAGCAGCCTGTTCGTCATATCTCTTGATGACACGAAACCCTACTCTACTCCAGCGAATTACACAAATGTAAGAGCTGCACCATCTGAATCGGGTCCTGACCATAAGCAGAGTTTTGTGTCTGACTTTGTGACTTCTTTAAATTATGACTGTAGATGACCAGGGAAGCTCTTACAGGCAACCCCACCATCCGCTGGGGCGACAAATCATACAACTCCATCGTGTTCTCAGATGGCACTTTTGGATCCACTTGTGATGTGAGTTTTTATGTTTGCTTCATACTGGAGGAGTTTAGAGGGTGTCCTATCGAGATTTAACATAGTCATGCACATCTTGTTGTTCTCCTGGTTGTAGCCTGACCAGAGGCATCAAAATGAAAGTTTAAGACATCAAAACATTTTAAAGGGAGAAATATGTAGATTAAAAACATCCTTGTTCAATTGATTTGCAGCATGCACCATTTGATGCCATGGTACTGGTATCTATGAGCTGGTATCTTGACCAGCAAATCAAAGAAACAGAAGGCAAATGGAAGGTAATCACTTCTTTTGATTTATTTTCTACAAACAGTGCAATGCTTTGTCGCTGTTTTATCTTTTCACACACTTATCACACTCCCTTTAGGGCTCAGACGCCATCAGACAAATCCCCCTTCCTGAGGAGCTGCTTTTTACTGTAGATGAAAAAGTCTCCAGTGACATCAATCATGCCAAACAGCAGTATCTGGAATCGGTGAGCCTCCATAAAGCCTGATGAAAAATAAGCTGTGCACATTCACCGTTGTGTATGTTGTTTTTTTACTGTGTCTCTGGTGTTACAGACTCGGGATCTTCAGGTTGTGTGTTATGCCTTCACAGCATTTGGAAAAACATCCATCAAAAACAAGAAGCTGCATCCAGACACCTTTGTTCAGCTGGCGATGCAGCTGGCCTACTATAGATTACACAATAAGTAGGCTACTGTTGTCTTTAATCTCATTATTGTTGTTTGAATCTAATGAAGTCAATGACTGTAAAGATCCCATCATGCTTCTCTCAGGCCAGGAAGCTGTTATGAGACAGCGATGACACGCAAGTTCTATCATGGCAGAACAGAGACCATGCGACCATGCACCCAGGAGGCTGTGAACTGGTGTAAAGCCATGGTGGACCCCACATGTGATGTAAATGTATTAATATGTTTGGGAAAAAAAATCAGAAAAGTATATAATTATTTATTTTCTATCCTTAACATGTCACATGAACATGTTGTTTCAGATGAATGCCAAGAGAAAAGCCATGCTGCTGGCCTTTAATAAACACAACAAACTGATGTCTGAGGCTCAAGAGGGAAATGGTGAGTTGCTGGTGTATAATCCTAAGAGCTTAAATACAGAGCTTCATAGAAGAAGCCAAACAGCAGTAATTGTAGTCAAATAAATGAAGATTTGAGCAGAAATACAACAACATTCTGGGCTAAATTAGACTGTCACATCTAACCCAGGTTAGCTAATATTAACAGGAAGTTATAATTAGGGAAGGGCACAATTAATTGACGATCGATTAATCGATCATTAAGAGTTTCATCAATGGCATTATTTTTTAATAGATTAAAACTAATGAATCTTTAGACTGGTGTTGAAGTTGAATGTGAGAGCATATTTTTCAGTGTAACCATTGAGTGAATCCCATTTCACTGCCACAAGAGTCATTAATCTTGTAGTAAAGATCTCAATGAAGAAACATGCTGGGTTTTTCTACTTCACTGCATTTTGATATAGCCTATAAATACCAAATTGTGATAAAAAAAAATATTAATGATTAATCAAAAATCAATTGTTAATTTTTTTTCCAATGATCGATTAAGACGATTTAATCGGATGCCCATCCCCGATTATAATAAATTATAAATCAGCACCTTTGGATGATCCCCCACATGTTTCTGTCCAGTATTGACATTTTCATGTAAAATTAGACATACTTGTTTGGTCACACATGTGACTCAACAAAAAGTTTAAATAATAGTCTGTTTACCAGTCCGACCTAGAGGGCTTTTGAGGGTGACTTTCTCTTTTGCATGTTGGTTCTGCTTGTGCAGTTTATCTATAAACTTTTCAAGGGATGAAAAAAAAAGAAGGTAATTACCCTGCTTTGAGGCGCTTGATGCCGACCTTCTTAACAAAGAACAAGCATTATTTCTCTAAAAACAAGTAAACTCATAAAAGGAAGATTAAGAAAAAACACACTGTTGGCTCTCGCAGTCAAATGTTTTTATCAGTAAAGTAACATTTGCCATTTTCTGGAGGCAAGTGCAGCAAATAGCAGGATAATAGATTTGCTGCCTTTTTCTCAGTAAAATAACTTCGTTCTCATGGTTTATCTGTTTTTTGTCAGCGTGAAGGAGGAAAAGTACAGGGTTTTGTGAAAGGAAAAATATTTTATTTAATTCCAGTCTCTGAAACCCTCCTCTGGTCTAAGACTAAAGGCCAAGATGTCTTTGTTAAACCAGCTGAAGCGTGTTTGAGAAATTAATTTATGCTATTTTGTAACACTGTTGCCAGGTTTTGACAGGCATCTTCTTGGACTGTATCTAATCGCCAAAGAGGAGGGACATCCCACTCCAGAGCTATTCATCGATCCCCTCTATGCAAGGAGGTACTGCCTGTAAAGCTCTGTGAAGTTTTGTTTAGTTAAAACCGGATGTCTGTACTGGATAAAACAGTTTTATACAGTCTGTTACATGTTTTGTAAAACACTATTCCGCATCCTAACCAATATAACAATGTTCTTGCTCCAAAATTGCAACCTTTTTAATGCCACTGCAGAGTGTATCATGTTTCTTGCAAATATGTATGCTGGCAGAAATGCTCACTTGAAGCTTGTTTCACAGAAGGAACATGAGACTTTTCAAAACCTTACAAATTTGAAATTGTTTACAAAAAGTTCCCTTCATATAGGCGTAGATGCAAAAAGGCCTGAGTTATTATGTATCATTGAATGAAGCAGTAAAGCATAACTGCAGTAAAAAGTTTATCAAAGACACTTTATACTTGTTTGAAAACTACTGCTGTCTTGGTAACTTGTTTGTGTCTTCAGTGGAGGTGGTGGAAACTTTGAGCTGTCCTCCAGTCTGGTGGGTTACACCACAGTTCTGGGAGCGGTGTCTCCGATGGTGCCCCATGGATACGGCTTCTTTTACCGCATCAGAGATGACAGGTGGGTTGACAACATCTACACAGGTTTTCATACAGCAGAAACTTATTGGTTGGGAGAGACTTAACCCTAAGAAGCACATTTAACACAATTAATTTATCCAGTTAGATGTAATTTTTTGCTTTTTAGCAGCTGCATTTAAATCCATGTGTTCGTTCTTTTCTCCTGTAGGATTGTGATCTCTGTCACAGCGTGGAACTCTTGCCATGAGACAGATGCTCCCTCCCTATTCAATAACTTCTCCAGCTCCATGCATGAGATGCTCCACCTTGCCACCACATCTCAGCTCTAAGTACTTAAAGAGAGAGAAATGTAAACATTTATCTTTCACCTTGCTGTCTTGGTGTGAATAATGATGCACACATTTCGGACTGGTTTATATTGACAGCTAGTTCAGCACAAATCAATGCAAGAGAGCAGAATCTGCACCACCACACGATCCATCAGTTTCACAGTAACTTGATTTATTTTTTTTCCTTTGAGTGTCTACATATTTGCTGATTCTCAGATTTTCTTGTTTTTTGTCTGATTCTTTTAAATTGACTTTTAATCTTAAATACCAACAGTATTAATCTTAATTAAGCTAAAAGCTGATGTTTTCTCACTAGTTGTAGAAAGTGATGGCTTTCATTTTAGCTGTGAAAAGTCATTCCACTGTCATTTATAAGTTAAATCAAATTGATTTTAGATCTTCAATTAGTGTTCCTGTTAAGTAATGGTTCTGGAAAAGTAAATGGATCCAATGTTTACTTCTGCTGGTAACTTTTTTTTTATTAAAAAGAGGATAATTGAGACTGTGAGTAATAAATGTATCCCGTTGTATGAGGTGCACACTGAACTAATCAAAACGCCTGATGGAAAGTTGGCTGTCATTTTCTTACTAAACTCGCCTCTAAAAACAAAAAGGAAAAAGGTTTTATTGTTTTAAAATGACTGTGTGTGTTAGGAGCACTACAAATTTAGCACTGTTCATGTCAACTACGTATGTATTTTTTCCACGCAATAATCCCTTTGTGTTAAAATAGCTATGAATGTAATTCTACACATTTGCCTTATTTAACATGTACAGATCTGTGAATGTCCACATTAGCCTCAACACTCTTAAACTTGACTATGTTTTAACTAGGAGAGTCTGTTGGTTTTCAGATATAAAAACCATCTGAATCTGTGTTTTTGAGATTCTGAGGAGGAAATGCTCAGTCATGACAAAATTATATCACCTGCATGTCTCGGAGCATATGAAAAGATATATATAATATGGACACTTTGAATGGATCAGTCTTTGAAGCTCATCTTTTTAAATTATGGATTGTCTTGAGGTGCTGCACATAAGCTCCTCTTACTTCAGTACCTATATAATTAAATAAATGTACCATTTATTGCACCAAACTTTCACTAATGTGATCACCTTTATAGCCTATGCTGGTTTCCTTTGTCATGTTAGAATGTTTAATGTTCTCTTAGCTTTTAAAGGCTGACTAATCTAAATAGTTTGTTTTTTCTTTAACATTTGAAGCCTTACCCCAATGACTGAGTCTACTAAGCTTTTGTAAATGGAAAAATTTCTGATTGAACTATTTTTAATGCACAGGTTGGGGGAAAAACACTGATTTTGTGTCATTCTTGAGATGTATTGAAGTACAATGATTGCTCTGGCAAATAAACATTAAACATTCAGAGTTTTGTTTGTTTTCTGTAAAATGAAAAAGAAGAAATAATACAAAATTTTAATAGTTATATTTGCACAGTCTCCAAAAGTATTAGCAACTTAGAAAATTAACATCAACGTAGCTGAAGTACATCAAAGAGAACACATCTGTATACAGCTTTGCACACAATTTTTTTTTCTAGGTAAGCTGCTCAGGCACTTGTCTGTATTTACTCAAACTGTCAGCAGTTATCTAAGGCTTAATACAAATACACAACATAGACTCTTGTGTGAGGATTAATATTCAAAGAAACTATTTGTCCCCGTGGGGCAATTTAAGGATGGTCCCAGTGTTGAAAGAATTCCCAATAGTTAATTAGTGCATTATAATTGAAAGGTTGTGAAAGAATTCAGTTTGCCGTACAGCTGTGCCCTAGAAAGGACCGGCTACTTCCTGACTTATTCAAGCCATAGTGAAATAGAAATCCTCCCTGCAACAACCAAGTAAAAAACATTTTTTAAATTTTCTACTTTGTAGGATTTAGAGTTTCTCTTGGATAATATTTATTATTATGCTTTCATTGGCTTAAAGTCTCCTGAAAAATAAAAATTGCTGTTAGTTAATTTAAAACAAGTCACTTACATCCTCTTTTCCACAGCGTCTGGCACGTTATGCCACCTTTTCTTCTACAAACAGAAGCATTTTCAAATGTGAAGTTACAATTACTCCAACATACTTGAAAGGGGAAGGTGAGGTAAGAAGTTTTTAAACAGTGGCAATCTGCAACCTTATTGCTAGATTCCACTGTGTCCTTCACACATCTTATAAGGCACGTCAAAAATATATTTACAGTCAATGGTCAAATCTGGAGGTGCTTACCAAATCTGTGGCTTTCAAAAGGGAAAAACTCAACACACCAAAACCAAGTTGGATGTCTAAAGAGCATCAGTCTACCAAATGGGATGGAAAGACATCACTGTAGTGTAGGGGCTTCTCTTTTCTCTGTGTTGCATCTCCTGATCTCTCCCCCATCCTCTGTCTTCTGACCTGGAATCTGATGACAAGCAATTCATAAAAGGCCCCTGGAGGAGAGACCAGTTTCAAAGCTACTATGTGGTCAGTATCAATGCTCATCACACAGAAATGGTAAACATCTGTGAGCTGAGATAAAACAAGACAGATGATGCAGCGGCGCCATGTCATGAAATCTTGTTTCAACAAGAATATCTCATTTGTTAAAATTCCCATTTCCTCCATTCATTCCTTTAGTTCTTCTCCTTGCTGGCAGATTTAAGGATGAACAATGTGCAAAATAAAAAGAGGGCTTTGACTTGTCACACACAGGTATATTGATGTAAGACCAGTTATATTGTGTCACAATTAGCCATGAAAGTGAAATTAAAGCCTGATAAATGTGAAATGCAGCAACCGTTAATCACACCTGTGCCTTTGCTATTGTGACAAGTCCAAATGTCTGCAATAGAAAGAAAAAGGTTTACAAAGTGCAAATTGTGATTGAAAAGATTTAAACATGTAGAAGCAGAGGAAAAAAGCATTCATAGAAGGTTCCTGATTCTGCAAACATTTTATCTTTTTATAGAAAAAAAAAGGGTGTTCTTTGTTAAACTGCCTCAGTGAGTCACAAACCAGAATATCCTGTGAAAACAATCCAGAACAGTGACAACTATTCAGCAACACACAGCAGTTAGATCTGATAAGAGCAGTGTAACTCATAGGATGCAGTCAGTTCATTCAGTCCCCATCTGCTCCACTGAAGCTGCTCAGTATAAATTTGAATGACAGCGCTAATATGAAGCGGGACAGTCGATCATGCGAGGCACAAGTAGTTAATCTAGCCTTCTTTAAAGATGAAAAGCAGGAGAGGAGCTGATCCCTGTGTCCTCTCATTCTGCAGCATGGCCAAGCTGTGTGGTGATCAGCATGTGGTAGAGTCCCTTCTTTGCCAGCAGCTGTTGATGTGTCCCCTGCTCGACAACCACACCTCCCTGGAAGACAGCGATGCGGTCGGCGTTTCGGATGGTGGAAAGACGGTGGGCTACAACGATACATGTCCTGCCCTTGCTGGCTTGATCCAGGGCGTCCTGCACCACCTGCAGGGAGAAGATGGGAACCTCACATTGGCTGGTAAAACATTTTTACACACATTTTTCTTTTTGAAATATCTTAGTGGTGTCGGCAGCATTAGTGGGAAGGACTCATTTTGCTCATTGTCCCGTTTAAATATAGTTATTCATGATTAGGAGCATCAGTGGTAAAATGTGTAAAAGACAAACCTTCTCGCTCTCGGTGTCCAGTGCAGAGGTGGCCTCATCCAGCAGGAGCATTTTGGGGTTGCGAAGGACGGCTCGGGCTATGGCTACTCGTTGCTTCTGACCGCCTGACAGCTGAGTCCCCTTATCACCTGCCTGAGTGTTGTACTTCTGCTCATGCAAAAAAAAAAAAGAAGAAAAAAAAAAGTTGAGCCATAATGGTGTTACTGTAGATCGACAAAATGATACCGGGAGCATCCTGAAATCTAATCTCATCCTTGTGGGTTTGTAATTTCCTGTTTTCTGAGGATGTTTCCTGTAAAGCTGTAATTCGTACTAATTATAAGGAAAGCTGAGACAAAAGTCTAAGACAAATATTTAAGTTGAGTGTACAAACAGATGCTGTAAGAAGCTCTCTTGGAAGATCTCCGGCATTTAATCCTGTCTAAAATATTCAACCTCAATTCTATCAACTTATCTGAGTGGACAAGGCAGCTTTTAGATCCTGTACAGAAACTGCTTGTAACAAAACTGAAAGATTTTCCCATAGGCTGTTTGTAACTTGAAAACTTTTTCCTACATATCGAAAGATCTGACCAGTAAAATCCTTATTATCAGAGCCTCTATAGTTAAAAGTCACCAGTTAACTTTTCAGGCAACTCGAAGAGGTCCAACAACCATCAGACAATCTCAAATGTTTCTGCCCTCTCTAACTGTAACTGTTAGTAAATCTCCTAACATAACCCTACATCCACCAATTTAGGTCTTTGTTTCATATAAAGCTGTGAAAACATATTTGATGCACTTTAAAACAGATGTTGTAAAGCTGCTTTTATAGAGATCAAGCCTTAACCCTCAGGTCCTGCATAAATAAAGACCCAGAGCCAATCAACCCTTCATGGACTAATGCTTAAAAAGTGGTTTACAGTCATGTTTTTCACAATTAGTAATGTCCAAAAACAAGCCTTTAGTTGTAGTTCTTTTAGATTTAAGAGCAACATTTAAAAAATCATCATCAGTCATAATGAAGTCGCCACTAATCATTGACAACATGTTTCTGAGAAGTATGATATGATATATTTAACTGCTTGATATAAGAGATCACGGAAAGTTTCCATGGTTTTGTGGGTATTTCCCAAAGCTGCATTTCAGTGGAACCAAATAAGTCAAATATCCCAATTCACTCTCTGCCAAGAACTTAAAAAAATAAACAAATAAATAATTTAACCGGGAAAAAAAAAGTGTCCTGGCCAAGACAGCAGAGACACAAAGAACAAGAGAAACTACAAATATTGCTTTTAAATGAAGAAGCAATACAATTATAGATACAAAAATAAAAAAAAGAAATCCTGTTTAGAAAGAGATGGGGATGGCTTTTGCAAATCAGATGTGACATCGCCTTTAATTAATCTTTGACTCTGGTTTGGATTTTAAATATTTACAATTCATAAGTTTAGAAATGTGGAAAAACTAATTCATGCTCTGTCATACTGATAATTACTATGGGTTAACCTAAAAATATGACCAAAAAAAGAAAGAAAACACAACATACTCCAATCTGAGCATCTTCACCTTGACTTTCAGAGCTGGAAAGGGTGCTTTCATTTCTTTTTCAAAATGTTAAGACTTTGTCCCGCGGGTCTTTCAAGTAATTTGAGCGGCAATTTTTTTTTCTTTAAAAATGAATCCAATCAAATTTACCAGTGGCAGCTCCTCTATGAAGTTGTGAATGTTGGCCGCTTTAGCAGCGGCCTTTATTTCCTCCATGGTCACGGTGCGGCTATTGTCTCCGTAGGCGATGTTTTCAGCCAGGGTGCAGTCAAACAGGACAGGCTCCTGGGACACGATGCCTATCTGAGATCGCAGCCAGTGAATGTTCAGTTGTTTGACATTCATGTTGTCCATCATCTGAAGGAGGAAATGGTAGCAGAAATAGTTTTAGAATGATTGGTTGTTTAAATCCTGTAATCGATGTTTATGTGGACATCTGACATTCAGATCCTTCCAGCTGCATCAAAACCTTTATTTCACTGACTTGGAAACAGAAACATGAAATTACAGAAACAGTTTGACAGCTTGGCCCTAGTTCCAAATTGATGCCTTTTATTTGACATTGATATGGAAGAAGGTTAATCAACATTAAACAAAATCATTGGTCTAATGTCTTGGAAATAATGGTGAAATATGAAATGTTTCAAACGTGTACCAAAGTCACTTCAGTCTTTGAAGGAAGAACATAAAAATTTCACCTGATTTAAGAGGAACATATAATATATGTTGCCTAGTCTCAATGGATTACAGATAATATCAATTTTAACTTTTATTTGTGAGTTGTGCTGTTCTGTTATTCTAATTTCTTTTGCCATGTGCTCACTCTATGTGCCATACTCTGCCAGCTCCTTATTGTAATCTTGAACCTACAACCTTTGACTATAGTGGTTAGCAGTAAAGCTAACCATTAGCACTAGCAATCAAGGTAACCACCAGCTTCAAGGACAATGAAAACATAAAGAAGAATAAAATTAAATAAATGTATTGAATTTTTATAAAAAAATATATATTTATTTTCTTATTTGGCTTTTCATTTCCTCATTCATTATATTATTCTTTCACATTTGTCGTGTATGCGGGTGTACAAATTTAAGATAACTTTTCTTACTCGAGGCAAGACCAGAAAAGTTAACGCAACTCCACAATCCACTGAAGAAATCAACATGCCTTTTAAAATGGTACATGCTTATGTTTACTCCACCTTCTGTAAGCCATTTGGTTAGCAAACTGGCTAAAGCTGGAAATATCTGCAGCTGTGAAAGCAAAATAAATGTGAATTTGATTGTTCATTAAACATCTCATTCAAAAACCAGTCTTCTATACTTGAAAATGGAAAAAATAAGGGCTTTGAAATTCTGATAACTCCAAACAGGAGATATTATTTCTTCTGTTCTGTCTCACTGTACTGAATCAGCTACATAGATAGAAGTGCACATGTTACTTTGACCTCATAATATCTTAAGGTGCCATCCAACACAATGCTTTACAGCTGCAATCAAAAATATTGTTTAGCTAACACAGGTAAAGAGGTACCTGTGTCAGGCAGATGATTACACAAAATGTAGGCATGTATTGATTTTCTTACCACTCTCCCATCTTTGGGGTCATAGAACCTCTCCATTAACTGGACAGTGGTGCTCTTTCCACACCCACTGCTGCCCACCAATGCCAGAGTTTCTCCTTTTTTCACCTTCAGATTCAACCCTTGCAGGATGGGTACATCGGGGCGTGAAGGGTAGTTAAACCTAACATTCTCAAAGCTCACATTACCGTCAAATTGGTCCTGGAAATGTAGGGAAAGAGAGGGAGAAGTGGTATGTTAGCATGAGTTTGTTTAAAGTCATTTTATGTTTGATCTATGGGGTATGTGTCATGTACCGGCGAGTCTCCTTCCTGTGACAGATTGTCAATAACAGGCTCTTTTTTCAGCAACTTCAAAAGATGGGCAGCCGACAACTTGGCCTTAGCGTAGTTTGGAGCAAAGGAGTTTGCCTCTCCAAGAGCCATGGCACCAAAAAGAACAGCTGAAATCACACTGTGAGAGGAAGTAAAACTCATTTTAGCTTCATCATTCAGTTAAAAGTTATTGGAACATTAAATTGGTTTTCATAAAGCTGAGCTACCCGATGACACCTGTGTGTGTTTGATAACACTCCTTTTCCTATAGGGGTAGCTGTAGTCAGTCCACTTAAGTGTAAAATGTTTAAACTTAACTTAAATATACAACCTCAGTTGCAGAAAGGTTGGGATGATGCTTAGAATGTAAATATAAACAAAATTTACAAATCTTGCAAATCAATATTTTCCTTAGACTATAATATATGAAGCATACTCAATATTAAAAGTAAGACATTTAGCTACTTGTTGAAATATTAGCTTATCTTATGGTGGCAGCATGTCTCCAAAAAGTGGGGATGGGGGGAACAAAAAAGAAAAAAGGCTAGAAAAGTAAGCAATACATTAAAAAAGGAAAAAGGCTGGAAGCATGTTGTATGTAGGTTAATTGGCAACAGCTCAGTAACAGAACTGGGTTCAAAAGAGCACCTTAGAGAGACAGAATCTGACAGAAGAAATCTACAAAAAATGCAATTGTGGAGCAATTTCAGACAGTTTTGAATAGTCTGTCATCTATGAAAAGGTTTTGAGAATCTGGATACATCTATTTGTACAAGAAGCTTTGCTGAAAATACTGGATTACCACAACCTTTATGTCAAGTCAAATCTACCTTGTAGGTGATCTTATACACAAGAATAAGTGGAACGTGAATGTGATTTGTAATATAAGCCACTTTAAATGGTCAGTAAGACTAGAATGTCTCCGTACAAATCCAGTCCAGTCATTAACTAAATCGACTGAATGACGAAGACAGTCATGCGTTTCTTCTATTTATTTTCCCTGAGGCAAAAATACGCTAACCAAATAGTTAATAAACAACAGCAACAACAACAAGAAAATCATGGTAAATGATGATAAAAGGTTCATGGTTCTGGTTTGTGATCACAACAAAAACAGAAGGGTTTTCCTCCTGTGGTTATCTGATATCTCAAAAACTGATTTGGGCTGAGTACTTTAGAAAGCAAACTGGAATGATCACATAATGTTTTTTGACAAATGGATGTGCCATTAGTGTAATTTGAGCAGCTGTTGGCTGAGGCAAAGAAGTGGGAATCGGTCGACCTCTCTTACTAATTTAGGAATATATTATCTGCTCTGAAGGGATCCAATAATATTACATGTGTTGGTTTGAAATCTCCCATCAAAACAAAAGAAAGACATGATGATGTGTTGGTCGCATTTTTGGATTTTTATGTGGACGGACACTGTGCTTGTATGAATGAAATTTTTTTCTGTGTGTATGTGTGTTTTTCTTTTAAGAAAAGACAAAGGACTCGGTTTAAAATTAGACTAGATGCCATGTTAAGATGCATACATCAGCTTGTTTATACAATCATATAAGAAACGCTCAGATAGAAAGTAAAATGTAGCATCTCGAAAGACATTTTTAATGATCACATGATTACAATAACTGCCTGCCTTCTGCATTATTCTAACTACACTTCCTAGAATGCCACCTTGCACGCTACATCTCTGTAAATGCAAATGTTTGTATTAATTGGTCTGTGGAGGGGAGGAGTTAACATTTTCATGTTTTATATTTTTTATGATCTTCCATGCACTTTGAACTTCCTATATAACAGGCTGGATATATATAACACGTTGCTTCTCCAAGCAATGTTTTACAGAGCTATTATATAATCCTAGAACACTCATATGTGTACATGGTGACTCACTACAGGAACAGGTGTAATGATTAACAAAGATAAAAACAGTCTCTCCTTTTAGTAGGCATACTTTAGCCACATGTTACCTGCTTTGCACGCAAACTGTAGGACATAAATCTTCACTATCATAAACTATAAGCCCTGACTGTGAAACACTTCATAAAAGAGAAAAGGTCATGCTTTCAGCTTACTCACAGGAAAACCGCCTCAACATCCATCCTTCCTCTCACAATGAGCCAAGCTCCAAAGCGGAAACAGCCTGCATAGGCAAAATAGATCATGGACTGGGAGAAGGAGAAGGTAAGACCGTACACATGGGCCTTTTTTTGAGAGTTCCTGAACAGAGATTATAAGAAACCTTATATTAGAGGGATCATTCCTCAAATTAATTACATTTAATTGTAACTTATTTATAATCTTACATACTTGTATGGCACGTTGAGGTTTTCCTGATACAAAGATTCAAACTTGGTTTCTCTTGTCAGGGAGACAACAGTACGGATATTCTCTATGGCCTCTGTAGCAATCTGAGGAGACACACCACACAAACATTACACATGATCACAGGGTTAGTAAGCATCCTAAAAGGGTCCAAGTCCACACCTTTCCAGCCTTCTCCAGCTCCTTTTTGTCTTTGGCAGCATGTCCAGTTAGCATCTTCATCTCCACAGCTCCCGCCAGCGCTATGACAGGCACCACAGCTAAGATGAGTAGGGTCAGCTCCCAGCCGTACACGAAGGCCAGTATTATACCGGTACCCAGGTTGGCAAAGTTCTGGGCAAGTATTGCCAAACGTATTCCTGTGGCCTAAATCAGCAGTAAAGATGGGAATAAGGAAGACATGAGAATCAATTAATTTATTCAATGGCTCACTATGGTGACATTTGGCATGAAGCTTCATTCGTTGTTTGCTGTGTGTGAGACTGTTGCTGAAACTTACCCCTTGTACTTGGGCTGCATCTGTGGCCAGCCTTGTAGTGAGCGCTCCAATACTGTTTTTGGGGTCATCATACCAGCCGAGATCCTAAAACAAAACGTGGATAAAAAATTTTCTTCATCCGGGGAATAGATACAGTATATTAGCTTCAGTGGAAAACATAAGGATAATTAAGGTACTAAGCAACTGCAACCTGGTACTGGCAAAATAAACAGCAACAGATTAATCAAGTGGAAGCCCTGTTTGATACAGAGCAGCACATTAATGCTACTTATCAAAGATAATTACTGGGGGACAGCTGTTGTCCATCAGTCAGAAGTTCAGTTGCTCATATTTCTGGATTTGGGCAAGAAAATCAAACCTTTGTTGCCACTAGTGGTCCCTATCAATGTGTGCATATGTGTATCACAGAGAAAATGGGTTAAAGGTCTGAAATAATTGCTGTATGTATGAAAGTGTGCATTAGAGAATATAGCTTGTGTTATAAAAGTGCTTCAAGTGGTCAAAAAGACAAGAAAATTGTTATGTAAATGCATCCATTTTAGCATCAATTGTCTTTAAATATACTTAAAATTGTGTTACAGGCTTAAGCTATTGAACAAGGTGTCCAACATCAACTGTCAATGAAATAGTTAAAGCAAGGAGTCGTCATTCAGATATCACTGAATTCCATCCAGAGTTAAATTCATGATTTGTCTGAGGAAGCCTTTTTTCTTGCTTGTACACCTATTACTATGGGATGTAGAAGACAGGGGAAAAGAAGTACGAATAAAAACTTGAGAAAAAGAACAAATCAAATGGAGCCAGGGAGTGGTCATAAAGACAAAAACCTTCTTTTTCAACAACTACCGTGACTTATAATGAAAAAGCTGATTTCTGATCTCTGTCAGAAGCATCATTAGAAGCCTAAGTAGTTAGCAATAGGATTATTACACTTGAAAGCAACACTATCAGCAAGATAATAAAATCCTCACATTTGATTTTAGCAGCCTAGATATCAAGATGTCCATTCCCTAGCTGTGGGTTAACTTGAATGATATTGCCCAAACCATACAAATAAATTAAACAAAATGTGAAATTGCTTGTTATATGTGCTTAATTTTGTAAGAATTTAAAATTAAATATTATGTTCACAAGGCACTGTTTACTTTTATGTTCATAAAGCTCATCTCTATGGGACACCACTTCTGTGTACTTTGTTGTGGCCAGTTTCAAGAATTAAAGATGAAATTTAGTGTTTATCAAGAAGCTCGACAAATTGTGCACATATGTACAAATATTTACTCAGGAACTCACCTGTCTCATCATAGCCTTAAAGGCCCCGAGTCTCAGTTTCAAAGTGAGAACTTCTCCAGATTTACCAAAACAGAAACCCTGTTAAAAGAAAAACAGATATTACCAAACAGACATCAACACAAGCGTTATGTCACCTTCATGCATTTCACCGTGTAACTCTGCAGCTTGTTCCAACTGAGTACAGGTTACACGTATAAAAGCTTTTGCAATGTAATATCAAAATATAAACATTAAGATTACATTAAGGCCTACAATAATATTACAGGGCATGAGCTCATAAAGCATGGCTAGCTGCTTCCCCTGTTACTAATGTTTACACAATTTTCTCATTTAACTTCTAAAAACTATATTAGTGCACATATTAGCAGTTGGAAAATTGTAAATGCAGATTTAACTTGTCTACTTGGCATCTGTTTGATATAGTTTACTTAATCTATTTAATTAAGTATTTTTATGTTACAAATTATTTCTATAATTTGTCCTCATCTTCTTTATATTGTCTTTAAACCGACTCTTTTTTTTCCACTTTTAACATCTTTTGAAATAAAATTTTACTGTTTTAACAAAATGTAGATTTTATTTGTGTCTATGATGTCCTCTGCATACCTGTAGAAACATGGTGACAAAGCATACACCTCCGATTGCGACAAACATGAGGGAAAAGAAATTGGCTCTTTGCCTGACAACCTCCTGATCTGGTTCAGCAAAAACCTGAGAAGAGATGAAAAAACAACTCACTTGCAGCTCTGTGCAACTTTTACAATCTGCTGCAATTAACATGCAACTTTAAATCAATTCTCATAGCACTGAGAATGACCTACAGTGATGATCTTGGAGAAGAGGATAGCAAACAGAGGCTGTATTGCTCCATTCATGACAGCACAAATGGTGCCCACTAGAACGTAATGCCACTCTGACATGTTGAGACGCATCACTTTCAGAATGGACACTGGAGGAACTTCTTCATCCTGCAGAGAGAAAAAAATGAAGTTACAGTTAAGAAGAAACTCAGGTTTGAGTGTTGCAAACATGGAAGAACAGTCTTCTTGTCTTAAAAAAAGTTTTTATCATTTTTATACAAAACCTGCAGGTGAAATGTAATCAAGACAGTTTTAATCGAGTGATGAAGAACTCCAAGTCAGATGTCCTAATTATTTTATTATCATTATGATTACTATTACTATTACAGAAGAGACTAGGTCTGATTTCATAAGGACTTTGGCTTTAACGTACTGTAAGTGTAGCCTCTTCCATGTAGACTGGGAAATAAAAACCTTGTCTGAACTTGCCCCTGCCTTTCATTTTGAGATACCAAAGCTCACCTTCTCTGTCTCGTCCATGTCTTTCTGAATCTTTTCATTCTCCTCCTCCTCTCCCTTTGTGGACTTCCTTCTGTACAGTGAAGACTCAGAGACTAATGGACTCTTCTCATCTGCAGACAGCTCAATGTCCTCCTCTCCCTCTTCTGTTTTATGAAAGGTCTGCGACGAGGAGAAGGAGGAAACCACAGGTACAAACAATTTAACAACCAAGTTCCTCTTAAGATCCAGCCGAGCCAATCAGTGTTTATCAGAGTGCATGTTACCTGCATGGTGACCAAGGTGTGGTAGACTCCCTGTTTCTCCATCAGCTCACTGTGAGTCCCCAGCTCTACAACCTCACCTTTCTGGAAGCCAGCGATGACATTGGCATTTCTGATTGTTGAGAGGCGGTGAGCCACAATTATTGTTGTACGACCCTGTCGGACCTGGGCATAAAACAAGAAGACATATCAAGCTGCAAGTGTGCTAGAAAAAACATCTGAAGATCAACAAACCGATTCTTCCTCAGGGGAACATGAATGCCTGCAGAAAACTTACAAAACACAAAAATCCTTCAAAGTGAAAAAAAAGATAAACGCTTCAATATGAACAGACAACTGACTAGCTTCTCTTACAATAACATGAATTAATTTATTTAAAAATCTGAATATTTTTCAGAAATTCTGAATGAATAAATCAAATCCTGTACCTTATCAAGAGCAGCCTGCACTATGGTCTCGCTCTCAGCGTCCAGAGCGGAAGTGGCCTCGTCCAACAGAAGGATTTTGGGGTTGCGGACTAAAGCTCGAGCAATGGCAATTCTCTGTTTCTGTCCTCCGCTCATCTGAGTTCCTCGGTCACCGACCAGCGTCTCAAACTTCTGCTCAACAATGACAAATCTCAGCATTAAAAGCCGGAGAGAGTTATTCATCAACACAGATGACAAAGACGCATGAATATTGTCCTACGTCAGGAAGTTTCATGATGAAGTCATAAGCATTGGCCTCCTTGGCAGCTTGCTCGATCTCGTGTTGAGTCACATCGGGCCTGCCGTATCTAATGTTCTCGGCGATGGTGGTAGCGAAGAGGATGGGCTCCTGGCTCACCACACCAATCATCTCTCTCAGGTAGCGGATGTTAAGACTGCGGATGTCGTGACCATCGATTGTGACCTGCAATGATTAACCAATAGATGCAGCACTTATAAATCTTTACTGTCAATGTTGGTAAAATACTTTAATTATATTTTCTATTTGTTTAATATTATACTTTTAAACAGTTTGTGTTATATTATCATACACAGGCACCGTTTCTTATCTCAGCTGGTATGATAACAGAGATGTTAATGTGAACCTGTACTTCATTGTTTGATGTATTTTACGATCATTTTGAATGTAAATAGCTGGAAAGAAATTATTTTGTGGTCAAAAGGTGAAAAAAAGGAAAAAGAAAGATTTAGGCATAAAAAAAAATAATTAGTATGAAACAAAAACACTTAAATCTTTTATCTCATGTGATACGAGATTAAACAAACTTCTACTATACTTACACTTCCTTCCTGAGGATCGTAGAACCTCTGCAACAGCTGGATCGTTGTGCTTTTACCACACCCGCTGCTGCCCACTAATGCCGTGGTCTGTCCGCTTGTCACACTCAGACACATGTTTTCTAATATCTACAAAATACCAATGTCAGCTTTGAGATGGAAATTATAATAACATCACAGGTGTTCAGTGGTTTGTCTTTTAGAGTTCGGTTGGGAACCTACTTTAACATCAGGCCTCGAGGGGTAGTTAAAGTGGATGTTTTTGAACTCTATGTTTCCTTTGATGAAGTCAGGTTTGAAGCCGGCTTCTGAATAGCTGTCAATGCTTGGGTTCTGTGGAGAAAACAGTCCAGTCCAGTTCTGGTTTTGCAGTTTGACCAAAGCAGAACATGATTCTTATAATAACCTCAAACAAACAATGGGAGGAAGGCTGTTAGCTCTCCAGGTTTTAGTGAGTGTGTTTAACAAAGCTAATGTTTATTTCCACAGGTCTTTGTGCTTTCACTGGTTCTCTTGCTACACTAATGATTGCAAAAACACACACACACATGCAATTGTTATCCTTCCCCTTACCCTGTGGTCTACAAGAACAAAGCAATATGCTGATCGTCCGAAGCTCTTTTATGGTACTCCAACCAATCCAATCACTAGACAGTAAATCTTTATCTGTAAAGCACCTTTGACCTCAACACCAAAAGACACGAGGTAAATATACAGTATAGGAGAGACAATGCACATTTTTTTACAAGTGACAACTTCACTCTTATACCTTTGGAACAACTAAAAAGGCCTTGAGCAGATCTCACTCTCAGGTTTGCTTGAGGACATGTGCATTTGTTTTCACGTGCTGTTCTTCCAGTTGCGAAACGCAGCATCTTTTATTGGCATTTAAAAACCAACTGAAGAGAGATGATATAATGAGAAACTAACGTATACTGTAAACTGTAAGCCAAATGAACAGAGATAGGTGTCATTAATGGCTTCAGCAAACTTAATTTATATCAACAGCTCTGTGTATAGAGCATTAGACCTCTGTCAAAATAGTGACGTAAATTATAAATACACTACATTCATTGTCACGATGCTTTAAAAAATGTTTTTTCAAATCAAGTTGTATTCACGTGGAAAGGTAAATTTACAACTAAAACATGGAAGAGGAAAGCCACAGCTGCACACCACCAACCAAATGACCTGCTGGTTCTTCATTCAAGCAGCAGATGCTTCAATTAGTGCAAAGTCCATCTCATCATTACAGGCCCCAGGTTGTCGGCTGCATCAAAGCAGCTCTGCCGAGCGCCAGGGTTCAGAGTTACATTTTCAGTAATACAATGTGACAAATGTCCAGCAGCAGGGAAATTTTTTTTTTTTTTTAAAAGTGTGTTTTGGGTCAGAATTGTTGCATTCCTTACATGATCTATGATGCTGTACACTTTATGTGCAGCTCCACGAGCACTGGCAAAGGTCTGGATGTTGGGAGAAGTCTGTCCAATGGCAAACACTCCAATAAGCACGACAAAGAACACCTTAAAACAAAAATAATAGGATCAGCTACACCAAAATAAAAAAGGAAGAAATAATGGAGACATTCAGGCAAAAGTTTCTACTCACAGTGAGCACAGATCCGATACTGGACTCCCCCGTCAGAATGAGTGTACTACCATACCAGAAAGCTAGAGCATACGACATGTAGATCATCATGAAGGTGAAGCCCATGGCGATGTTAGCAGAGATCGCCTTCTTTATACCCATCCTTTTAGCATCCTCCAAGTTCTTGTGATATCTGATGCACAGCGCAAACACAAGCATGGAAAGGGTCAATTTTATTGCACAGCTGAAATTAGATTAGGTGACAACAGAGCCCGACCAAATGTGGGTTTAGCATCAGAGGAAAACATTAATTGCATTTTTACAGGAACTTATTCAGTTACAGCCTTTTTTTTTCACTTTACTGAAGATATTCTATTCAATTCAGCTTTATTTGTATAGCGCCAACTCACGACAATGTCATCTCATGGCGCTTCAAAGACAATCAGTTTGAGCTAATTGTCATACATTGATTCATACGAGCCAATTCATAACAAATAGCCTAGCTAAGGAAACCAACAGACTGCATCGAATCTAGTCTTCGATCCAATCCCCATCCTGAGCAGCTAGAGACGACGGTGGAAAGGAAAACCTCCCTTTTAACAGGAAGGAAAAACCTCCAGCAGAACCCGGCTCAGGGAGGGGTGGATATGTATCCACAAGTTGTTTTATGTTTATAAGTAGAAAACCAAACATATTCTAAAACCTGCTTTCAGATGGGACAGCACTGCACCTCACCCACAGTAATAACTGCAGCTATGTTACACACCTTTGGATCTCTTTTTCCTGACCACTGAAGGCATAGACAGTTCGGATGGCAGAGAGCACCTCCTCCGCCACAGCACCAGCTTTAGCATACGCACTCTGCTCTTTGCTAGTGAAGCTTGTCAGCACCTGTTCAAATGAGGAAAATATAACTGATAAAACCTAAAAGACACACATGCCCTTTTATCTTGGGAGGCAGCTGGATTCCTCAGACATGATGATAATAGTACTTTCTTTACTAGAGACTCCATCTTATCAGGTTGTAAATTCTGTGTTTGTGGACCATAAGAACAGTTTCTTGGCTCCATCAGTGTCCTATGCTGGAAGTTTCAGGGGGTTATAATCCCCTGTTCTTACAGTTAACATTAAAACATGGATGACAAGACAAACAAAAGATGCATGAACTGACTTGCCTTACTGAAAAGTGCCGCTGAGATGCCCAGCAGAGGGCTCACAGACAGGATGACAAGAGTGAGCTTCCAGCCTTTGGAGAAGCCGATAACAAAAGCTGCAATGAAGGTGCTGAAACTCTGGAACAACATCCCCACCTTGTCACCAATGCCCTCTTGAATCTTATAGACGTCACTACAAATGCAAATACATCCACCAAAGTTCCTTTAGAGTATAGCATTTAAATATCACACATAAAACTAGAACCATTTTGTGAAAACTATGCAACTAAGTTTAAGATGACGGGTCGGGCTATGTGACAATTCAATGAATCTTTACGCTTAGCGAAGAGAAAATAATTATTTTACAAAACATTAGCAGACATATTTGTTGTAAACTCCTGCATACACTTGGCATAAACAGTGAAGGATTTCCTTGATGTTACACTTTGACTGAAAGCAGAAATATGAAACCAAGTGTGTGTGGAAGCTTTTCTACCCACTCTGTGAGGCGTGTGTTGAGCTCTCCTGTGTCATTCACATCAAACCAGCCGATGTCCTGCTGCATGATTTTGTGGAAAAACAAGGTGCGGATGCGTTTCACCTGTCGCCCAGCTGCCAGTGTCCAGAGGGACACCTGCAGGTAGGCTACAACCAGCACAACAGCTCCCATGATGGAGTAGTAAATGGCATAGCTAATGAAGGAAAATATAAGAAATGTGACTTAGAACTTGATTTCCATCATGTAGACATGTTTTCACTCATTAAAGCCAGCTGTTGATATGCTGATCATGTAAAGTCTTACACAGTCATTTCCTCTTCTAAATTGGTGGTCATGTTAATGAAAGTGACATCTGGGAACACAAAGGTCACAGTATTACTAAGAATTCAATTATCTATTTTGGGTAATTGTTTAGGGAAACAATACACTGTGCAAAAGTCTGGATCCACCCTTCATTTCTTTATATTTTGCTCCCAAGGAGCCAGACTTTCATGTAAACAGACTTAAGCAATAGTTCTCCAGGGTTTCTCAAGTTTTTTCTTTAGACACTGGCTGCTCTTTCACTGTTCTTGAACCCAACCATTTTCAGACACGTTAGTTTTTGTATATTAATCACCTCAACAGTGACATGTATATCATTCAAGTATAAAAAGGTTCCAACTCAAGGGATGAGCTGGTGTTGTGTCTACATATGCTTGTAAGACCAAACTTACCAAAGTCAACATATGAAATGAGGGGAGGCTCAAGACTTTTGCACAGGAATGTATATCAAAGACTCACTTGAGAGGGTCATGTTGTTACCGGCTGCAGCATCGTTTATGAGGCTGTCCGTCATGTCTCCAAAGACGATACACATGAGGGGAAGAACTACACCGTTGGCTATGGCCATCAGTGTCCCAGTGAAAATCATGAAAATGTCCAAGCCATCTGCAAACCTGAACTATATTTAAAAGTAAAGCATGGAAAGACCAAAGAGATCAGGCTGGATTAAAACATCAGAAAGAAACTGAGCAGCTATTATCTTCTCACAGCAGGAGACTGGTGGAATTTAACTGAACAACAGGAGGATGTGTTGCACTCCCATCCGATCTCCCCGTTTCCCCTTTTACTGTGCTTCACACACTCACATCTGGCTATTATGATTGTAAGATCATACCTTTTAGTCTTACAACATTCCCATTGCTTTTCACCAAACGCTACTTTTTATGTTCTCTGCTCCCACACACTCATTTATACAGCAAACAACTGAAAATAAACTTCTTTATGAACACAGCCAAAGTGTATAAAGAATTATCTCTGACAGGGATGGATCACAACGTGACTGCTGAGCTTACCACAGCGAGGGAGCTAACCATGGGCTCCTTTTTCACTTTTTCTTTCTTCTTTTTGTCTTTCACTTTGTCATCCTTCTCACTCGATCTGGAGCAGTAGAAATGAAAGATTAGGATCTCAATAAACAGTCTATTTGATTTGTTTAAAATACTCAAGCCATTAATGAAAGCATCATCCAAAATGTTACTTTTGTAAAAATCCTGAGCATCAAATTACTTTTAATGTACCAACATCCAAACTTCTCATTAAGCAGGACAGTTCAATTCAAGATTATATAGTATACCAGCGAATTAAAGTTAAACATGTATCATCTTAATGCTGTATGTTTAAGACTTTACACTGCACTGTGGATCCTGTGATCGCTCAATAGTATCACTCTAATCGTTCCTGAACTAAAGTATCCTACTACATGTTTTCATCCAGATTTTGTAATATATATTTGCAAAATGTCAAGTAACTGGAGCTGGCCAACACATGAGAAAAGTGGATTGTTGATTTCTTAAAAGGTACTGGAGTTTAATATATAGCCAACTATGTTAAAACTGACTGTGTATGCAAAGTAAAATCAAAAGTCTGCTGAGATCAACTGTGCCTCGAGCAAAAAAAAAAAGAGATTTTAAAGTTGATATTACCTTAAATTTCCATTTAGTTCGTGTTTGTCTTTAGAGCCCACTTCCATCTCGTTCTTTTCCTCCATGTCTGTGTCCTGCCAGAGGAAGACAAGCCTGCTTACATTTGTTAATCTAAACAATTTTACGTCAGTGTTTCTGAGATGAGAATTCAATGAAGCAGCAAAGCGCAGCCGCGGATTCAAAGCTGCTGGGTTCAGTTTGAGCTCAAATTAAAGTAATATCACCGAACATTAATGATGTGGTCGCGGAAAACAAAAACTAATGAGTTTACATCCAAACATGAAGAAATAAGAGATCAAACCCAGACAGACGTACCGACTGCCTCTGTGTCAGTTCCTGCCTCCTCTGCTCAGTCCCGTTTCTGCTCATTTCGATAGATGATGATTACACAGGTTTACAACAAATGACGTCCCTCCTCCTCCTCCTCCTCCTTCCCCCCCTCCTTCTTCCTCACGTGTATCTATTGCGTCTGCTCTCGATCAAAACCAGTAGGCTGCCTATCAAACATAATATTAAACGCTTTTTTTTCTCTTGACGATGTCACTCGCAGATTTAAAAATGTTGCCACATTTTGCTTCTCCTCGGACAGCTTCCTCGTGTTTGGCCTCCAAAGCTTCATGGGAAATTATTGATTAGTCTACACGTTTGTCAACAGAGTATACAGGGGAGTGGATTAACCCTCAGGGCACCTTTACAAACAACATGCGTTCTTTGCGTTCGGGTACCAAAACGTACCCCACATAAATGTGTCAAATATTAGTTTTTTTATTTTTATTTTTTACTTTTTTCACATCAGCTCTTTTCAACAACTTCAGACCTTAGCATATATAGGCTACAGCTTTTTTATTATTATATTTTTTTATGTTTTTCTTAATATGCCCTTTTTGTCATTGGAACCTTGATTTTTTTTAAATGAGAAAAACAGAAAATATGTGTTATTTCCCCCAAAAAAGGTGCAAACTGGAATATTGGAAATGAGGTTAATACAGCCTCGACTAGGTCAATAATTAATAAGAACATTGATTTTGAGTAACTATTACTTTTGGAGATATGAGCATTAATTGAAAAAGCTTTGTGTTCAGATACCAACACGGTAACCCTCATAAAAGTGTCATAAAAATTTCAAACAAATACATTTTTTTACTTTTTTCACATCAGATCTTTTCAACAACTTCAGATCTAAGCATAGGGCCTATACATTTATATTTTGTTATATTTTTAGTTTAAAAAAAATGTTTTTATGCCTAAAAACCCAGATTTTTTTCAATGGAAAACACCAAATATGCTATATGTCTCAAAACTCACATTTTTTTTCTTCACAAATTGCAAATCATTTTGAGGTGCATTTTGCATATGTGGTCTCCACATTTGGAGCACTGGTTCCACACTTTTTTGCGCTGTGAACACAAAACACATTGCTTCCTCTTTCTGGAAAGCCAAGGTTCTGGATGCTCTTCCTTTTCCTCCTCATGACCTTGGATCTGGCTCTGAACTTATCAGATGTACCTCATTCCTTTTGTGTTCATTGGTTTTACAATAAAATAAATTAAATACTATACAATAAAAAGCTATGGGATTGTCTGACTGCAGCTGAATCTTATCTTTGGCCACAAATTCCTGATTGGGGTTTTGCAAGAATAAGCTATAAGTTATACTTTTATTTTGATGGCATCCATTTTTATAATGATTATTTTATTTTATTCATTATATGTTTATTTATTTATTGATGACCAAAGGTGCCTTGAGGTTTAAAGTTGCATGTTTCCCATGACTCCCCGAAACCTGTCAGCAAAATCACATACAAAATTCCTTCATTTTAGCTAATCAAAGTGTATATTCCTTATCTAATCTGTTACTGACCTCAGAGCTAATCATCATGATAAATAGGGTCTAGAACATTTTTTATTTTTGTTTCCACAGGATGATCTTGTATTTTATGCCTTTAAATAATGCTGCACGAAAGGTATACTTCATTGATAGAAAAGCTTGCTTTGAGCCAAAACTGATTTTTTTTATGTCAATTATGTATTTACTAGCATTTTTTAAATTTGGGGCTTTTAGGTTGTTTAAACTACACTTCAACTAGTTACAAGAATACTAATGAATTTATTGTTTTCAGGCCATTTTTCTGCATTTCCTGCTTTTTAATGAACCACTAATAATAGTTTTGTGCCCAACACTTTTAAAAGCAAACTGTTGCTGCATACTATATTTATATATCACCCTAAACTTAATTTAAAGTCTTGAATAATTTCTAAGTATCATGACAAACAGGATAACACATTGTTAGAAAACTCCATTTGAAAATTCATACTTTCCATTTATTCTTGATTTTTCCTTTATATTCCTTCGCTCTTGCGGTTATATCTAAAACATGTTTATGAGCAAGCATCTTCCGACCTAATAATGATTGCATTAATATAATATCAATGCTGTAGTGAAAACAATGTAGAATAAAATGTTTGTTCATTTTTTTACGTTATAGTTTCAACATTCACGTTCTTTGTCTGTCTACAGCAATAAGGAATTCTTATTATTTTAGGTATTTTTAAATACTCTTAGGATATTATATGTAGTATATTTATATCAGATCCATGATTCAGCCAAGTACAGAGCTTGCCGTTCGTCCTTTGGTGATGTCATTTAATACAGCTATTACATGCAGTTGTAAAGTTGCTACAGTGGGGGTCAAAGGTTCAATATACAAGGCTTAGTCACTGACACATCCCTAACACCACATGAAATACAGACTTCAATATATAAATGATTAAAACGACCCTTCTGTTAATCTTAAAAGGTCTAAACATGGAGATCATCTGCTTAATCAAATTACTTACATGTTTTCAGCTCCTATTGAACTCTGATAGTATGTTAATCACTGATAACACACCATGAAGTCAAATATTTAGTTATTATGCCATCACATAAGGAGCACAGAATAATAAGTAGAATATGTCATCAACAAATATCGCTGTCTTATCTTCAAATCATGACAATTTTCTCACAAAGGAATCATGTTTTCCACTTCACTTCATTGTCAGTGATACAAAGGTCATCATCTTTTTATGAGCGTTGTGGTTTTCCTTTTGAGGAGTGCTTTTGCTATCACAGTATCACGAAATGTCACAACAGTGGTTTTGTCAGCATTTCAAATGAAGTGCAAAACTTGACTTCACAGAGGTTGAAAGG
>JAOXYM010000006.1:14304814-14330132 GCA_028567055.1 Leptatherina wallacei | reverse complement strand
TTATATTATATTATATTATATTATATTATATTATATTATATTATATTATATTATATTATATTATATTATATTATCATGAACGTTCTTATTTTGAACGTCCTAACAGGAAGTGCTCACTGTGTTCGGCTTGCCTGTCTGCCTCCTCTTCTTTCTCCTCCTCCTCTTCCTCTCCTAGAGCATCTTGCGTTCATTCGTGGGGACGAACAGAGCCGGGTCCTGCTCTGGTGCCAAGGGAGCGGGTCAGCACTTCGCCACGGACACCACCCGGGGATGGCGTCGCTTGGCGTGGGGCAGCATTTCATCCGCAAGCGTGGCGCGTGCAGGAGCTCCGCGGTGGAGAGGAAGAACCTGCTCACAGTGTGCAGGTGGGAATTTCTCATGCTGTTCTGGGTCTCATTGAAAAGGAGGGTGAAGCTGCGTCTGCTGCTGAATTCATGACGCCAGATTTTTTAATTCATAAATTTAGCTTCGCATATGTTGTAGGTTAGCTTTAAAGGGAGCAGGAGCACAGTCTCTGCTCCATTCTTTATCAGAAGTCAGTGTATGTGTTGGATGAGCTTTGGTTAAAGATACCAATTGAACTGGAGGTTCTCAGGTTTTAGTCTACAATGGTTTACATATTCTATACAGTAGTCTTTCTGGATCACAGAAACCCACCAACAGCCTCCTTAAGCCTTTATTAAACATTCATGCCATCACATAATTACCTTCACTCTATTCAGTGGAGGATTAGGCAAGTACACTCAGCCTCCCCTCTTTAGCTCCCATTACAAAAACTGTTACCCACCAAAAACACTTTGTGCTCTTTAAAAAAAAAAATCAAGTTACAGTGCAGTTTGTTTCTTTGTTTTTGTTCCACATTGAGTCCCATTAACTGCACCATCAGTATTATCTTACAGCAGAAAGCGCTGTAAAAAAACTGCTAAATTTGGGTGTTTTAAACCGTTTAGTAAATATTCCCTAAGATAACAGTGTATGCTCTGAGTATTGGTTTGTGATCCTTTGAGTGCTGCTGGCAGATGTCAGTTACTGATTGGCAGTCCCTGTGGTGTATTTGAGACAGTAGCGTAAACAAACCTAGAAAAAGAAACAATACGAAGATGTCTTCTCTGTTTAGGCACCAACAGTTCAGACTTTTAACATGCCGACTGCTCCAGCTGGTGCTTTTTTGGAAACATAACATGCAAATGAAAAACATTTCTATGATTAGTGCTGCCGTGCACTTTCCTCCAATGATGTCACTCGACACAGATGTAAAAAGAAAGCACGGTGCAGTATGCTGACCAGACTGATCCTTCGCCAGATTCTCCTGCCTCCGCTCAAGCCATCATTTACTGACTGACACAAGTAGAGGAGGGGAAAGACTAAAGAGACAATTGGGTATTTTGGGAACAAAAAGGTCTGAAAGAGATTGTTTACTGAACAAAATACTGAAGAAGGAAGGTATTTCCTTCTAACATAGTTCTTCTCTGTAAAGTTGAAAGGATGATCATTTTGCACACAAGAACGAGAAACATTCTGTCATCCTAGCTTTGCGTGAAATGTGAAAATTTGACACGTTTCCATCTTATCAGTGTTAGTAAATATAATAGCTTTGATATCAAAAATGCAAGCAACAAAATCAGCTGACAAATGGTTGTTTAGTGCCCTTGTGAATTTTATGTTATGCAATTATAAAGTATGTGTCTGCTTTTTCAAATTAAACTATATATTTATGGGTTCATGATGATGTTTGTGAAGCAATACAAAGAAAGGGATTATATACTCTAAAACTGCTCAGTGGGAATTTCTGAAGAAAGGCAAAACACTCTACTGATGAAGCAACTTTCAGGTCTACTCCTGCTGTTGCACATAAGACAATTGTTTTCTCTTTTAATTTGATCTAGATTGTCTTTTCTGTTCCACCTAACGGCATGCTGCATGGCAAATTGCTTTGTTTTGTCCTTTTTTGTGTAGCCACAGCAGTATCTGAGACCTGTCAATGCTCAAAATAAATAAAGTATATAGTTATCACATAGCAGCTGTGACTGAAGACATCAGCTTCATACCTCATCAGACATCACAAGAGGTTCATGCTTCAACCCTGGTTGTTTGAAATGGTATGACTAACAACCCTGTCTTTACCTTATACGCTGTCTCTCAGATGTTTTACCTGGCAAATACAATGGAGTAGTTTAAGCATTGTTATGTTTTTATTATAAATCATGGCTCAAAAGGATGACAACCGGATGATTTGTTATCTCAGATCAGACCAAAATAAAACTTAAACCAAAACCAGAGTCAACTTGAAGATTTTTGGGAGCATGTTGGAGGGTCAAATCTCCAGCTCTGGTCCCCTCAAATCAACCACTTTTGACTACACTCTACTCTCTCACTGTTACAGTGCAGTGTGGAAGGTTACTTTCTTAGTTTTTCTTTAAATGGGCCAACAGCTTTAAAGATACATACACAACATAGTGTCCAGTAGAGATATTCCCAACATGCACTGCACTACTAGGGCTGAGACTATATGCTTTGCTCCATATTCGATTTTTTAAAAAAAATTTTGGGTGCAGATTCGATTTAAATTGTGATTCTTGCTATTCTTTGATATTGCAGATTTTTTAATTTTTTAATTTCACTCTTTTAACACCAGACCATGTGAAAAAGTTGAATGATGACAATGTCTACAGACTATATCAGGAGCCATATTTCCCCCCAAAATGCACATCACAAGTGAGTCAGTTCTTAAGAAGTATTAGCAGCAAAATATTTGAACCAGTCGAAATTAAGAATTTTAATAAGGAAAAAAGCTCCTCTTGGTAAAGCAAATTTGCTCGGCACAACACAGCAGCCAGACCACCATTCTGCTTGCTATAATGCAGGACAAGACCAGTTAAAAAATAGAAATAAAAATGTAATCCCCCCAAAAAAAGTGACTCCTACACAGGTGGTTTCACTTAATCTGAGTGATTGGGCCTTCTCTCGAGCTGACACCGGGCAGCGCTATAGTGCACGTTTGCTGACTATGTCAAATTTGATGCACTAATGGGCAGTGGAGTTTGCGTTTGATCCACACAGATGTTACCACAGTGCTCTTCCATGAATGACCAGCTGGCAAATCAGTTTTTTGAGGCACCTAGATAATGAAAAAAAATTAAATAGAAATAGAAATCAGTTAAACATGAATATTCAAAGAGGATTCATGATTTTCCTTTTTGGAAACTCTGAGAAACCAACGAGACGAGAGCCTTTGATTCTGTGTACTGATATCTATCTGAACACATGTGAGATGTTTTGATTTGTTATGGATGGAAAAAACCCACAGATAATACTTATAGCTTTGTTGCTCCACATAACGCAAACAATCATTTATTTTATTAGTTATACCTAAGTATGTCCTACAGTGACTTTTTACAAGAGGTTTTTTAAAATGTACATTTTCTGGTTAAGCTCATGAGACAGATGAAATCAATAACTCCTCTCGTTCATAAAACATGGTGCTGAAATACAGCGTACAATTCATTCACTATTTTTGGAACAACAAACATGCTGATGGTAATTGTTGTCAGTCGCCTAGCAACTAGGTAGGCTACTCGCGACTATAACCACTAGAATGGCAGTCTCACGTTTGTTTGTTTTTACCTCAGAAGCACAGTGTCAGGAATTACTCATGAATGCATTGGTGGAGAAAACACCAGCGGGAGTGTGCAGTCAGTGGAAATATGAATCAGTTGGTTTGACCTGTTTATGATAAACAGTCTTTATAGTGACATCACTTTTAACACAAGTTCAGGTTTTTTCTCACACTAAAAATTCAAGTAAATAAGTTTAGTATAAATATTGGAAAAACAAACAAACAAAACCTAAAGCATACATTAAGTATGTGCCACACACTGAAGAAGCAACATTTGAATAAATGTCTTTGTGAGAGCACGGTTGTTTTGCTTGGTGTCTTGAAGTTAATATAGAACTGAAATTCATAATCTTTCACAGGAAGGTGTGTGTAGTCTGTGGTCACTCTGCTGCTAAGCAACGAGGAGGAGCAAGTAAAGCAGACTCAGATATGAAGTTAGTTTATTTAGTTAGTGTTAAGAGCTACACACAGTTTTGCAGGATTCACACACATCTACACACCCACACATATACACACGCATCTATACATTGTGGATCTTGTGCATCAACTTTCCTTCCTGTGTAATTAGTTGAAATCAGATTATGCAGAGTTTGTTTGTGCACAGCTGTCATAATAAGCAAGAAGTTATGGCTCATCTTATCACATGACATTAATCAAAGTTTGTGTATTATCTTTGCTTGAAAATGACGACAGACATGTTAGCTGTTAACTGATCATATACTTTTTTATTAATATACTCATTGATTTTATCATTATGAATGTAAACATAGAGCATCAGAGGCTGCGATAGTGTAGCATATATGTTCTTAATGCAAATACGTCAAATATATCGAATTTATTTATTTAATTTAAACCAACAAAAGTTTTTATTTCATACCCTGGAATAAAAAAAGAATACAAACACTTAATGTTCCAAGCAGCTTTCCTGTTTCTGCAACTTTTACCAAAGGAGAGATTAAGTCAGAAGATAGCATAGATTTGAGAGCAGAATGCGCTACTTGTGCTTTGAGAATGAAGGTTTTTCAGCTGGACAGTGACCTGAAGTACACATTTAGCAGCATAAAAGGAAAGATAAATTAGAAGAGACAGACAGTTTAAAGCTGCTCAGCAATGAGTCGTGACCTAAATCCCTTTGGAAAAAAAACGAAATCTTCCAATACAAAGAGGACCTCTGATATTTTAAAATGACCAGTTGTAAGAAACGCCCAGTAAGTGTATCCAGAGTACATTATATGTTTGGAGTTCTTGTTTGATCATATTAAAGCCATTTTTGTTGATAATGTTCAATAACCTGCGACACTGATTAAAACGTTCTAATCTTACTTAATTTAATATCTATGTCTTTCAAATGCAGTTGGTAGATTTATTTTGAAGTAAATTGTCTCCAAACCAAATTAAAAAAATCTTAATGACATTGACCTTTGTAAAATGGGTGAAGTTTTAAAAATTCAAGTCTTGTAATCAATTGTAATTTTAACTATGTGTTTAATGAGTGTATGTCTTTTTTTTTTTTAAATTTTCAGGTTTTCAGTGAAGACTTTGCTGGACCGCTCTTGTTTTGAGACAATAGATGACTCATCTCCAGAGTTCATTAATTTTGTCTCCATTCTGGAGCACATCCTCAGTCATCGACTGAAAGGTATGATCCTCCTTCATCACCATGAAGCAAAAAATACTCCTCTGACATGACCATAACAATTAGAGTGTAAGATCATTTTTGCTCTCTGTGGTTTTTTTTTGGTAGTGTTATTGGAAACGGTGAAAAAGAGATGAAGTGTGATGAAATATGATAATGATCACAGGCCGGAAATGAACAGTGGATGTTGTGGTCACATGTGCTTTTTATATAACCGTGTTATCAGGACGCCTCGACCTCTAAAATATTGAATTTGAAATTAGCTTCAGGTTCAGGAAGAAATAAATTTTTGTACTATTAATGATATAAGTATTAGGTGTTGCAGGTTATTGTGAATGTCATCTGTATTTGGAGTCTACAGTTTTAAAGGCTGAGCTTGTTAATTTTTTCTTCCCTCACAATAAAGACAAAAAAAAATTTAAGTCCAGAAAGTACATGATTTATCCGATCTGTTTAATCATAAGCAAGGCAAGTTTATCTGTACAGCACATTTCATGTACAAGAAAGATAAAAGATAGATAAAATGCAATAAATTAAATAAATCCTGTTTTATAACAGAATTTGCTTCATGTAAATTCGAAACACAGTATAAACAGCATTTCATTATTGGTGAAATTTAATAGGTTGTAGATTATTGCTCATCCTGAAAGAGCCGTAAAAAGTAATACTTCTGTTTTTATCATCAAACTGATGTAATTACTTTTTGATTTCTTTTTCTACTACCTGTTTAATACCTCGCAATAAAGCTGAAAAATCCCAATCAGGTTGTAAATATTTCTGTACAATCCACTGCTGAGTTGAGGAAGTAGGATCCAAGTGCAGGACCAAAGATGAGAGGTGTGCATATGAACTTAACAAAGACTTTATCCATAAGATAACAAAACCTGCGGACATGTGAGAATTAACAAAATACAAAAATGTAAACTAAGCAGAAAACAAAACTCAGAAATAATCATGACTGACTGACAATGGAGATATGATGGCACATGAAACAAGAAGTGAAAGGCAACACATCATGAAAAAGGAAAAAGACTGACAGTTTCTTCTATATGGTCATGGCTGCGCAATGTGGAGTGAACTAATTGGTGGACAAGACAACCAAAAATAACACAATATTTGAGCGTAAATCCAAAAAGATTTAAAGCAACAGAATGATTGTTTTAATACACATATTAGCTTTGACCTCAGGTGAGTAAATTTGGACGTTACCTCTTTTTCAGTAAGCCATTGCAATTTCATTGATCTATAATTGACATTACTACTTACTCTCAAACACAAAGAATTAATGTGTACTCATACTCGTACAAATCCAAGTTTTTCCTCTTTTTGTTCCAGGTCAGACAACTTGGTTCGGCTATGAGAGCCCTCGGAGTTTCTGGGATTACATAAAAGCTTCCTGCAGTAAAGTACCTCATAATTGCATTCGAAGCATGGAGAGCATGGAAAATGTCCGATCATCGAGAGCAAAGGTGTGGTTACAGTCTTTTTTTGCTCATATCTAATTTTCCTATACAGAAGGGAGAACAAATCAGACGCAGAAGCAGGAAGAAAGGGATTTGGATCTTCAAAACAGAACAAAAGCAGCATGTGACACAGCATGTGACTCCAAAAATGTGTGTGTAATCAAGCCAAAAACTGCAAGATACAGTATAAGCCATTTTTATATATACACACAACATCTGCTACTTAAAGTCTTAAAGTGTCCTGACCTATACGGCTTACACAACACAGAGTCAAGCATGTGTGATTTTAGCTCATCTAGCATTATTGTCTTTCAAAAAGAACAAAGGAAACACGCCAAGACGACACAAGCAAAAAGTCTTATTTCATGCACTCGACAACTGGAGTTAACTTTCTGGAAAAGGTCTATGAAACCAAACATACTAACAGAAAATTTGGTTCTAACTCATAAAACCAATCCTGGATTTATGCTGATGTGTTTTCAGAATATAGTGTAAGGTTTTCAGTCTGACCGTTGCCTGTGGGGTTTTTTTCTAATTCAAATTAAATCTAAAAAATTCTTGGACAATATTCTATATGCTTTCTACCCACCATATTATTTACTGATTTTTAACCAAAACATTTTCCTTTCAGACAAAGTACAACCCCAATTCCAAAAAAGTCAGGGTGCTATGTAAAATGTGAATAAAAACCTTATGCAGTGATTTGAAAATCTCATCAACCCAAATTGTATTCTAATTAGAACAATATATCAGATGTTCAAACATTTGACCATTTCATAGAAAATATTAGCTCATTTTTTAATTTCATGGCAGCAACACAGTTTAAAAAAGTTGCAACCGAGTCAACAAAAGGCTGGAAAAGTAAATGGCACAAGTAAAAAAAACAACTGGAGGATTACTTGACAACTAATCAGGCTTAATGGGAACAAGTCAGCAATATGACGAGAGGCAGAACCTCTCTGATGTAAAGATGGCCAGAGATTCATCAATCTACACAAACTGTGTCTAAAAATTGTGGAAAACTTCGGAAAAATTTTCCAAATTGCAAAGACTTGTTTGTGATTTTCAGGCCCTCATGCAGCACTGCATTAAAAACAAGCATGGTTCACTGCTAGAAATCACTGCATGGGCTCAGGAACACCTCCAGAAATCACTGCCTTTGTAAACAGTTAATTGTGCAATCTATAAATACAGGTTAAAGCTCCATTATGAAAAGAAGCCATATGTAAACACTATTATGAAACACTGCCGTCTTCTCTGGACCAACGCTGGTTTAACCTCTTCTTCATGAGGCCCATTTTCTGCCTCCTGTCCGAAATGGCATGCCCCAAATAAATTAATTATATCTTCACAACTACAAGGGCTGTATGTATAATCTTGCGGAGACATCTGAGATTAGTACAGAAGTGTCAGAACCCAGATATGTGTTTGTACCAAAGTAAATGCACCTGGAACACAGTGAAAATGTGAATGGTTATTTCCTCCTAAAAAAAAGTCACATTCCTTTCAGTGAAAACTAGAGGATGGCAGCCCATTAAATTTAGGATTTAGTAAAATAATCCTAGGAATTAGTAAAGTCATGTCTGATGAGGAACTGAGCAAAAGTAGATACTAAACAAGTGAACCTAAGGAGTTTTCCAAATGTTTTAGTAGAGGTGATACGCAGGTAAATACCTCAGGAACCCATCAGCCAATGTTGATAATCGACACGTCTATTATTTGTCGATTTTATTATTTGTCAGGAAAATCGAGGGGTAGCCCCCAAATTCTCCTCAGTGTCTGTTCTCTTGTTTTTATTAAATTCCTATATAATTGCTTGGGGTTTGAACTGTGTTTTTTTTGGATGTCAATGCTTGGTAGAGTCTTTTATTAGAGTTTCATTATTTTGTTATGCTACATGTTAGGATGGGTGCTGCTTCCTCGTGTGTGCAAAGATCTTCTGTACTGCAAGCATCTCATGGTGCCCCCTGTACAGGGGGCCCTTGTCAGGAAAAGGTTGAAATGGTCAACTGTGGAAAACTGTTCTGTGGTCAGATTAATAAAAATGGGAAATTCCTGCATCTCTGATGGTATGGGGTGTCATTAGTGCCTATGGCATGAGCAACATCAATTCTAAAAAGTACTGGGAGATTTTAGAGCAACATCTGTTCCCATCCAAACAACGTATCTTTCAGAGAAGGCCTTCCATATTTCAGCAAGACAATGCCAAACCACGTACTACATCCATCACAAAAAGCATGGCTTCACAGTCGAAGAGTGTGGGTGCTGAACTAGCCTTTCACCGATAGAAAACGTTTCATGAAATGAAAATTCCAGCAACGAAGGCTCAGGACTGTTGAGGAGCTAATCCTGCATCAGACCAGAATGAGACAACATTCCTCTCCTAAAACTCCCAACAACTGGTCTCCTCACTTCCCAGATGTTTGCAGGCGGTTGTTAAAAGAAGAGGGGATGCTACACAACCCCGTTCCAACTGTGAGATGTGTTGCCGCCATACAATTCAAAATGAGCTAATAGTTTCCATGAAATGATAACATGTTTCAGTTTCAACATCTGATATGTTGTTTAGGTTGTATTTGGGACAAAATATGAATTTATAAGATTTGCAAATGATTGCATTCTGTTTTTATATTTACATTTACACAGTGTCCCAGTTTTCTTAGAATTGGGGTTGCACATATGGCATATCTAGAGGTGCCACTGGTTATTTACTTGGATGTAATTGTTTCCCTCTGTGCAGGGCAGGGCATGGATCAGAGTCGTCCTGATGGAGAAACGTCTGTCAGAGTACATCTCATTTGCATTGAGGGACTTCAAAACCACCAGGTCTCTGTGTAGTACTACTCATAAAAGGATAATGCTCCTTTGGTGCAGTTAGTTCCCTCAACACCAAATGAACTCAACCGTCCAGTTATCGCTCATCTTGCAGCTGCACCTTGCCTTTTTGAAAATGATTCATGTAAATAATCTCTGTGTGTGTTGATTATAGGAGGTTTTATGAAGAAGGAGCAATCATTCTAGGAGAAGAGGCTGGGCTGCTAGCAGACACACTCATTGGACTAAACACCATTGACTTTAGGTACTGATTTTAATCTGCTGTTTCTGATCAGTTAAATCACGCTTTTTATTCCCTGTTGTCCTAACATGTAGTTTCAGAAGACTAAGTATCACATTTTAAGGAGACTGTAATCTTTATAGAGGTGCATTGGATGAAAGAACGCCCTCAGTGGCTTTTCCTCTTGGCCAAATCAGAAAAACATTACATTAATATTTCATGAGTGGATAAAACACCAGAAATAGTCAACATTGCAAGTCTTTCACAGTAATAAATTACAGTGTCTGCAACACTATTTAACCTAGACAAGCATTTAGTTAGTCACTAATAACAAGGTTGCAGTGAGTCAGATTATAGCTTTTGTTGGATCAGGGGTCCTCTTTGCTAAAGCACTGAACCTGCATTATTTTGTGTCTTTTTTCATTTTCACACACCAACATTTTTCATTATTTATGGGAGGCCCGTTGCATCAGCTGCATTTTGGGATGGGAGAAGGAAGAAAATTTTAACTAGACCCATGAAAGGAAAACCATTACTGTCAAACATCACAAACTCTTGCCAGGGTTATTTACTACAATGTGCTTATTATACCAAAAGGTCTGGATGCATTTGTTTTGGCAATGTTTTTTTTAAATAAAAATACTCCATGATAAAAAATTTCATTGAAGTGAAATAAATGTTTGTTTTTTGTTTGTTTTGAAGTGAAATACAGTCAGAGATTTTGCAATTTTACATAAGCTGTAAAGTCGTGTGGAGAATAAAGAAGCAAAAAGAATTATGTCATATTGTTTTAAACTATTGAATTAAAGTAAAGTTAATGTGCCCCCTTTTTTTTTTACAATGATCGACAGAAAAAATAGTCATTGCTGTGGGCAGGAATTGTTTCGTTTACAGGTAATTATTGTGGTTGAGCTGAGGAAACCTCTGATTGAAGAAATGTTTGTTTAGCAGCTTGTGCAGTGCAATACTCTTCTTTGCATAATCAGCTTCAAGAGCTACAGATCAGTCTCCAGCACAGTGAGCCTCCTTTATCAGTGTGTTTAGTTTTTTTTGTCTCTGGATCTGAGGCTGGGGCTGCTGCCTCAATAGCATATTTTTCACCAAAGACTTACCAGAAGATATCCAACATATTGTTGCAAATAGTAAAGGGAGAACACTGTGTCCCTTTTTGTAGAAAGCCTTTGTGTTACATTTCAGTCTGCTTTCCAGGTGAACACCCGGGTATCTTTTGTCTTCCACCTCTCAGGATGGAAATATTGTTCGGCTTCTTTCTATGCCTAAAATCCACAATTATCACCTTCACATTAAAGATAAGATGATTAAATTGAGAGGAGATCCGCTGTTTAGCATCTTGGGGTTTCTTTTCAGTTCACTGTAAATGCTAAAGTAATGTGAAGGTTCAGATTTTTTTGGTAAATCTTACTGCATGAAACAAATCAGCTCTGCCTCAAGCTGATTTTAAGAACAGCTCAGGTGATACATGGCAAGACACCCAACATCTCTCTGAATGTTGTCACAGTAATCATGAAAGCTGTATGTGCTGGAGGTACGTGGCTGAAAAGAATTTGCTTTCATTTTATGTCTTCTGTCTTTTAGCTTTTGTCTGAAAGGGGATGGTCTGGATGGCAACTGTCCTGCTGTGATCGATTACACACCTTACCTGAAGTTCCCACAGAGGTAAGTGAAATCAAATAGTTCGCCTACACAGGTCTTTATTTGTGCCCTTTCTAAATATGTTTTTTTCCCCGATAAAACCAGATAAGCAATATAAGAGTGATGGTTACATTAATGCAAATTTTGGACCTTGAGGCCAACATAGGGTCAGAACTGTGTCTATTTGCCTACCACAGTTGTACAGGATGCATTTTAATATGATGTACACTGTGGTTTTCTGTGCAGTGCAGACAGCGTCAGCAGTGATGAAGAGGAGATGAGGACTCTTGGAAGCAGTGGCAGTGAGAGCAGCACCCCCGACCAAACAGCCACCGCCGCAGCAATCTTTACAGAACAGAGCAACTTGGTCAGCAAGTGCAAACGCTTTGAGCAGAAGTACCGCATGGCTCTGGAGCAGAAGGTGTGTGTGTGTTTAACATACTGGGTTATTTTGGGATAAAGAGGCATATATACCAGTGTGACATTTTCTCTGGAGTCTACCTGACAATTAGGGGCTTGTTTGTGAAATGCCAGGAAAAAACAAGTCATCTTTTTACACTCTTTTTACTTCTGAAAAAAAAATCTTTCTGTTGCTTTTTGTTTGCTTTTCGAGAAAACATAAAGACTTTGGTCCTTGCATTAATTTGGCCTCACCTTCATGACATAAAACAAATGTGTTTGTGTGCCTGTGTGTGTTTGTTTTGCCTCAGGGTTACCTGGAAGAGCTGGTCCGTCTCCGAGAATCCCAGCTGTCAGACGCTGTGTCTCACAGCAAAGCTCTTCAGCAGAGCCTAGCAGACACACATATTTCCCACACACTGGAGAAAGAACAGCTTGAGTACATCATACTGGAACTGCAGGACCAACTGTGAGCCCCCTCTGCTGTGTGTGTGTCTCAATGTGTTCGGAGTGCTTGTGAGGCTGCTAACGATTAGATGAGGAGCTTTGCAGCAGATCCAACTGCAAATTCGACATATAGGACCCAGCCAGAAGCCTGGAGGTTGCAGGGTGTTTGTTATTTGTGTGTTCTCCAATCAATCACACTTAGTGCTTCTTTTAGCCAACAAGAGAAGCTGCATCAGTGTTTTGTTTTTACATCAGTGATCCAATCACTGTTAAACCTTTTCTCAAAGAAAGCTCACAATGTGTCAAGAGGATTTGCGTCATCAAGAAATGACGCTGCAGTCTTAGTCCACTCTGATGACTTAGTGGATGGTTTGAATGCAAATATAATCAAAAACAAAGTTAAGGAGAATGTCAAGAGAAGGTTACTCATGCAGGGAATGTAATGAGAGAAACCATAAGGACTGAATTGGAATATTAAAGGAGAAAAAAATATAGTTTGAAACCATACACAAGGTGTATTGAAGTCATGAAAGCTCGTGTTGATCTATTGATGGTTCACTTTGTGGAGAAATTAATGTTCCCCATAGGATGACTTGTAGATAGTACAAAAGAAAGATGCATCTACTATAATGTCACATGTATTATTATCAGTTATGATGACTCTTATAAGAAGAAAAGTAAGATTTATGTTTGTTGAGCAAATGCTTTGTGAGAGATACAATCTAATATAAGTCAATAGGGAACTGTGACTATCAAATTTTCAGGACTGTGCTGAAGAACAACGATATACGGTCCAGGCAAGAATTAACTGCCCATCTGACAAATCAGTGGCCATCTCCTGATGCCTTGGATGCCAACGCTGTTGCCTTGGATACGCTGCTGTACAGGAAGAGCACAGGACAATGGGAGGAGTATGTGTGTGTGTGTTTTTTTAAAGCTTCAAACAGTTTATGAGCATATTCTATACATTATTTGTTTTGATTCCTTCATCAACTTGTTGGTAGCTGCAACAAAAAATTAAGCTTTTCAGGTACATTAGTTACTGCTCCCTCTTGAATTAGTGCTAAACTTTCTATATCTATAACTAATATGTAAGTTATGAAAACTTGGGTCTGTGAGAGCCTCTTTGCACTTATACCCTCCACTCTGCCAATGCATGCCCACAACTGTTCATTTACTAAAAAAAACCCACAATGATGCAGAATAAAGCAAAACCCTTGAAGGAAAGTCCCATGTTTGACAAGATAAGCAGGAGAATAAAGATAAGTTTAACCATTTAGTAATGTCACACTGCTAATACAAGAAATAGTCACAACAACAGGAACTTTGGGATGAATCCAATGATACTGAATTAATAACCTAAAAATGGAAATAGTGCCTAAGGATAAAAATGAGAGGATAAATATTCAACATGCAAACATAATCTATTAAAAGTTGTTGCTAATATATGCTCCTCTCTTGTGCAGACTACTGGTCCTGACTGATTCTCTTTCCTCTTCATGCAGGAAGAGTTTCCAGAGTCTGGAGCAGCTGTCTGCAGAAATGAGCCTCTCCCAGACTTCTCTTGGACCATCACACACACTGGTTCTGGAGGCCAGGCCAACCAGCACACAGTGGCTTCATCAAGGCACGTCTCCCCTTGCTTGTAGAACCAAGAAGACCTCCACCCCTGACTCAGACATTAATCAGGCATATCATTTCTTTCAGGTAAGGAGGAAACGCCATCATTAAGGGGTCTCTGTGGATCCCTGACCTCAGTAGCCAGCTACAAGTCTCTTGCCAGTCTGAAGTCAAGCGAGTGTTTGGCCAGTCCTGCAACAGAGATCAGCAGTCCAGGTGTCACTCCTTCTTAGAGGATGAGGAACTATAATTAGCTTGCCACCAGGATCAGACAATCCAGGAACTTTCTCAATGTAGGTGATGCTGATTTTATTTTATTTTTGGAATGTGAAGCCCAGAGCTTGAAGAGATGGGAGTTGTGCTGGCAAGCTGAAAATGTGCAGCATGTTGTTTGACCAGCTCCATCAGACTGAATGTTTTTGATGTACCAAAAAGGTGAAACAGAGGATCTTTAGATGTAACTTCATCATGTATATAAATTGTTTGCTGTTTTTAACTGTGGCCTAATTTCTTTCCTACCTTGGAAATGGAGTCAATAATATACATTTGGTGTATGAATTCTCATGTCACCTAGGTGTTGCAAAGAGGATTTTGAATGATTACATCAAAATATTGACTGTAGATTGCATCAGTTATTGCAGATTTAAGCATCACTGTTAATTGTTTCTGCAATCACAGGATACTGTTGATTTCTTTTGTTCCCCGACACCTGCTTTTGATTGCTTTCAACACGATTTCTTTAATTTATATTTGTCTTTACCAGTTTTTCACCAGCCTTGTTTTGTTGGTGCTGTACATTGTGCAATATCATGTGGTTTTGTTCTCAGGTAAAAGAAAAAAAAATCTCCCTGCAGCTGTGGGTTCCCTTTAATTATTAAAATGCAGTATTTTTTAATGGCTAGATCTCACTGATGGAGGATTTCTTAAAGTAACAGTGTGCAACAATTACTGTGATCTACTGTGGCCCACTTAAACCTAGCAACCATCTGAAATGTCTCTCCTCACTAGCATGAAATCGCATCCAAATTGGACAGTTGAGTTCAATTAGTAATGGCGTAATGTGTCCGTTTTGGTTGTTCAAATACCAGAAACACACAATCATGTTCTGGATCATCTGTTGGCGTTTTCCTGTGCATGTTGGGAGACCTGAGCTTTGTAGTAGACGAGGAAAGACCTGGTCAGATTTTTCTTATGTTGCAATGTGAGCAAAGTGACGCAACACACAGATGTAACATGGTCAGAGAAGGATATCTGGTCATCAGCTATGACACCCAGATGCATTATTCTCACAAAACCTCTGACAAAACAGCATCCACAGTCTCTTACTGCTGTTTTCTTCTTTTACTGACCATCTGTGTTTAAAAAAAAAAAAAAAAAGCCCAAATCCTTCATTCTGTGTGGGCTGAAAGTAATGCACTTGGATACCTGCTACCATGAACAGACTCTTAGTTATCCTCTATACAGTACTCCTTCTATGTGCTCTTATATAGAAGGACCTTCAGCTAATTTAATTTAGCAAAGCAATTTGATACTAATAAAAACTGTTTTAATTATTATCAAATTGCTTGGGGGTCTTTGTTATTGTTATACACTTCAGCTTTAAACTGTGTAATAATCCACATTTAAATACATGCAGCAGAATTTTGAAAATGAAAAAACCTATTGCTTAAGAATACCAGTCTTAGGTAATTTCCATTTCTGGTGACTAGCCATGTACCTCAGCGCTGAACTTTGAACATTTGCCTTCACTCCAGCAGTCATTTGCACAAACAAACAGCATTTGTTTTACTGGATTTATTTGCCTTTTTATCCTTTTATTTCTAAATAAACTCCTCTATAACACAGAGAATTTGGGGCATTTAAGTTTCTTGTCAACAGTAGCCTGCAAATAAAGGTTGAGATGTTGTATGCTCATAAAGTCAACATGCATCAGTCTCTTTCTATCAAACTGAATCCGACCGATGATTTACACTCACACTTTGCTGTCGCTATACAAAGTTTTCTGTATCATTGCATTGTTAGGTTACTCACTCTTTGAGCACACATACTCAAATATGGAAATATTCTCTGTTTCAGGGGGATACACCGACTCTTGAGACACAGAGGCATTCAGTAATTTACATTTCCAACTTAAGGATTTCAGGCACAGTGCACATGATCCCAGAGAGACAGCCACAGGTCAGAAATTCATATATAAACAAGATTGTGGATGCCATCTGCTGGCTGTCAAATATATCTAACATGTAATCTGATCATTGTCGAAAAGAAAAACTAGATTTTTATCAGCTGTACGCACAGAAGCTAGATCAGTTATCATAAAAACAATTTGCAATTAAATCATAAATACTAAAATAAAAATCTTTTAATATAAATTTTGATAATCTTTAATACCTCTCAGTGCAGAAAAGGCTAAAATGATTTGTTCTTTTACTCGTGTTTCTGCTTTCATTTTTGAATTTGGCAAAATAACCATTTCCCCCTCCAGGTGTGGTGTATTAGTAGCTCTGACGATGTAAATTTTTGGAGAGAGATCCCTCATGTGTTGCTGCTCTGCAGCGGCCCAAGTATTCTCTCCTGGTTGTGTTTTCGGAAAAAAGCCTTTCCAAACTCGTACGTGCTAATCATGATGGCACAGGCGGGGGCAACTTTGATCAGCCTGGGGAGGAAACCTGGCAGAGACATGAGACATAAAAGGAGGCTATACAGATGATGTAATCTTACACAGAAACAACTACGATCCATAAATATCAGATAAACTCCTACCTGCAAACAGTCCACCAAAGCCGTTCTGTGCCACAATCCTGTTCATCACACTGAAGGTGGAGGAGGACACCTGGCAAGACACTAACAAGACAGATGCCACTTAAATTCAAATAAACCCTTAGTGGTTTCTGCAGTATAGAAAAGTAGCTTGCAACCTTTGTAGTCCAAAAGTGAGTTAATTTGAACTCTGAGGCTGGAATTTGTAATATCCCAGTTGGAAAAAAGTAAGTGTTCATAGTTGCAGAAATACAGTTTATTAGCAATTCTGCTAGTTTGTAACCTATTAAATGAATTGCTCAAATTGTACTGTCCAACATCCATCAGTGAATATAGTGTTATGGTGTTTGTTTGTGCAAAATAAATTGTGATGTGTGGGGCTCAATAAGCTCCACAAATTAACTTCTGATGCAACTGGAGATCAGTAGCACAAGATAAAAGATCATATCAAGTTCCTCCTCGTCAACGCAATCCAGCAGAGATTTTATTTCATTTGCTGCTTTTTTTCTCATCTGTACTGTTTGAAATTCTGTGGGGAAAAATCCTGGGCCGACTTCCATTAAACTTGATGGAGATGTGGAGCATTGACAAAGTGGAAGATTGTAATACTTTTCATTAGTCCTTCATATTGGACTTGGTGTGTGCTCTTTAATGTTACAAATTTTTTCATTTAAACTGAACTTGAAGGTGAAGCTGTTTCCCCCCTTTGACATATAATACTCAGTTTCTGTTTGCCTTGAAGATCTATGGAGCAAAACTCTTATTCCACACAGACAGAATCTCATTTGCAGTATATTTAATCTCCTGATTGTTTTAAGGCTACATTATGTTTACAAAGAGTGAAGGCCTTAAATATCTGATTCTTCAATGCTCAGACCTTCACATTTGGGAATCAAAACAATCAGTGCAAAGTGCTCAACACAGAAGGTTTGGTTCAGCAGCCTGCATATAAATACAAAAAAAGGAAAAAAGAAAAAGATGATGTATTTAAGGAGAGGTGATTTGAAGGAGGGGTGAAGATAGTCATCTATGACCAAGAGGGGCAGCCATTACTCAACTGAAGATAAAGTCTACAACACAATGCTTCCAGCAGTTTCATTCTAGTTTATTCAGGCCTTGACTTGTGTCTTTGACGACTGTCACATGACAGTCACAAGGCCTTTGATAAATCTGTTGAGTACCAGGAATTCCCTGCCAGTTCATCTCAGCCAAAAAGGCCTCTTTGATAAGAGGGAAAAGAGTCTTTGGTTGTCTTGATTTTCATTTTCTCTTTTTTATTATTGTGATAAAGTGTTTACTTACAGAACAACAAAAATTAACAGAGGGTGAAGAGATGTGGTACAATGTACTGACATACAGGAGAGAGAAGGGAAAGCAAGACTAAACATAAAGGAGGGCAAGTAAGCAAATGATTGAAAAAAGCGTAGGAAGATGATGCATATTATAAACAACAAACATATGCAGATATGCAGTCCTAGGGTGGTAAAAAGAGACAACAACAACAATAATAATAGTAAATAAATAAAAGGAAAAGCGAAAGGCCAAAAAGGATACAGACAGAATTCTGATGATTAAGATAATATTAATGATTTAAGATTGAAGAAGATATGGTGATGGAAATGCAGTGGGAATGATAGTGACAACGATATCACTTGTGACATTACTACTACTACTAATGGTAATAATAATTATAATAATCATAAAATGAAAATAAATAAATAAATAAATAAATAAATAAATAAATAAATAAATAAATAAATAAATGAATAAATAAATAAATAAATAAATAAATGGAAAAGAAAAGCAAAATACCAAGAAGGGTATAAAAAAAAGACTTAGATATTATTATGTTAATGATTAAGATATGGTGCTGGGAATGCGGTGGCAATGATAGTGACAATAACAATGGCAATAATAATCATAATCATCATCTCAATCAGTGAAGCTCATTGGTGATGAGTTAATTTAGTTAGGGTGGGTCATGCTGATTAAAGGCACCTAAGACAGCTCCACCCCCATCCCAACCATGGCACCACAATCCTGAAACATCACCCAACATCCCCCTCAAGCCATGCTTAACCTGTGTTTGAAGATTTTCATTTTCTGAAACGATTAGTTTTATAACTTATGTTTGATTATTGTCCACCAACAGTAATATTTTAAGAGGCAAACATTTCTTTCTTACTCCAAAATTCCTATTTAAGCATCATATAATGGTCACTGTTTAATTTCCAGATGAACTGCACTACTCTGTAATCATTCCACCTACTCTGGCTACTGCAAAAATACCTCTGGTTAGAAATCAATAAAAGTAAACTTGTTCACAAACATGTATTCATTTTGAATAATCTGTGAATTGTGTCATAATTACCATTTTTTGCTTGTAGTTCCCCAAGCTCCACCTGCCTTCTTGTTTTAACAACATCAAAGGGTAATGTCACGATGGATGCAATCTGAAGGATACAAAATATAAACAAACAGATTATTGTTGTGTGCTTCTGAATTAAAATACTTTGCATAAAATTCTGATTAATCCAAATCCAAATATCATTTAATGTGCTACAGGCAACTTACAGATCCTGACACTGCTCCAGACATGAAGGTAATGGTAAATGTAGGCTCTCTGATGTTATACCATTCACACAGCCAGCTCTTGCCCCTCTCATAGTTGTACCAGTACATGGCGGAGAAGGGCACGTCTCGGAGCAATGTGGGCCCCAAACCCCTCCACAAGGACAGCCAGCCTTCAGTTTCTACTGCAGAACGGATGCAGTCAGTCAGCTCTCGGTACGACTGTTTCTGAGACTGCAGCTTAGTGCGGATCAGCTCCAGGGGGCTGATCATCGTCGCTGAACCCACTAGAACACAGAAGGGTTTACGCAGAGAGGACACGTTTCATCACACATCCCATCATCTGTGCTGGACATGAAGTTAAGGGGCAAAACATAAATAAATCTGACTGCTGCAAAGAAAAACTATGAAACAACAGCATTGATGTGAAAAAACTTCACTAAAAGCATTTTTTATCTTAATGGAACATTTTAATTGGAAGGACAAAGAATATCTTAATCAAATTATAATCAACAGGCTTTTTATTAATAACCGCTTCCAGGCTGTTATTAGAAGGGGAGTCAGAGATAGTGCTTGAGGACCACGATATGTCTCAGATTTGCTTAATGAAATCTGGTGTTAAATAAAATTTCATAAAGCCAAAGCCATAGGACAAAGAGGTATGGGTGCTTGATATTAGAAATCCAGATCTTTAATAAAGTAATGCTGCATGTTAACTGCTGAAATTAAATCCCTCTGACAGTGATGATTCAAAATATACCTTTTCTCTCAGAGCATTTTTATAAAAAAGACCTGTTCCAATGTGTAAACTACTGTATACAAATAATGAAGAACAACTTATGTTACAGCTTCAAACAATATCAGTAGCCGAGTCTCTGATGAGGCAATGGTCAGCTCACCTCTAGCAATAGCTCCTGCTAAGAGGGGAGCTTCCTGAGCACGATCTCCCATCCTCACCCTCAATGCTGCACACAGTTGGTCGTAACATGTGAAATAGATTACTGTGGCTGGGACGGCCATCACACTGTGAAGACGATACACAGGGAGTTAAGGCAGGCAAAAGTCAATCAAAAAAGGCCCATAAATGAATAAACATACTTTAAAAAGTGCATTAGTCACAGAATAAAAGAGCTAGTTAATGACATTTGTTCAATAACTTGTCTTTAAATGGAGGGTAGGTAAAATATTGCACAATGATTTAATAAAGAGAAAAAGAGACATGGAAGACTACACACTCACAGTGTTGGAGGCAGGCCGCTCCATAATGCTTTGATTCCCTCATGGTGCACTATCTTCATGAAGGCATCCTGTAAAGGTGTAGACAGAGGAGTCAGTGTGGGAGAACTGTTTACCAGACAGAGGTTTGATGTTATAACATCCCTTTGTAGTTTTAGTTTATACATATAGGAATAGGTTGTATGAGCCGATAAAATAACTTTGAATAGGACATGGATTTGATCTGTTTCACTATAAACATTTACAAAGTATTACTGCAACAAGTGGATGACTAATACACACGTGAAATCTTACCAGGGTTCCACTGAAGTGACCAGGGGCTTTGTACCAGACCTTTGAGTTGCCATTTTCACAGACACATATGTGGTCCATAAGTCCATTGCAGAAGACAAAACATTTGCCTTATAGGTATTGGGGAAAAACAAACAAAAAACACTTATGTATAGGGCCATACTAAGCTTAAAGCTGTGTGAAGATAATGTATATTTTTATTCCTTATACCTTTAGGGAAGGGATTTTTCTGTGCTTGTAGTCTGATCTTCACAACATCTAAAGGTGTGACTGAAAAGAGCAACAACATCAGCAACTGTGTAAATTACAGCATTACTTCACATGTGAATTTCCCCTACACCTATTATACATAAGGATATTTAACTAGAACTATAGCAATCTAAAACAACATACTGGAAAAAACAACAACCACATTATTATTCCAAAAACCTATCCTGTATATTCAATAAATAAACAAACAAGTATAGGAAGAGCATCTGCTTAAAGTAGAGCAATCTTCAACTACTTTTGGCAATAGGATTCAACCTGTAGTAGCAAAAAATAATACACAGTGAACTGGGTGTTAAGTAAAGGCATCAGTCATGATGACAGATGTTGAGTCTGGGTATCTCACCAAACAGAGATGTGATGATGGCTCCAGAGCAGGAAGCCGCCATCTGCTGGATGGGAGTGATGCCATCACTGACAGGAGGAGCAGGGCTTTGGCCACTCATACTGTCTTCACAAAACACAATTTACAGCATGACATCACACATAATTTAATATACTAGTACAATCTGTACACCAACTTGCTCCCGATTTGTGATCTGGTTACAGTTATTAGTATACCATCCTAAATGTAACATTGCGTGATGCATGGGCTCTCTGGCTAACCTTGGTTAGCTGATTAGCTAACTTCATACCTTCTAAAACATCCAAGCATCAACGACGTCTTTCTTCCTTTTTAGTTTCCTCTCAGGTCAGCAGTACAGGGTGCCCTAGCGGCTCTAATTGGGAAACATTGGCCAAACACGTGTCCATGTGAAAGGGGTCGTAACCGAAACTAGCCCGACTGTTTACACCTCAAACGTAACATGGTGACATAATGAAGTAGTTTCGCCTCAGCACATTCTTGATTAAATTTTTTTTGAATTCTTGGTTTTAAAACTGCATACAACACGTAAATATAATTTAACAAAGAATTAATTTATTAACTATAAGTGTATATGAATTCAGATATGGAGTCATTTTACAGTTGAAAAGAATCGCTACATACAAACACACAATGTACATTTACTTAATTCTGTGTTGCCAGATCCAGAGGGTTTTCCGCCAGATAGTAACACCCTTACTTTAGAAGGATATAGTGATGAGAACAAAGTCAAACATGCTGAAAACAAAGATTATGTTTATTTAAAAATGACTAGTTTGTGTAACTTGTTCATTTGATGCTCTTGAGAGTGAAACGAGAGAATTTGAGTACCCAACACCGGAAACTGTCAAACATGGCCACCTGCATTCTCTCCTCCAGTCGATTTAAAGCGGGAACGGAAACGTTGAAAGAAACAACATTTTAAAAGTTTACAATGGCTGCCTGAAAAGTTGTCCAGTTGCCTCTGAGGAAACGCTCAGGTAACAACCCTGCGAGTTCAGTTAAAGTGTTTAAGTTAGCTTCACAAATTATATCAGCAGAGAGGCTAAGCGGTGGAGCTGCTGAATATCCTCTATGAGAAGGAGAGTAAACGTAAGTACAGTTTATATTAAGACGGTTAAATGTTATTAAAACAGCAAACGTATCGTTTAATCTCAGTTAAAGTTACGGCTGGCACACATGTCGCCAATTAGTTTAGTTTGTGTTGCACTTTTTGCCTTGTTTGTAAATAACTATCTTTGTTTATACACAGGGAGCTGATGACAATCTTATGGGGTAGACGAGAGGACAGAAAAACGTTTCCTCTCGATTAAAGATAATATAATGAAACCAAAATGCCCTCAGAAGTATTCGGGACCAAACTGGCAAGGTACTGATGTTGTTAGCTGTCGTTTTACAAACTTTTACATGTTTAACATTGAAGTCAGACTTTCACTCCTCGTTACATTAAAGGTTTTTAGTATACTTAAATCATTCCTGATGTATTTAGTATTTATTCTTAGAACTTTTAGAAGAATCGTGTGCACATATTCATAAAGTAATTACAATTTTTTTTAACAATCTTTTACTCTTTAAACTTTTAGTTCTATATTTTTGGATATGCTTATTTGCAGTGTAAAATAATCTTGAAATTCAGGGTAAGTAATCTGTCAAGCTGATAGTGTTGTTAACAGCTTTTGTACCAACTTCTAATGTCAACTGCTCGTCTTAGTCTAAGTTTCTGAGATATTAGCCATATAGATAAAGCAACGCTGGTTGACACCGGGCTTATGATGCTTCAACACTAAAGACGACTCAGTCTCCAGAAAGTGTCTGTCAAAGCTTCTTGAAGTGTTCTGTGATATTTTGTTGCCAGTTTAAAAAAAATACAAATCACAGTTTAGTTTTAGAGAGCTATGTTTTTATTTAACCTCTAAGGTTATTTCACTCTTCTCAGGGGGACTGCTTCTGCTTATACTAGGGTTTTACTGGTATCGGTTGGCAACAACTTGCTTTTCTTTGATTTTAGTAAAGGATTTTTCCTTTGAGACTTGTTTAATCATAAGTCTGTAAAGCCTGAGCAATGGATGCATTAATGAACCAGCAGCACCAACCTCTCACTTTTTTTTTTTTTTTTTTTTTTTTTTTTTTTTTTTTTTTACAAATCTTGAGTAGAGATTCTTTTAGAAATTGAGACTGGTCAATCAGTCACAAATGCAAGCACTTTTTACTTTGCCGAACATGTTTGCCCATATAAAACATTATACATGTTTTGCAGTCAGATTGCAAGTATTTCTGCAGCTGTCAATATTTGCTCATCAAATTACAAGAAAATAGTGCCCAGGTCACCAAAAATGTGGCAACGTTGTTTCCAAAGTCTGTTAATTGACTATACATAGATTGATTGAATTAATGTACTAACAGCTAATTCATGATAGATAACTGACACAACTGCTGAAATACTTGAGCAATGGAGTTTTATTGTTTAACCTCCCGAAACTATCATGATATCTTCTTTTTTTTTTTTTTTAGGAAAAAGTGTAAACACGGCTGAAAAGACAACTGCGAGCCAGGCAAAGCAAAGGTCACTTTTGTCTTCTGCACTAGTCAGACCTTTCGCTGGAAGAGTGTTTTATTTGGACTTGCCCTCAAATAAAACAGCTGAGACGCTGGAGAGTGATATCAAAGAGCTGGGAGGGGTAAGGCAAAGGCTGTTGGGTCTTTTTTGCTCTCTGTTCTGTATTTGGCATCTTCATATTACAGAATATAATTCAGTCCTTGAAAATTCAACATTATGGTTTGATATGTGATGATTGTAGAATGTCATTTTACAGTGTAACTTTGGTTTTTGCAAAATAGCTTTTTTACCCCCCAGTTTAACATAAGTAGACAGAACACATAAATTCCTGTGATACAGCACTTTCCCATAGGGTGGTGAGAAGTTGAGTATTTGGTTGTTTGCGCAGTATAACTAACCACTGTTTGTAAACTGAAAATCATCTTTGTCTGCCTTTTTAATTTAGAAACTATGTAATATGAGAAACCACAAACAAGATGACAAATCTGTAGACGTATAAAATGCCATATTTTGTTACTTGATGGTTTTTAGTAACCTGAGTTGAATAAGGATACTAATTAGTTTCAGAACTCTTGGATACTCGTATGCATTTGTAGCTTTCCTGAAACGTTTCTTCTGTTTTCCCCTGTTCTGTTACTTAGACTGTTGAGAAGTTCTTCAGTAAGGAAATTAAGTATCTGGTATCCAACAAGCGGGAGGCGAGGTACGTGCATCGCCTCAGACAGGACTCACCTGTCCCCAGCCCAGATTCTGGACAAAGTTCACCACATCCTCGCTCAAACTCGCACTGTGCTCGCAAATATGTGGACAACAGGAAACACAAGTCCCAGGGCCAAGCAGATGCAGTGAGTCCAGATCTGCATTTCATGAACCACAATGCACATACTGTATTTTTAAAGGTTTAAATCTATGTTTTAGATAGGTTATTAATGTAACTTTTATTTTCTTGCTGTTTTACAGTTTGTCACAAGCAGAGGAAAGTCATTGGTGGAAAGAGTAGTGAAAGAGCAGGTCTGTTACATTAACAAAAATTTTCTTACTTTGGAGATTTAATGTCCTTTATCTATGCTAACACTCATTTGTCCTTTTCAAGGGGAGGATACAGGTGGACAGGATCCTGTCAAATGCTCTGGAATGGGGGGTTAAAATCCTCTACATAGATGGTAGTTTGCGTAGTATAACCATTTTATTTATTCTAAAAGTGTTTTCTCCATTGTCTCAGAGTGATCTTGTAATTTACTTTTCATTGACCATGTTATTTTAATACCCATTGCAGATGTAATGGCATACGTTCAGAAGAAAAAGATTTCCAGCAGTCAGGTTTCAGCTGCTGCCAAAACAAGTGTAAGTGTACTGGTCAAACATTGTAAAATAAAAAATAAA
>JAOXYM010000006.1:14277594-14304600 GCA_028567055.1 Leptatherina wallacei | reverse complement strand
TATATATATAATATTATTATTATTATTATTATTATTTTTCAATCATTTTAACAGGTGAAAACAGAGTTGGCAGCAAAACAAGGTTTTCAGAAAGGCAAAGGTAAAAAATCTTTTCCTTGACTAATTATCTATTTATTTAAAAAAATAAATCCAGCTTATCTTGTTATTAACCAAGCTCATGTTTAAGTTAGAAATGTTCAAGGCTCATATTCTTGTTGTTTAAACACTTGACGATGTTTGCAGGAGGGCGGATAAGTAAACCTTTTGTCAAGGTTGAGGATTCAAGCCGGTAAGAGACAGTTAATCAAAAGAACCTGACTTTAGCTGACAGAACCATGTACTGTCTTTAAAAGTATTGACAAATAAAAAGTCTTTTCTCTTTTCAGACATTACCGTCCACTTTACCTCACAATCGCAAACATGCCTGAGTTCAACTTCAGCACTGTTGCTCCTTGTAGTCCATTCTACCTCGAGGACAAAGATCCTACTGGAGCTAAACAGCGGGGGCACAGGTATTGTGTTTCATCACTCCTTTTACTTTTTATGTCTAATGTATGATATACTTCACTTTAACCTGTCATCCGACATCACTGTGTGCTTTAAGTGGATGCATTTGAAATTGCTCACGTCCCCAAATCTCGCTTTAACTTTCAGTATCTTTTTAAATGGAAACTGAATTCTGAATTCACAAGCCAATTTAATTTTGTGATTTTTAACCAGATTAATATTCAGTCCAATTGAAATATCTGTAGATTTGAATAGTACTTAACCTCACAAATTCAGGTGATATTGTTGGGAGCATTCAAAGTCTGAGTGAAAAGTTGCTCATGACCTGATAATTAATTTCTTGTCATTTTTATTTTGTTAATCATCTGGTAACAGAGCTACGAAAGCTTCAGCCAGTGAAGAGAAAGCTCAAGGTCGAAAGAAGAACAGAGACAAAAAACGAGGCGGTTACTGCGAGTGTTGCATGATCAAATATGACAAGCTCACAATGGTAAGTGTTCAACTTGTTAAAGTTACCTTGTCACACACAAAACATGGTATGTTTTAGATTTAGGGGTTTTTAAGTTACTGAACTTCCATTTGTTTTTATTTATTAATCAGAAGAGGTTTTCTGTCTTTTTTTTTTTTTAAATCTTTAGATTATATTTAAAAGCTGAATGCAGCCTCTTTTTTTTTTTTTTGTAAAAGAAAGAAATAAAGCCAGTGCAGAAGTGACATAAAACTGCACTTTATTTAATGGCTGACATACAGCAACTCCTGTAGTTAGTTAGAAATGTGCATGTCTTGTCAGTCTTGTCTCGTCTGGAACTGTTTCACCAAAGCATTTAATATATGCAGATCAGATTTTGAACAAGACACGTGTCTTTTAGAGTTTGTGTTTTCAGATAAGTTGAGCGAGAGAATATGCCCACAAATTTCAGAACACTCTGTATAGCTGCTCACTGCCTCCTTCACCATATCACCCAACATATCAGTAATGTTGCCATAAGCTCTATCCACAATTCAATGTGAAAAAGTTATGAAAAGTAAGAAAAGAGGGGTTCTTACTGCAGTTGAATCTATAATGTAGTTTAAGTGAAACTAATCAAGCTTATCTATAATTGTGACCCGACAGGAAGAGGAAATGTGCTGTTGTGGTTAATGTAATCATGAAGATAGAGCTCATTGTCAGTCTCTGCTGCCCTGTTAGATTAAGTAAATTGCCATTTAATAGTTAACAATTAATGTGACAGGAGGGTTAAAAAATATTTTGTGTGTGTTTAGGGGCTTGTGCAATAGAGAAAATTGTGCATTTAGTGGCTTTCACATCCGAGTAATTTTTGTTCAGCATCTGCAGAGTGAGCGACACAAGGCTTTCTGTAAGACCGACGAATACGCTGTGGTGGACAGACTGATTTCAACCCTGCACTGCAATTTCATCAACATCAATACTGATGTCAATAGGTGATTTTTATTTTTTATTTTTTTTCTTCCTTTTGAGACCATCATCTAAACATTAAGCAAGAGAAAAATGTATATAAAGCTAACTCTCCTTACCAACTTTCCTATTTGTTTTTACAGCCGTCTATTCCACTCAATTAATTTAAGATTTTTCTTTCTTTCCCACTAGACCAAAATGTAGTGTTTCCTCTGTTCTCGTTGCTCCTGGACCATGCAAGAAAACTGACCCAAGCTGCGCAGGAGATGTTGATTGCTCACAGACTGTTAAAGTAGAGGAGCACTGGACTGTTGATGGATCTAAGGGATCATATTCAGGACAGAAAATAAAAATGGAATCGACTTTAGACACTGATCCGCTGATTCAAGTAAAAGGAGATTGGAGGAACTGTTTTACTTATTCGGATAGGTTTAAGCATAAGCCTCATGTTTGTGAACAAGGACACACACAGAACTCTTTGACTTCTTGCACACAAAAAGCTGAGCATGCTCAGATTCCTCTGTTGAAGTCAGAAACGGCACCCTCTGGAGGGGAATTACTGCCCACAGTTCCCTTCAAAGGCACCCAGGTCAAACTGGTAGACCAGATGCCTTGCAAAAACACAAACTGCTCAACGTCTTACAGCACAAACATACAGAGTGAAGAATCTGCAAAAGACATCAATTGTACGACACATCTACATGAAGATATCAGTAAGCATACATTACTGCCTGATGTTGTCCAGGAGAGAAATACATTTTCAGAGAAGCTGCCTGAAAAAGAAGAAGCAAGTCTACCTTCACAAAGCTTCTCCCCAGTCAGGCAAATTCAGCGGAAAATCAGAGTTTATAAGCACAAAAGACGGAAAGTGGACACAAACATGGAACATGTGACATCAAGTGTTCCTGACAATGCCGTACTGAGACTGTGGGAACTTTTCCAGTCCAGCGACGATATGGATGTAGAGTTTCATGGATTTGCAGACAGAGAACACATGAACTAAAGGGATAAACTGGACCTTCAGAACCATTATGTAGAATTATTATGTGTGTGTTTGTATGTGTATGTATGTGTGTGTCATATTTAACTCATTCAAACCCAAAGAAAATGTTAACAATGAATTTAAGACCAAAGCAGTGTTTTGGGAACAGTCTTGTAAAAGCCAATCATTTTCTGCAAAATAAGATGAAATTGCCTTGATTTTTAAAAACCTGATTTCCCAGCTTCTGTTATAATTTAAAATATTTTCTAAATTATTAATTTTGATGTTACATTTATTGGTGTTGAAGACCTTTAAAAATGATGGTCTTCATAGCTGTGAAAGCGCTCCAAACATTACTGGCTCTAAAAGTTGGACACATGCAGTTTTATGTCTGAATGGGTTAAAGAAGGTGAAAAGTCCATCTCTCTTCCTTTTTTTTATGTCAAATGAATGGTAGCTGCTTTTGTAATTTAACACTTTCTTCATAGCACATGTAAGATTAAAATGTAAGAGGCTACAACAGTGGCAATGAAATGTGAATAGAAATGAACTTTTGTCCACTGTTTTCTGTGCAAATATTAATTTGTTATTTTGATTCTAACTTAATTTTATATCAAAGTGGACTAGAAATTGAACAATTTCTTTGAAAACAAACAATTCCCCAACAGTGAAATCTAAAGCTATTAAGTGTTATTGATGTGAACTTGAAATAGTTTTTTTCAGTCTGAACACCTAAAGATCCATCTGCAGCTTATCGGGTTGTCTTTTATCTTTCTCTCTTCTGCTTGTTTTATGTTGAATAAAGGAAATTGACAAGATGTAATGGCTGAGATCTTATAAGATAGATGATTGCATCAGTATTTCAAAAACAGATATATTATGGGGCTGCTGGTACTTATTGCAACAAAAAAATGCCTGTCTATGAGACACTGAGTAGGTAAATGATCCGGAGGCTGAATGTGTGGTATTTGACCTTAAATGTGACATTTTATGCACCCTCCTAAGTATGCTTTTTATGACCTGCACTCACATTTTGTTTTCTGATGCATTAGCTCAGGTTTTCCCTTCATTTAGTACATAAGTGCTATACCGTTGTTCACCCCGACTATCTAATGGATTTGCAGGGTCACATGGGACTCTCTGTGCCACAGACATTAAGAAAATGAACATCACTATGTTATGAGGTAAAATCCCAGCAATACAGCAAATTAAGAAGGTAAAGCACTGCTGAATACAGACATTGAAATCCATTCTGCTCTGTAACTGCACCTTCCTTGTACATATATCTGCCCAAAGTAAGCTTATCATATGTATGCCATTACTATTACTACCCCTAGATTTTGTAAGGTTTGGCCAATAACTTGCAAGATACATTAGGTGCTCTAAATTATATTTCCAGTAACTGAACAGTGTCACAAGTGTTTCTAGTCCTTATTGAATGGGTTAAGAATAATCATTTTTGTTATTGGTTGTAAAATCCACTCTTTTAATATTTTCTAAATAAATGAAACCGTATTGCCTAAACCATGCAGAAATGTAGGCATTTTAAAAATTAATATGTAAATGTGCATGCATGTGTTATTTTGTATTTTCATACAGTTCACTAGTGTTTTGGGTTCAATTTGTACACACAACCAAGCAAAACACTAAACTACATAGGCATTGCATGGGCTTTAAAAAATGTATTTATTTATCTCTGCTTTTAGCATAGTGCCCTTGTTGCTCTCAAATGCATACTGAGTCTGTGCCACTGGCATTAAAAAAAGCAGGAGCATTGATTTTTCTCTTGAGGTCCAAGCACAGCAATATAAAAGGGTAAGGCACTGCTGAATGCTCACATTATGCAATGATTGGACAAAACATTAAATCCACATTTCAACTGCTCTGACCCATTTGAGCATAAATGTGGGACCTCGGGGTTTAGGGAACAACCCCTTGGCCGCTTGTTATGTTCCTTAAGCTGTAGCTGAGCATTATTTCCCCTCTCAGGCACATATGGGTTATACTTCACCAAGGCTTTAGTAGTATGTGTAAAATAAAAATCCAAATGAACATGTGGACCCAAAGTTTCCCAGCATGATATTACATTGTAACAAGATAAACAGTAATGTCAGTCTGTCAGGGATTTTGATGTTGGAGCTGATCACTGTTGTCTTTGTAGATGTTCCCACACAGATATTAAAAGTCCAAAAATTCTACCTTCCGCATAAGTGTAATTTCATAAACAAAGCATGAACACAAAGAAACACTATATATGTCTATGTAGTTTGCAGAGACTAACAGGCAAATGTATACACCTGCAGGACAAATTTAGAATCTGCAATCTGAAAAGGGCAACCAAAGCAATACAGGCATGCTAAGACACTTAAAGGCTCCAGCTCTGGGTGGCTGGCAAGGACAGATTAGTTGTGCCCATGGGACATAGTCCTAGGGGTCAAATTAGTCAGGGCGCACCTGATTTTTATCTCAGAAATATAAGATGTATTCTAAAAGAATTGGGGCTCATATAGACCTTAATGCACACAGAATTACTAAAAAGGGTAAAAACAAACATTGAAAATAAAAGGTAGATAACAACAAAACCTGGGCCAAAAGAAGATGAAGCAAAAAGAACAAGACAGAATGTGCACACAAAATTGTGCCTAACAAAAAAATCACAAAGGAGAGTTGAATAACTGGGGCAAAAAGCAAACAGATGAAGCATCGCCATAATGGATACAAAAGAATTCTTCATGACTAAAAGAAATGAAAACACCAAAGTGGTGGGCTGCAACTGTAGAAAATGACCATAAAGATGCTGGATAAACAAAACTGAAAAATAGAAAAAAAAAGACTTAAATGAGAGCATATACATAATAAACTGTTGGAGACTAACAACACAAACCACAAATTATTTCTGAATGTTTGTGGTTGTTTTGTGCCTCAATCTGGGTGTATTAAGTAGTGGAGGCTCATATACAACTCTGCAGGATGCTGTTTTTTGATTATCTTTTCATGATAAATGAGTTTGTAAATGTGGCCATTGTTATGTTGTTCACATCTTTTTCTCATTCATAATTTGTCTAATGATGATTTACTTTTAATAAAGACAAACAAGGGAAATCAGATGTTTCTCTGGATGTAGAGTAGCTGTCCAATAATCAGACAAAATGTAACGTTGTGCCTGAATGTCCTCATCAAACAGTCATTTTTGGGATACATTTTTTTCTCACCATCTCACTAATTGGGAGATTTGATAAGATGCTCTGGGGGAAGTCCTTACAGGTTTAATATGAAATGACACAAGTATTCAGATAAAAAGAGCAATGTTCAAGGCATAAACAAGAAACCTGCCCAAAGGGGATTTTCTTATTAATCTGAAAAATGTCTCATTTTGCTGCAGCTTTAAAGGGAAAACAGTTGGGCCTACTCTATTAAAGAAAGCCATATTTTTTTATCACTTTGTTTATCTCTTTACAGCTTATTGTCTGATTTCTTTTCTTCATTTGGTTGGGTGGAGACTTGGCAGATGATGGAGTGACTCATGATAATAACAGGCAGAAGTGTGCAGGAATGGCGCTCCTGCCGTAATTTAACCTGGATGAGCTTTTCTGTCGGTCCAGTCGGTGGAAGACCGGGCCCTTCAGTTTTTCTCCATCCTGCCTCCGCTCATATTTATGCATTAGGCGTTTCTGCAGTGAGCTGCTGGACATTGATGTGTTTTTAGGAGGTGTCCCCACTCCTCCCTCCCTCTCCGTCTCTCTCCTCCCCGCCCCTCCTCCGATCCGGTCTCGGTGCGCTCAGACGCGCTCGGCGTTCAGACTCGTAAGCACCCCGATGGCCCCCCATCAACGGGATCGCGCTAACCATACGATCTACCCCGGCTTTAGGCTCCCCTAGCGAAGGCAGGACCACGACAGCCTCCTCTTGGAATACCGCATTGTTTCTTAATTTCCAGCCGGAGAGAGAAAGGAGGAGATGATGATGATGCGCCCGCGATGGTGGATTTCCCTTTTGTGCGTCTATGCACTGATGCACGTCGGTCACCAGAGCAGCCCTGATGCCCGGACTGGTAACTGATACTGTTTTGGATATTACGTGTATTATTTGGCGCTAATACATCGTGAAGTCCCTATCAACAGGCCTGTGTTTATTTCATTTTATCAGCCTCAGTTGCTTCTGAGCAACATCTCCACTATGCACGCAGCCTATAGATGTTTCATGTTATCAAAGGAAATGGAACCGATCGACATTTCAGATGGCAATGTTTTCAGTGAATGTGCTTCTATCACTGCAGGTTTCCGCACGCGGGAGCAGGCGGATAATGAAATCGGTGTTTTTACTCTGTGCAGGAGACGCCTTGTCGAGCTATAAGGCTCTCCGAGATGCGGGCAGGTTTGTCGGGAAGGAGGACACAGTGCCTCTTCGCCTGCTCTACAGCAGGCACAACCACAGCCAGATCACACATGATGAGCTCAGTACCAGAGTTAAGGCCAGCCCCGACTCCACGCAGGTAGGTGTACGGTGTTTTCAAGTTGTCAGGATGGAAAGAGGAATGTCCGCATGGAGGATGAGCTGGAAAGATGCATATCTCTGTTTACAGCTTGCATATCTTCCATCTAGCCTACTCATCTCCTCCCCTGCTTACGTTCAGAGCGTGGATTAAAAATAGTAAATGAATAGCAAAACAGTGCATTTAGACAGAAGCGGGTCGCATTTGCACCGGGTGCAGGTGCTATATGGGTCATTACTGCCTTCTCAACCAAATTAGAAAATAAAAACAGGTTGTCCTGAATATAAGTCCGTTAAAATATCCATTTTACTTAAAGAACCTTTTGTAGGTGCAGTTTTCATTGAGCGCACTGACATAGATGTACAATGGTCTCGTGTTCAATCAGGATAATCAATAATTTGATGATCACTTTTCACTCAGCAGTATTTTTAAAAAACACTATTTGTGAAGGAGTGTCCAGAAGCGAGCCTGATTGATTTGCATTGTCAGCAGATTTTTTAGCCCATCATATATACATACCACTATTAGCTTGCTGTTTGATAACTTTTAAAAAAATGAAACTTAAAAAAAAAAAAAAAAATCAATGAGACACTTGTTTTTAATGTCCTTTTAGAAACAGAATCAGCAGTTTATCCACCAGAGGGCACTGAAAACTATTTTTTAACAGTAAAATGACCTAATCAACACTAATAACCAATTTAAGTTGACATTATTCAAAAATATATCTTTCTGTATTTAAAAGTTCTTTTAACTCTTACAGTATCGTTTCCCCAGTAAAACACAATCCTCAGGCTTTGCTAGTTCAATATGTGAATATTTATACCAATTATCTAGGATATGTCCTCTGAAAAGGGTCAGATTAGCCAAAGTCAGTCATAAATTTGGAAAGGTTGTAAATATTAACCATCATTTTCAGTAATTTAATGTTACGATGTGCAGGAGGCTGGTTGTTTGGATGGCAGGGCCTATCTGGATATAGTAAAGTTGGCTAAGCATGGGATGAGCTGTATTTTGGGCATGAACAACCACAAAATCAATCCTATAGCAAAACAATGTAGAAAGTTCTAGGTAATAATCCTACTTCAGCCCTTTGGTTGCGCCTTTGATGACCGATACAGTGCAATGATAAAATCAGTAGAACTGTTTACTGAGTCAGTTTGGTGAAGCAGCATGTTTGCTGGGTGCCGTTCAAGAGATGAGTCAATTAACATGGTGCAAACTGGTCATGCGTTTTTAATTTATAAGCCTTTGGCTTGTGTAGGTTAGCTTATTCAGGGTTCAGGGAGTGGAGAGGGCTACAGATGGTAGCAGGCAGGGAGGTGTTAACCCTTTGTGGCTCCCACACCTAAGACACAGATGCAGCCCTATGGGTAAACAAGCCAACTGGAGCCATCTGCCATCACAGATGATTTTGATTTTCTCTTTCTGATGCTGATACTAATTTCATTGCAAGTTTGTAACACAGGCTTGCTTTGAATTCTGTTTCATAAGCAGGAGACTAAGTTCTACAGAACAACAGAGAAGTTTCCTACTCAGATTTGAGTTCAGATGATCACAAAAATGACCAAAGCCCCAAGATTTTCACGAGTCACTCTTTTGTCTTCAAGTTATTAAGATTAGCATACAGTTCTAGAATTTATAGACTAGGATACATGTTTATAGTATAATATCACTTCACTTTTATATGCTTTAATCGGGTGAAAAAGAATAATAGAATAAGATCTTTGTGCCTTTTGATGTATTAAGTTGTGATTTATTGCAACACTTTCAGTAGCATTCCAGCTCTTGTCTCTTTCACTCCTTTTCAAAATGTTTTATGCCATCTCATAGCTTTAGAAGAGCTTGCATTGAGGCAGTTATTACACCCTCAGAGTTCAAAAAGATCTATAAAATGTACATAGCAAGTGAAGAAGAAATCAAGGATAGGCGGGGTAGGAGAGATGCAATGGCGACTTTGATTTGATGTGTTCCAAGTCGTCTGTTCTCCAGAGAGCTGAAACTTGTGATGTTACTTGGACAAAGTTTGATCAGTTATTGGCTGTTTTTAGATTAATGGCCTAAAAACAAATCTGTCAAATAGTTCTTAAAATGTGTGACACGCAGGAAGTTATTTATAGGCTTGCGTTGCATCGCCTATTTTCAGTTTGAGATTCAAACACAACTGAATGAGCAGTGGGAAGTTCAGTGAGCTGTGCACGTTGTTTTGGTGGAAAAGCAAACACTTAAAGTGGAGTCATCCCAAGTATGAGTGTGTTGTTTGGCATGCGTCCCTGCCTGCCTCTCTGCACAGAGGATTGATAGCACTTACAGTCATACTCAGACAATTATGAGTGGAAAGTCAGGTCTGCAAAAGTCAGAAATCAATGAAGAAGAGTCAGTAGTGGTTTCTTAGTATTGGCCCGGCTCTGTCCAGATGGGATGTGCTTTCATTAAGCGCTATTACTGGTACCTCCTCCCATCATGGATCCAATCTGCCAGATTAGATTTCATTACAAGTGTAGGATTGCCATTCGTACATGCTCACACTGAAACTCGTGCATTCTCTTTTCTGCTCATATATGCATTGACTAGGCAGAGGCACACTTCAGCAAACAATAGTCTGTGTCACTGGGGACATTGTTGGACTGAGGTCATCCTTGGGTGAGCAGAGGGGCACTTCCTGAAATGGAGAGAAAAAAACAGAAAGAAAAAACACCCCTCCTCCCCTTGTTATCATTCAAACTCCGATCTATAATAAAGGTAGCCCGTGGGCCAAGCTGAAGGGGGAAGGGTGAGTAATGTTTAAGGTCAGAGTCTTCTGGACCTGCAGGAATTATAGTTGGGAGTTCTCATTGACCCCAAGGGTTGTGTAATAAAGCCCGTGCCATATGTGCCCAACACTGAAAATATCAGACCCTGCTCAATCCATATTACTCATGTAATCTATGTAATACACATTGCAGAAAAAAATGTGTATTTCTGCGTGTGGACGTAGTGGCTGACAAAGAAAACATCATAACTCAAAAAGGTAACTGATTCAGCTTCAGTTCAGAAATTTATGAGAATAATTCAAACAAAAAACTATAGTAATTATTTACTTGACTTCACTATTATGGAGTGATTGCATCAAAGTTAGCAAGTTAGCTAAATTTTGACATTCAAGTGACATACTTGCATCCTTCGCAGAGATTCATCTTCAGACAAAGAAAACAAACCTTGATGACTTAATGGACAGTCTCATTCTTATTGCTGATTTATGCTGAAAATTAACATGTAGCCATCTATCACTGTAGATGAGAGCTGACTTATGGGAATGCAAATGAACTGAACCATGAATATGATTATGACTACTTTCAGTAGGATCTTGCCTGGTCATTGCTGGGATAGGCTCCAGCCCCCCCTGCAAACCTTGCATTGGAATAAGCGATATAGAAAATGGATGGATGGATACTTTCAGTAGGAGTAAATAACTTGTGTTCTGTGAATTTTTAGGTGGACCATGTGGCCCAGGCAAGCTTTCAAGTTGATGCTTTTGGAAGCCAGTTCATTTTGGATGTGGAACTGAATCAGTGAGTATCAATCTGCCTGTGTGTTTATGTTGGTAGCTGGCTGTCTGTATCTGTCCATCTATTGATGTCTCTATCTTTATAGCTTGATGTCTTGTTTCTCTTGCATATGGTCATGTCTAGCTGATAGCTACAGTATTGTGTGTGATTGAAAGTAGTTTAATTTTCCTTGAAATGATCATGATCATGGCTTGGCTTGATTTTTAAACAACAGGAGTCATGCATCATTCTAATTGAAATGCAGATTTTTGAGTTGAAATTCACTTCACGTTTTCATTCAGCTTGAATCCCTCAAGCTCATATTGCACATTAAACTAATACTTTGCTTAGCTTTCTGGTTAAGTTGGTCATCATTGTGCAGCAGGACTAAAGTCATATTTTCCTGCTCCCTGTAGTGCCTTTTATTGCTTGTTTTTGGAAATGCATAGAGCACATTAATAACTACTGTCAGTGTGTGCCAATGCAGGCTGTTGTATGGTGAATGACCGTGCTGTATATGTGCCTATGCTGAAGTGCGTTTGTATGTCTGCAGCAGGTCAGTTATTGTGTATTTGAGTGTGTGTGTGTGTGATTTAGAGGTTCCATCATAATAGGAAGTGATTTACAGCAAAGGCTGAAATGCTGCCCTGTCAGACACTGATATTGATCACATCTGTGCTGATGGAAAGTGAGCTGCTCTTGCTCCGTATTTCCTCTGTCCCTCTCACTCTTATTCTCTTTTTGCCTCCAACATTTTTACTTTTTTCAGATAGACCTCTTTTTGTCTTCTCTCTGCTTCTTTACTGTCTCACTTAAGTCAGTAAAACTGAAACTTGAAAACTTGGCACACACATGCAGTGACACTCTCTGCATGCATGTCACAGCAGAAATCACTCCCCTGCTGAGTAAAATGTTACATCACAGGAATTCCCAGGTTAGGAGGATATGTTTCTGTAAAGCCTGCCGATCACAGCGTGATGCATTGTCCAGTCTGGGAAATGGATGTTTCAGGTGTACGTATACATGTGCGCAGAAGCTGTAGCACATGCACAGACGTGCATCAGCGCTTGGCTGGGCTACTAAATGCGGAGTGATTATTCATCTGTGACACATTGTGTGATTACTGCTACATCATCCCAACTGGATGCGCTGAAGAAATGTTTAAATTGAAAGAACACAGAAATACAAATAAAAAAAAAGATATTTATGACTTCATTTTTTTTTACTTGAATAACTTCAGCAGAACATCATATTTATAAACACTTATAACTCTCTCATTGCAAAGCCTTGATTAATGGTTATTTATTGGTATTGCACTTTGTGTTGAAGCCTGAGGTGAATTTTGCACAATCTAATTTATAAGATCAGTATACCAGGAATAATCAATATGCTTAGTAATTTAGGGATATGTCAAGACAGGTGCCGTCACTTTGAAATTATTTTAGATATATATCACAAGTGTGTAAATTAGAAAATAGAACCAGAAAGAATATTTCAGCATAATTCTTTTTTGACTTTGTTTTTTTTAAGCTCAGCATCTTCTGTGAATCAAACGTAAGCGTGTGCAGAAGTGATCTTAGGCACATTTTTAAATGAAACTGGCAGTGAGCCGTGAATACTTAAGAGTAAATTAGCCTCCAAGCAAACTGCCAGACAGCTCGGTGCAACTCTCATTAAGAATAAGAGACAGAGATAAATGCAGTTTAACATTGTGCTGTGAGACTTTTAACAGATTCTTTCCCCCTAAAAATCCAGATATGCTGTGTAGAACTGAAGTGACTTGTTAGCTGACAAAATTAAAATAATTATTTAGTTAACTGATTTCTGAACAACCCTTTTTGAGCCAAATATTTCTTGGGTAAAGCTTTTCAGGTGGCAGATAATCTGATTTATGTTGAAGAGCTCTGAAGGTTTTACACTGTTTATTTGGTATTATAGAATACCTTCTTTTTAGTTATGGGATTTATTTATGCGCATTTTTATATTTTGACTTATGGACATTTGATTGGCACTGAATCGGTATTGATTATTTGCTAATTTATTAAAGCCTTTCAACTTCAGTGGTAGATATGATGCTTTCTGCCTTTGTTCCCACTGTCGAGTTTTGAACTATGTGCTTTGTTTTGTTCCTCTTTTTACATTAATCTCATTTCATATTTTGGTTTGTGATGATGTTGTATTTTTCTGGATTTTTAGCATTTCATTTTGTCCTTTTGGATAAACTTGCTTGTTACTAATTGAAGCAAATTTATCAATTTTATTTTTTCTAAGTGCAGTTTGGTGTTCTTCCTTTTTGGGGGTGTTTTTGTGTGTCAATGTCTGCACCTGACATTTGTCCTGCTGCCCTCGTCTCTCCTCTCTCCTGTCTGTCCGCCTCGTCCACACTCTGCGTTGAACTGATCCCACGTTTCACAGTCACACTGAATTTGTTTACAGAAAGTTTTTATTCCAGACAGAATGATCCCAGCCGATGGGGTTGTGTGGGTACATTAGTTGGAGGCGTTTTAACTCAATGAGCCAACACTGCTTTTTTGGCTCCCAGTTACCAAAACTGATATTGCGATGGTCAATGAGTGTCACTGCAGCTGGGCATTTTTGTCGGTTAGATTTGCCATTGGCAAACAAGAGAAATATCTTTTTCAGATTTCTTTTTGAGGAAGGTCTCAAGTGCTACATTACATGTTTTTATCATAATTTTTCCCTCTTTGCCTAGAGGTAGTGATTACCCTTGCACTGTGAACAATGCATGTGTAGGCGTTTTGTTAGAAAGTCATACAGCAGTACCTCTCGGATACATGTTGACTGTTATATATAGTTTTCTTGCTTTCAGTTATGAAGATGTGTTAGTCGATTGTTTTGGTTCAGCTTACAATAATGTTGGATGGATGACCAGAAAAGTTTTGTGCAGACATTCATGGTTTCCTGATGTTGATTCCTTCCACTGGTGATCCCCTGGCTTTTTGTTCACCAAATACCTGAGAAGATAATGATGTTCCCACCATTCACAGTACCACCCTAGTCTCAAAAGAAAAAGCTATGACATTTTACTTTAAATGGGACAAGCACATGTGTAATAATGAGGTCTGCATTCCAGTTAAAAGAAGTTCTGCTTTCAAGCATGGTCTACACTAACTAGCATGCACGGGTGTAGAAGTGGAATGCAGCCCTAATTAAAACACATCAGATGAGCACTATATATTGAAGTATTTGTTAACATATAAATATATTATGATCACAATATTCAACATTGACATTGCATATTTCATGGTTGCTTCTTAATGTTGTGCAGCCTTACCAAGGCTGTTTTGTCCTGTTGGCCAGTATTCACATGACATAAAGGGAATCATGAGCCATGAACAATAAAGTGTGTGAGATTTTTTAATATTACATTACAGCAGACTCTAATTGTGAAACTGTGGTTGATATTTCCCTTTTCTCTTTTTCCACATATATGATCATATCTTATGCTTACAGAGTTGATTACTTTTTCCATTCCCAGTGACACATCCACCAAATTCTTCATCTTCCTTTTCAGAATGTCCCACCTATCCCACTGTGCACTTTTTAAAAAACATGGAAAAGTTACTCTTCAGTTTTGGCACCAAGACATAGTGTTTTTATAGATTTATTTCTCATATATTGTCATTAATTAAGTATAAAATTTATACTGTAGTCACTCTTTCATTGGTAACAAGTCGTATTGATACAAACCACCCATCTGAAGAGTGAGCGTCTACAGGGATGAAGTGAAGGAGTTGAGAGGCCATGGGGTCTTATTGCTCCCCTCACACTCTTTGTCTCCCTCAACTCCTCTATCTCTACCACTGAAGGCAATTTGCCATTCATGGAACAAGAGTGCATTGAAAATGGGCTCATGCTTGGGAGGGGGTAGCCTCTTTTTTAAAATCATCCTCATCTCCAGCCCACATATACACAGACACACATACACACATGTGCAAACACACGCGTCACCACCCTTGATGGCCCAACACCCACCCACTCCTACTACCCATTTACCCCACCCCTCCCACCTGCTCTAGCTGAATAATAGATGGTGCTATAACATTGGATTTTTCAAAACACCTCAATCAATTGAACAAATAGCAAAGCGGCTCAGACCTGGTTTGTCCTGGTGATTACATAATTATATGATCCAGATTATTGAAGATAAGTGTTGTATGATGTCTGTACACTTTTCATGATAAAAAAAAAAAATCATCCTTACTAGATTCATCCAAATGCAGCATTGCTGGATAAACATTGCTTGGACGATGATCCAGAACATACTGAGAAAGAAATCTAGGTGCTTTTGGAGGTTAAGAGGTGAAATGACCAAATTTCAGCTTAATCTCAATAAGTTGAGATTCAAGGTTGAGAACTATCTACTGGTTTTTCTACTTCCTTTCCTGTTAAAGATTCTTGAAAGAACTTTTTTCAAACAAGTCAGACTTCTTCTCACAGAACATCCTCCCAGATCAAAATCAGTTGTATCAGTGGAGTTCCATTGTGACAGAGGCCCTAAAGGCAGCTATAGCTGCAGTACTGTTCTCTGTTCTATGGTTGGACTTCTCTGCGGCTTTTGGTATGGTAAATCCCATCATCTCACTATCTGTGCTTCTCGAGACAGGGATCTCAAAAGTGTACAGTCTTGTTTTAAACCGAGTTGGGTTGCTTCAAAGTGTCAGTGCACGGAAAAACAATAGTAATCCTTTGCTACTCTTCTGGGGTGTCCCAAGGTTCAGTATTGGGACCTCCAATATTTCTAATAAGCACCACCTCCCTGGGCCCTGACATCCAAACGCATGACTTCTCTTTTCACTGCTTTGCAGATGATACTGAACTGTACCTTTGTACCCATCACTCCCACCAGATGACCCTTTAAGTTTCAGCACAAATCTCAGCCTGTCTATGACATAGCGACATGGGTGAAGGAATACCACCTTCAGCTAAACCTTTTTAAGACTGAAATATTGGTCATCCTAGCCAATCAGTCTATCCACCGCAATATCAACATTAAAATAAACTCTTCAACTGCCTCTCCAACAAAGACCGGAGGAAAAGTCTCCAACCTCAATCATATAGGCTCATGCTTCTTCTGGATCACTGAGTTCTACTAAGGAACTCATCTCTTCCGTGAACTTCTTCCAAGAACACCCCGACATGGCTAATCTGCTGCATCTGTTCAACATGCACTCTGTCATTTGAATAGATTTAAACTGATTAAGCACTTATCACGGTTTCTTAATGCAGTGAAGCTTGGATATCATTTCCTTACTTTATGTTGCTTTGACTAGAAGTTGTAGCTAAATTATTAAATGTAAATGAAATATTCTGGATCAGCTGACTCAGTGTCTTATTCTCATGGATTTTTCTTGCTCATTACAAAAGGAAAAGCGCTTCCAACAAGAGATTGAAAAAAAACTGTTTATTTGAACAACTAAATTGGAGCTTTCCACCAATTTAGAAGTTCATATTCATTACATAATAGTAACTGAATGTGGTTTGATTACCAGCTAAAATAACAAAAAATATTCTGTTTTGCAAATGCATTTGTGGATTTAACAGAGGCTTTTTGAGTGCACGAGGAAAACTAGATGAAAAGTGAAGATGGTTATCATGTCAGTGTGATTCTGTGTTCTTATGTATCTTATATGTATGAAAATGTGTGAGTGTATACAGAGTGAAGAGCAGGTGGGCAGGTCCAACTGGGACTAGAGAGTTTTATAATCTCTCGAGTGTTATGAAATAAACTGCACCAGCATTAAGAGAAGAGGGCTCCTCTCTTGCAATGTTGACCCTGGCAGACACTAAGTGTATTGTTATTTCTACAACTGTGTCGTGTAAGCTTTCCCTGCATGCAGACAAATTCTTTATGCTAATGCGTGAGTCAATTACAAGCAATGCTAAATGCATTATTCATCTTTGTGAAGGCTGTGTGTGTAGACAATGTTGTTTGGGAGGGGCTTGGATGGGATAGCACTAATATACTTTGCAATAATGGGGTCCTTTTAGATGCCTGCACAAAGTCAGATGCTAATCAAACATTCCACGGTACAGTGGTTTAATGAATGTGTAAATATGTGTTGGTGCATCTGGGCTTCAGGAACATGTGCATTTGCATGTGTGTGTGTGTGTGTGTGAATCTGAGTGAAGACAAGTCATCAAGAAGATGTAAACCCTGAAAAGCTTCTGCTGCCGAGTCATTGTGTGTGTCATCTCGTTGGGTCTCAGGTGCAGTAGAGGCACCTAAAGTGTTGTCTTGATTGCCAAGAATGGATTGAAAGGCACAGTTTGTGAGAGAGAGGGGATCAATACTTTAAGGAAGAGGAAAATTAATACAATCTGTCAAACGATGTAAGGCAAATTATTTTTTTTGTGTCTGTTTTCATTTTAAGTCACATTAGGGTTGTTAAATCTAGTGGGAAGTTTTAAATCAGCTTTAAAGGTGCAGAAAGTAGAAATGTTTTGCCTTAAAACTTTCCTTTCATTACACTTTGCTACTTTATTTATGAATTATGAGGGAATTACAAATTGTACAAAATGTTGTTTATGTTTGGAGGAAAGGATGGGAAAGTCTATTGGTCTATTGAAAGGACTTTTGGTCATTATAAAAACCTTGTTTTTGTTTTGACAATAATAATCTTATTAGTTTTTAAACTAGCTGTTTTTTGTTTGTTTTGTTTTTTTTAATAATATTTTTCTTTCTCTTGCAAAACCTCTATGGATCAGATCTACAGAGTGGCTACAACTTACCTGCATGCCTACAATTAACTACAAGTAAATAAAATTCAAGTTTGATTGTGGGTTTCATTGAAGTATGCTCATTTCTATGCAGAAGCCTCTTGTGTCATAGGACTGCAAACAATAAAGCTCTGAAATCTGGTTCAAAATCATGGTGAGTAGTTAGTATTTAGGCAAACTGCAGGTTGCTTTCTCTTTGGGAGACTGACATGGTTTGAGATGCCACTGTTGCTTATCGCATTTTTTACATCACCTTTATAAGTCAAATTGGTCAGTGGATTATCAAAATAGTTGTGAGGGCACAGTTGTGTTAATATGAAGAAGATGACGAGGTCATGCCTTATGTAAGGAAAGATTTAGATGTACAGTGTTTTTATCAAAGCTGAAGCTGTAACCATATTTATTTATATGTTTCTTATACGGTAATGCCATGATTTTCTGGATAACTTCGCACTGAAGGTCAGTTCCATCAGCTGTATCCTGCTTCAAGCCCTGTGGCAGCTGGGATGGGCTCCAGCCAACCCTGAATTGGATAAAAGCATGCATGGAAAATGAATGAATGAATAAATGGTTGTGATAGATCGCTGAAATACAATGAAACTTGTGAGCCACAGAAGTTAGAAGCAGAGCATTTGCAAAGCTCTCATTTTAATGCTCAAAATGACATTTTCCTTTATCACAGGAAAGCAGTCATCACCCACTTTCTGTTCTCAGATTTTTCCAGTTTGCCCTTTACATTTTGTTGCTGTGCAAATAACAAAGGATCCACACATATGAGCTTGTATTTGTCTTCCACACTGTCAGATCATTTTAAAAAAGCTATAATCGTAATTACTTATATAGTATATATTAAAATTTCCTGTTTAACATCATGCTGAAGGCCAATTCCATCAGCTGGTTTTGGTAGATAACTTTAAATACTATGAAATCGATGTACTATTGTGTTTTATATATTTATGTTGATATGTTTTTCAGATCAGATAGTCAGATATTAAATAACACTCCACTGTTTTTGCGTTGATGATTCATCTGGAAGAAATTTTCACCCATTTGAGTTTGGCAGTGCCCTAAATGTCATCCAAGATTGTCTGGGTGGGATTTCACTACAGGCACTCAGCACTTCTAAATACCATCTTTTGTCCAATAATGATCTTTTCTTCATTTGCAGAACAATTATGTGCATCAAAATGCCTGTCAGCTGATCATCATGACTTTTAGAGGACTTTGCAAAATTGTCATTTAATCCCTAAAATGTGAGCAGGCGTTTGACTGTAAAAGGCGCTGATGCTGTTTTCGTTGTGCATCCCTACAAATTGCATGCGTGTCCATATTTATGTGTTTGCCAGTTGTCTGTACATGTGGATGCGCCTTACATGTATATGATTTAGCGCTCTCTCATGTCCCACGCTGAGATAATTTATCATCCAGCTACATTTCGCTCTCTACATCCTGACATTGCTACAACCCATCTCTACTCCTTTCCTTCTTTACCACCTTCATCTCCTCTTCTAGTTCCAGGTCTGTCCTTTATTACAGAGAGGCATGTTCTGATTTACTGCAAACTTAATGAGAAAAACAGAAAGGGGGTGTGTGTGAGAGAGGAAAACAGGGAAAGAAGAAAGAGTGCAACATAGTTAAGGATGGAGAGAAAGAAGAGGGCATGGAGAAAAATGTGAGGAAGTCCTTCATACACCCTTGAATCGTTGTGGGTGGGTTGAGTAAGTGCAGGAGATATGGAGAGAAATAGTGTGTGCATGATAGAGGTAGGTAGGTACTTAGAGAGAGCACCATGAAAGAGTCTCCTTCTCTTCTCTCCTCTCCTAATTTTGTCCTTTTTTCTATAGCCTCAGGCAGGGTTTCTCTGTCAAATCTGTTTCTTCATATCCCTGACACACACATGCACACACTTTGCCTTATAACTTTAGCTGTTGCTCAGGGAATTATATCTGTGTGTCTGCAAGCAAATGCAGCGGCCACAAATATTTGCTAAGAGGCTCTTCATCATATCAGAGACTGTATATATAGAGTCTGCTCTGGTGTATAAGGCAGTTTATATGTTTACAGTGTGTGTCGTGCTTATAGAAGGGAGCATGGTTAGGGCTAGGACATACGTCCATGTCGTGATTTACAGCAGCTCCTGGAAACCCACAACTTCCTGTTTTAGCTTGAAATGTAAGTACATCTTGATTTAGTTTTTTCTCATTGTTGGTTTTTGCTTTGACGCAGTACACTTTGTACATGTTGTAAAACCAGGTATTGGCTACGGGTTTTTTATGATATCAGTTGTTGTTGGGTGGAGCTGGACCTTTCCATCTTGAGGTAGCTTTTAGCCACTCAGCATTCGATCAAAGCACAGTGTCAGCCCTGCATTATTAGCTTTTTGGAGGACCGTACGTCCGTCCATTTGTGTTTAAGAAGTCGTCAATTTCTTAAAACAAAAACAAATCATCGTATCAAATCACAAAAGAAGTAAAACATGTTAATGTTTAGCTGATGCTGGGGTAAATATAAGATCAGGAAACTTCATCCTGAAATAGGAGAGATATTTCACTTTTGACAGTGATGGACCCATTAATTTACCAACAGAGCCTTGCCACTAGCTGGCTAAAATCATGAACCGCTTGACCAAGAGTAGGGTTTGGGTTGATGACTTTAAATGTAGCCACTTACGTTGCTTTATAATCTTCCTGTTCATCTCCTTATATTTCCTTTATTCATACCCTTCTCTGTCTCTCCCACCCTTTAATCCCCCTTCTCCTCTGTCGCACTGTCTCACTTAGTGTGGAGGATTAGTGGAGACAGAGACAGATCCTGGAGACGGCTCTTGCTGAAGACAGAAACAGGAGGAAGACTGTTGTTCTCTCAGCATGAAAACATACTAATGCCTCTCTAAAGACTATTGTCTCACATAGCTTAGCACCTTTCTTCTGTCATGCTGAATAAAAATAATTTAAAAGTATGGTTTACTGTTGAAAGATTAACTATTTAACAAAATCTGTAAACCCCCAAAATCTCATGTTACTTGATGCATGGATGGGTAGAGCGAGGGATGGGGAGCAAAATGACCAACAACCACATGCATATGGATGCATGCAAGGACATGAAATGTTATTAATTTTAGAATGTAATCAAGACAAGACGGCTTGGCCCCAAGTGTACAACTCTGAAGTCAGTCTCTTTGTCCCCATTATCCCTCTTTGCTTGGTGTGGAGTTCACTAACCGTCCACACTTTGTCACAGATAGACCCACATGTTCTCCTCAGTTCCCACAGCATCCCTGTCACTGCATAATTCAGGAGTCAACTCTGTTTGGCTTGTTTTTTGCATGCTATGGACTTCACAATGAGTCCGACACTGCAAAGAACGGGAACCAGAGCTTTGTCTTTGATTCCTCTGTTTTTTTGGTTTTGCTAGCATCAGTATTTGCTGTTTGGGAGCTGCAGTATTCCCTCTGCAACCAGAGAAGGAATCCCAGTGTGTCTGCTGGTGGGATTGCACATCTCATAAGTGATTGGACAGTGAATGAATTATAGCCTGGAGACCTTTAATGATGCCTCAGTGGGAAGGTGGGTGAGGAAGGGATGGGGGCTGGTGGGCAGGTGAACGCAGCTGCAGCTTTCCCTGAAGAGCTGCAGCTTCCCCCCCCCCAATCCCCTCCTTCACTCCTTTTCACATTTCTACTTCTCTTATCCACTTTTCCATCTTACTGCATCAACCTCATGCTTTATCCGGTGCTCTTATGAGGTCTCTCCGCTCTTCCCTTTCTCTGCACTCCTCCATGCTCATTACGGACGTCTGACACAGCACATGCTCAATCCTTTGTTTGGCAGTGCCCTTTTATTACCAGGTTAAATGGCAAATCCATATATGGAAGTGGCAGAAGTCCGTTTAATGACTGCGGTGTCTGTCTGCAGATATGTATGAACATGTGAATGTATCTTATTAAATTTGCCTAATTATTTCAGTGTACCCTCATGTTTTTGTGTGTTGGGGTGTTGAGTGTATTAAGAAGTGTCTTATAATCGACTGTGGGAAAGCAATGAAAAGCCGGGCACCCCAAGACTACTGCCAATCCACTCACACACACACGCAGAAACATTTGTCCTGCCAGGCTTGTCCTTTTTTGTGACACAGTGGTGCTTGGCGACAAAGATCGTGAGAAGAATTTTAGACCACACGAAAATCTAATATATGTGTGTGTGCCTGCTTCACCTCAGGATATCAAACTGGGCTGCCACAGTGGATTTCTTTGCCCACAGCAACTCACAACAAAATGTTATAAAGGAAGGATGAAGTTTGATGGGACTGACAGCCAAACAGGCTCAAAGCACTCACTGTTTAAGTCAGTTTTTATCTTTGGAAGACTAATTTAAAGTTGATTGAGGTGTTTTTGGAGCAGAATTGTCGTTATCCATCGGTTTAGTGTGTATGGGTTGGCTGACACAAAAGGCTAGAGAAACTGACAGACGTTAATACTATGGAAATGGATGTCCTAGGTTCCCTGTAGCACACACGGTAAGCTGAGAGTGGAGTGTCAGTCGATCTATCTTTGAAATCTCCTCCAGGCCTGACTGACAGCTGGGTGCCTACTCTCAAACAGATGTTGCTGTGGCAACAGGGCCAAGACGACTATTTTCCAGTACAGTGGAGGATAAGTAGACTATGTTGAAAAAGCAATGAGCTGAGTAAGACTTTAACAGGGACTAAATGAGACAGAAAACGAGCAAAATCTGTTTGTTCTGTTTATTGCAGCCGCACATCTGTATCACACAAATACCTCCAGGTGCCAAAATACAGTATTTTTGACTTGCAATGGACCACTCATCCACTGTAAATCTGTTTCTTTCTGGTGTCAGATCCTTTAAAAAACCGCTTCCTTTTAATGAGTATTTTATTGAAATTGTGTAGCATTTGTTCCCACAGAGCCAGAGAACACATGCAATAAATAAATGTATAACTTAGTCAATTTTTTGTTTTTTCATATCAAAGCAAAGCTACAAAGAAACCACCTTCTGTCATGCATTTATACATGTGTGTAGTCATGTTAACGGAAAGGGGAGGTCTGTAAATTTGTGCGCGTGAGTGTGGGGGATGGGGTTAAGGCTGGGTTTGCGTCTTTGTCTGTCAAATAAATTATTTAAATCCCACAACAATTAAAGCTGAAATCTGTTATCAGCGCCCTCCATTAGAGGCCTTGTGTTGCTACCGTGCTGCCTCGGTGCTCTGCTCTCAGGCCCCCCCCGTCTCGTCTCAGCGTGAGTCCGGATAAAGATCACAAGCTCTGAATCTTAAATACACACCCCAGCAGAACAAAGGCTAACAGCACACGCCTGTGAACCAAGAACTCATGCACACACCAAACGTCTTCATCACAGGAGCATATAAATGTCTTGGTGGTGCTTCATGTTGATGAAAGGTCTTGAGAGTCATGATGTGTTTGATTTGTTTTGACATGTGATCTGTGGTGTGCAATGGGGGTTGCCTGTTTTGTTCATCCTCCTGTTTGTTTTTGTTTTTGTTTTTTTACTTTTTCAGTGCTTTTAAAAACAAAATTGCTTGATATATTCAATTGATTCAAATCTTTGTATAATTTTTGTCAAAGACATTATAATTGGTAAATGTTTATATAGAAAAAATAGGTGATCAATGAAAGTGCAAACAGTATAAGCATATCAGACACAGTAGGTCTATGAGCAACATTTTCAAAATTGCAAATATAATAAACGCAAATTTGCTTTCTTGTCAAGAGTCAGCGGACACTTATGGTAAATATGAAGCAGAGGCTTTTTTGTCTGATTTTGTGTAATTATAGCAGAATCCCTGTGTCAACTAAAAATCTCTAATTAACACACTGCATCTGATCTGTTTAATCCGTACAAAAGTTAAAGAGTTAAAACAGCTTCTGGCTTTTGGAAGTTTCTTAAAGTAAATTGTTATTTGATCTAGCAGATAACATAACACTTATGTAACAATCTAGCTGTTTCCACTTGTCTCTAGTGTTCATGCAGTCCTATTCCACAGAGCAGTTTTGGTTGATGTCTGAATGATCTATCGACAGTATTGGCTAAAAATGGTCTAAATTTGGTTCAGAGGTGAAAGTTCACTAGATTTCTTGGTGTATTTGAAGATGTTCACCAGGATTGATAGTATAAATACAACTAGCGTACTTGGGAATCAAGTAGTGGGGTAATGCACTATAACTCCCTGTGGTGCAGCCTAAGCTTTTGTCCTTAATGGCATTACTTTTGAAACGATTACTTTTACACTTTTATCTTAGTAAAAAGCTTGAGTTGATACTTCAACTTCTACAGAAGTCTTTTCAAACCCTAGTATCTACACTTCTACCAGTGGGAATACTTGTAACATACATGTAACATTTTACATGAAATATAAAATGCATTGAAAAGATGTCTTTATGTAAACCACATGTCATCCACCAGTGGATGTCAGGTTCAGAAAAATATCTCTACTTCGATCTCAGACCTGCAGTTTTGGGGACTGAAAAGTGAGTAGAAAAAACTATTTAGATGTCCAGAATGAGAATGAAACCATTTTCAAATGGGATGCAATGATTCACAAACTGTAGCTTCAGTTATCAACTATGCTAATTTATAGTTTGGGAAACTGGGTGAATGTGTTCTCAGAGTAGTGTTGGTCTCCAGAGGCTACTTACTGTCAGAGTGTGGAACATGATGTCTATACAAAATTTGTGAGAGGGCAATCATGTGGACAATCATGTGGAATGTAACAAGACTAATGCACATAATAGATGTCACTGTGTTATCAAACAAGTCCAGAAAGCGGAGTTTTAAGGTCGAAAAGTTAAGGAATGGGCCTTTAATGTTTCCTATTATTGGCTGCAAATATATTGCTCATGTTTGGATTTCTGTATAATGTTAAGGGTTTAGGAGGCTGTTGGTGTATTTGTGTTTATTGGTAATGTTATATTGTAAGATATCTCCTTAGGGACCATTTGTGAGAGTTTATGTTTGAGTAAGGCTTCTTTAAAGTTTAAGTTTATGAACATGTCTGAATGATGTTAATGTTAAATGATGTAACATGTTACAAAGTTTTGTTTTTAGACAGTTAAGGTTTCCATATTATGTACTTTGTTCCCAATCTGAAACAATTTTTTGATATCTCAGTGAACTGTCAGAGCCATAGTTCGATTAAATCAGCCTTTACTTTGAAGGCAGTAGCTTCTCCGTCAACCCCTTATTTTCCCTCTTCTGAGAACAGCTCCTTCTGAGTGGACGGGCTGTTCAGACAGCCGAGCAGCCGATGGCTCCGCCCATCACTCCACTCCGCGCACCGTTCCCGGGGTGATTGACAGCTTGCGCGTCCTCTGTCAAACAGCCCATAATAATTCAGGGTTTATTGTTTCCCTCCAGTTTTTCTTTTGTACAGCCTGATCCCAGTGGTGCCAGGTCTGCCCATCAGTGAGTTGGGCTTTTTTTTCTATCGAAAGTCACTTGGTTGCTGTTTCTTTGGCCTTGTTATCAAAGTAGGCTGGGTAGGCCAGTGTGGACGGATCCAAGATATTGTTTCCTCACAGTAGCGTCAAGCCAGATGTTTGTTTATTTCACAGATTTTTTTTTTAAAACCTTTTTCTAGTGAAGAGAGACAGTCACTAGGGACCAGAGTTTATGTTTGTGAAGACTGGGGTGGGGGCGGGTGGGGGGAGTTAACTTTTGCATCTTTGTGTGTGTGTGAATGTGTGTGTGAGATTGTGTATGAAAGAAATGATAATGATGTTTGTGTTTTTATATTGTTGTTATATTTGGTGTGTGAATGCTGTTTTGATTCTCTTTTATGCATAAATTGTTCTTAATATGTAAAACACTTTGAGTAGCCCTAGCATGAAAGGTGCTTTATGAATAAAATTTGATTCAAGTGTAGTTGTATATTTAGGTTTGTTCTAATTGAGCATTTCCTGCATGTTTATATTCCATAATTTGTCCACCTGTATTAAAATCAGTCACAGCCTTTCCTTGTACACACAGCTGACAGTCAGTGAGGCAAACACGTAATAATTGAGTTTCCTAATCACTTCTGAGGATTTGTTGTTGAGAATGAGGATGGAATATCGTAAAAAGTGGGTTAAAAGACTAGATTCAGTATTTGGACACAAGTGTGCACATTACAGATATGCACACTTGCAGGCTAGAAGATTACTTTTCCCACCAAACATCATTTGTTTTTATCTCAGAATTCAATAAACAAAAACTATTTTTAAGACACAGTCACTAGTTTTGGGCTTGTTTTTGTGTTAGCCACATTCAAGCACTGAGTAGATGCAGCTTCCTACTGCTCATATTCTGATTAATTACAGACAAGACAATTATTAAGTAGAACTGTATAGAACTGAATGTATACTGAAGACTGAAGGCTAATCAAAGCGTATTTTAAGCATGTGAACCAAATTGATGGTTGCACAGTATAGATTAGCACTATCGCCTCACAGCAAGAAGATTCCTGGTTCAAGCCTCAGCTTGGGCCTTTCTGTGTAGAGTTTGCATCCTCTTTCCATGTATGGGTGGGTACTCTCCAGGTACTCCGGTTTCCTCTCTCAGTCCAAAAACATGCATGTTAGGTTAATTGGCAGGTTATTGTAAATTCCACCTTAGGAATGTGTGCTTGATTATGTCTCCGTGTTGGCCCTGTGATGGACTGGTGATCCGTTCAGGGCGTACCCTGTGTCTAGCCCGATAGCAGCAGCTCGGCCGTGCACTGGAACAAACAGGTATAGCTGATGGATAAATGGACCCAAATTGAATCAGCAGGATTTGATTTATAACAAGGACAAGCTAAGTAAGACTCCAGACACAGGAAAATTTAACACATCTACAAAATGATCAAAAGGTTGATTCAGCACCTGAAACACAATTTTAACTGGAATGAATATTCTATTTATTTCTCCCTTCAACTCCCAACCTGAGGGAGGTGAACATCTGTCCCACCTCCTTATGTCTCGTGGATGTCTGGTTGTTGACAGGAAGACGGAGTAAGTTGGAGTTTGTTGTGGCAGGCTGCCAGTAACACCTTTTAATGGCAGTGTTTGTAATCAGACTGAAATACACAACATTTCAACCATTTATGGGAGTCCTAAAATTTAGCTAATAAAAAAGAAACCCACTGGATATATTAATAAAAACAACGAACTAAACTTTGTCGGTTAATGCACTTGCATTCGTGTATGTGTGTGTGTATCTGTTCATTATATCTTGAAATAGCTAAACATGGGGGAAAATTCCCATTCAGCTACATTCTTTTGTGTGTGTGTGTGTGTGTGTGTGTGTGTGTGTGTGTGTGTGTGTGTGTGTGTGTGTGTGTGTGTGTGTGT
>JAOXYM010000006.1:14227097-14277494 GCA_028567055.1 Leptatherina wallacei | reverse complement strand
GTGTGTGTGTGTGTGTGTGTGTGTGTGTGTGTGTGTGTGTGTGTGTGTGTGTGTGTGTGTGTGTGTGTGTGTGGAGTAAAGCTCATACATCTCTGTCTCAGAATGGGCCTGCAGTGTGGATCACTGTTGGGATTTTTGGGTCCAGCTCTGCTGAGAAAGCACACACAGACCGATTTCCACTTATTTATGCCACTCCACCTCTCCTTTACACTCTTAATTTATTTTCTTCCTCCTTCTCATTCTGCTTTGCTGCTTCCTTTACCACTTCATGACCTTCAATTGTCCCTCATCCCTCTGACAGAAACACACACACATTCACAAACGACATTTGCTCGAAGGCTGGATTTTTATAATTGTGTTTATATGCGCTTGTGTGCCAGAAATAGCCTTGTCCCTGTAAGCTGGTCATAATTAGCCAGGCTGATGCTCTGGGGCTCTGTCTTGCCAAGACAGAATACAATCATTGTATAAGATGAGAGCATTCTTAAATAACTGAGTCACTTGAATGAAAAATCACATATTTTCTAACGTCTCTTTTTTCTTCCTTCTCCATTCCCAGTGATCTCCTGTCCTCGGGGTACGTGGAAAGACATTTGTCAGAAAATGGGAAGGCTGTCATCACCAGTGTAAGATTTTACAACTCATCCCCCATCATACTCACTCGCACTTTTACTGCTGGACAATTTCCAGCCAAATTTGATCTGCGTTACAGATCCGAGTCACTTAAGGTTGATTATCAGATGATACCAAGTCTTAGTCAAATAGTTACATTTCCTCAATAACATGTATGCCTGTCTCAAACAAAGCCAGCTACAAATGAGCTGATTCACATCGCAGCGATGCATCAGCTGACCTGGGACATGGTTGTTGAAGTCCACCAGCTCCACCCAACTAATTCACACAATGAGAGTAGGCTAATCACATTTTGGACAGCATGGAGAGAACTACATGCAAATGACTGTCAGATTTTATCATCACCATTAAATCTTACAAAGATCATACACCAATATCAGGTGAATAAAATGGCACAGATTATCATGGTGAGGTTGGAGACAGATGCCTAATGGTGATACCTTTTTATCCGACTCCTATAAGAGCAGAGTGGCTCTTCAGGGTCTAATGCAGATTTGCTCTGAGCTGTTACTTGTGCTGGTTCAATGTCCAGACGGCCAGTTGTTCCTTCTCGCCGAGCCTTTTTGGTTTTTCTTGGTTTATTGGTCAGTGAGTTAGTTTTCACACGATGAAAAAACACACCCTATCCAACCTTATAGTCTTAATGGATGGTTAGATGAATTGTGGATTTCAGGAAACCTAAGTGGATCTGTGGCCGTGGCCTGAACTTTCAACTACTGTAACACCAGATTAAGATTGCTGTGATAATCCTCTAAAATCTAGACAGATCAGTTACAGGACACCCGCCTAGGCGTTGTGTTACATCACATAAGAATAAGGATTATAATGGTCAGGATTTTCTCAGCTAAGCTGCAGATTAGTGTGATATTAGACATTTAACGAGGAATGATCCAAATTAAGACACCACAGATTGTACAGTATGGTCACTGGTAAGTATGGGAGCAATTATAAAACAGTATGTGAATTAATTCACTTTGTACATAAATACCCAGAGGCACACTCCATCTGTGGTTTTCTATGGTCAGTATTTTTGCAAAAAACATGCCTCTTTGTGGTTATTAATGCCTGCTTTCAGGGAGGTTAACATGAGGCCGGACCCATGTGTTACTGTGCTCATTGTAAAGGTCAAAATTCCAGCTGTAACACAGCTACTGCTCTGATAGATCTAGCTCATGATCTATTCTGCTTGGGTAGTACATGCTTTGACAGAAGTAATACCATCCTGTTAATTGTGGTAGCAGTCCTAACTTTTTTGAGAAGAGCGAACCTCAGATCACCGCTCAGCCCACGACCTGCTGCTGAACTTACTGACAGACTGCCTTTACATAAAACATTAAAAGCATTACAGGGCTGTGCAGGGGTAAACATCAGAAATAAGAAGCTAGTTAGGCTGTCATGAATCTATAAAGATGTAGACCCGACATGTGACAGGTGTCACCACGCTCCTGCAAGCCATGCCCACATGTTTTGGTCTTGCTCTGCTTTGCAGTCCTTCTGGGATTAAATCTTTAGATCAGTGTCCAAGGTTACTGGGAGACTGATCACACCTAATGCTATGATTATGATAATGATATGTTTGGTGTATCCACTGTGCCACTTTCCTCCCTAGAGTCAGCCTTTATATTTGTCTCCCTTCTTGCCAGATGCTTAATATTGTTCAAGTGGAAATCTTCGACAGCCCCACCACACACAGGGGGCGGGGTAAGGGAAATCCTAAACTCTGTCAATCTGGAAAAGAATAGGTGCATAATGGCTGAATGGCTCTCTGGGAAAATTTTGTAAAATGTGGGACCCCCTTACAAGAACTGGACTTCCAAGAGACCCCTTAGTAGCAGATCAGGTAACTTACCTGCATTCTGACCAACATTGTACTTTGGTACTTTGATTTTGATTTTATTCACGTTATTAATATGATTCTGATATTGTGTAGCACTTGTCCTGTCCTAGGTTTATTTTGTTTTATGTGGTCCTTACTTGCATTATTGCTCTGTCATTATTGCACTGTCCAAATTTTGCTGTAGTGTTTGTATTGACGTTTTTCTGTTTAACTCTAAAAATATTGATAAATAGATTGTGGGGAAAAAAATAAAAGAGAAGAAGAAGCATAATTTAACATTAAAAACAAGAGAAAGGGAGAAAGAAAGAACCTTAAATTAAAAACAGTATTAAAACATGATCAAGTTTAAAAATTTGAGCTCAAAAGAAACAGTGAAGATTTGGACTTTTGAATAAAAACTATTCAAATGCAGCAGAGAACAGGTGGGTTTTTAACTTAGATTTGAATAGTTAGTGAAATTCAGAAAGAAAACTAACAGTTTATTGCAACCTAACAGTAAAATTGAACATTATAGTCTAGAGAACTAAAAACATAAAAAACAATGGATATGCTAGTAAAGCCTATAAAAACAGGAATCTAGGTAATTAACACAAGTGGTGTGTTATTAGTAGGTAAAATATTAAAGGTTTGTTGTTTTCACAGTGAAAGCTGATGCTCCACTTTTGCACCATCTGAATTGGACTGTAAGGTTGTCCAGGAGCTACTGTCCTTGAGTTTACTGCAGTAACTCAGAGGAGGAGGTGTTATTACTTTCATAATCATATGAAAAACATATCTGTGTGTAAACCTTCCTCACTGAATGTATATTTTTGAATGACTGAATGATGATTTGGTTTGTTGTATTAGTACCTTTCAGTGTTTCATTATAAAGTCAGTCTTTATATGGAAACTTTGTGCTGCGCCCTAACCCAGTTACCTGATAAAAGGATTGGTGCAGTATGAAAGTCTCTACTGGTTGGTTGAAAAATGTTCTTCATTTCCTCCTCCACTGTGTATTAATCTTTGAAATATACTGGTGACAAAATGACAAAGTCTAAAAGATAATCCCGTACGTAAACGTTCCCCTTTTGTATCCATTTAAGTAGCTTTAAGGTTGTTGAATTAGTTCAATCCCTCACTGCTGACAGTACACACTGGTTGCAGTCCCTCATTAAATCTGAATGACATTTATTCAGAGAAAAATACTCAAGCAATGGCTTTTGCAAAAGCCTATTTTTTCTCATTTTAAAACTACTTAATGTTTTTGTATTTGAACTGAACTTTCCCTTCAGGTTGCTCACAAGCCTATTTTTTTTTTTATCTAACTAAAATGATTGACATTTTTTTTTATTTATGGGAACTTTACGATCCGCACTAGACTTTAGAATGACATTTTGTTGTGTGGATTTGAACAGTGTCTGCAAAGCATCACTTTATGACAGATCCACTGATGGGCCATTGCTTGTCACATGGTTAAAACTTTACATCATGTGTGCATATACTGTGCATGCAGAACACTTTTTTTTTGTGTAATATTTGGTTTAAATGCATTGTTTAGTCTCATCATGCCAAACTTTTTACTAACATTCCGAGGTCAGAGTGTCCTACTTGTTTAGCAAATGTCCAAGCTCAAACTTTTCATTATGCATTGTGTTGTCTAGAATTGATGATTAATTACTCTTCTGTAGGTCTAAGGAGATCACTGACCAATTTAGCAACACACATGTTGAGGATGCACCCGCGGCTCTTGGTTTTGGGTGTTTCTTTGATGAGAAGTGGAGCAGAAGGTTCAGTGCGGCAGGAAGGGGAGAGTCGTTGGGATAGTAGAGCATAGCGCCGCTTATAAATAGCCTTCTCTGTCTCCTCTCAGTCAAGCTCTCTCTTTATCTGTAGCTTTAGGTTTATGTTCATATCTTCTTTTCTTACAAACCTTTCATATATTCTTTCTTTCAGTCAGAGTGCCAGTGTTTTTCTCTCTGTTTGCAATATAGAGCACCGCTGTTAACTGTCTTTAAACTTATTTGTCAACTCCAACCACCTTGGTTTTGATATTGTGAAAATGCATTTAGAGAAGCAGATGAAGGTGGCATGGGGCTAACTTGCAGCTTGTTTTCCTCATTTTAAATTAATCAGATTCTACAATGGTAGATAGGTGCGACATAATTGCGACTGAGGGAGAGGGAAGGTGCAAATAATTGTGAAAAGCAAGAACAAAGACAATCCAAATCATCCCCAGCATGACTGATGCAATTGCACTCTGATAATTCAATAAAGACAATTTATGCCGATTAGATCCTCAAACGCTAATGTGCTCTCATTTGATTTCCTGTTTGCTTTTATATTATTTTTGTTTGAATACATTCATTTTCAAAACACCAGCCAATACATTTTATTTCCTCAAATAAAGGCGGCCTTTTAACGCTTTGATGTTTTCACTTAGAAAAAAAGCAATGAAAATGTTTTGGTTTTTTTTTGCATTCTTTTAATTAATTTGAGCAATGATATATAAATATCTAATCTAATTTTTTAGCAAGATTTAGTGACTCAAACTATGCTCTACAAAACTGAACATTGATTAAAACTGACAGTATTATTTCTTAATATTTCCATATCCATGAAATATTAAATAAATAATCTCTAACTTACATGAACTGAAATGCCTCTCATAACATGCTCACTACTATGAATCCTCCAGAGCAACGCCTGGATGAGAGGCAGGGTGTGGTGCAAATGTATGCCGCAAAAGTTGCAGTGTTTTGTTTACAGCATACCAAAAACCACTGATGAGACTTCCAATAATCTGTAATAATCCCAGTTAGCTTCAATACTGTATGGATGTGGGTTTACTTGAAATGACAGTATTATACATCATAATTGTTATAATATTTCCACTAAAGATTGGAAAACGACATGCAAACTGTAACGTGCTTGCTTTGAATTCTTTATTTACCCATGGTTCTCCTTACATGATCCAGACTTCATACTGGGAAACTGGCTGGGTCAAGTCGGACATATTCTGACATGTGTTTTCGCATTCTGTACAACTCCTGGTCAAAGGATCCATAAAGCTGCAAGTCTGAAATGAAAACAACTAATAAGAACCCTCACAGGATTTAATCCCTTTGGATCTAACGAGTGTTCACAAACAAATTCATCAAGCATCAACACCTTAATTTTTAATTTTTTACACAGAAGACTGTTTTCATTATCCCTGATTGCAGTCTTTAAACTAAACCAATTATCATGTCTCTGTTTCAGAGCCTTGTTTAACACAGACATGTGGGTAGTATTGATCTTATCTTTCTCAAGCAGGTGTTTGAGGGTAAATAGAAGAATAGCTTGTGATTCACTAATAATGACCTGTATTTTTTATTGTAGTTGAAGAAAAATGTTTTATTCCCTGTAAATAACACTGTGAACTCAGAATGTCAAATAATTCCCTCAAAGGAAGTCTAGATGCTACACCATACAAGTTTTAACTACAGCGTGTTAACATCCTTGTAACAACAGTTCCCTGGTCATCCCGACACCACTGGGATGAATTAACATCCTCACTAAAGGCTGTTGTTGCAGGACAATGTTGCCTGTAGTTTCAGGATGCAGCATGCCAGGATGTTGTAATAACAACACCACACAAACCGATGAGATATGATTCAGGTTCAGTGAGAGAGTTGGCTGTAGAAGTGGACCTTGGTGTACGCTGCTGTCCACCACAACATCAAACTGTAGAGCAGAAATTGATCCTCTGATAATAGCTGAGTTTCCTCAGGGAGACCTGCTTCCTGCCTAATGGCTGTTAGGCTGCAAGAAATGGAGCAGGAAGAGATAGCCAGCAGAGCACTTAGATACTTAGACATCATGCGTGTCTCTGTAGACAATAAATATATGTTTACGCCAGTAGGGAGAGAAAGAGACATACACCGGGTACAGACATATAGATAGATGGAGTTAGAAAAGATGGAGAGACTGAGTAGCTGATTGAGATGGAAAAATATTACAAGTGACCGATGATGCAGATTCTTAATGCAGAGGAGAGTTTTGGAACACAGATGGTGTGATGTCAAAACTTGAAGTGCAAAGTACTACACAGACATACAGTCACATATCTGCATCACATCATACTTGCACTTACGTGTATTAGCAAATGAGGTCTAAGTGATTGATTGTTCTGCACTCATTTCCTGATGGAATATGGAAATGAAAACGTGAGATATTTCATTGTGATTTAAGGAGATGACCATGTTTGTGTTTTGCACACAGGGAGGGGAGCACTGCTACTATCAGGGAAAGGTCAGAGACATCCCTCAGTCCTTTGTGGCTCTCTCAACCTGTCATGGATTGCAGTAAGTACAAATATTGTGGATGTGACTTTTTGAATGTGTGCGTGTGTGAGTGTTTTTGTCCAAGCCACTTGCTGCATCAGTGTGTTCAGGTCCAGGTGCTGCTGCCATTTATTCATTAGGTCAATGTAATTAGTTTTAGCCAGCCCTCCCTGCCTGTCTACATTTTGTGTTACACAGGTTATTCACACAGACATACTGTTCTGCCATCTTTTTTTCCCTCTCCTGTTTCTCTCTTGTGTTCTCTGGTCCTCATCCTTACGTTGGTATTTTTAGTGTTTCAACATGAGAGTAGCGCTCTGTCAGAGAGACAGGCCAAAAACAAGGCCTTTTTGGAGGAATACATGTACAGTGTTTATCTGTTTTCTATGTCATGTTATGCATGTATTTAACAATATATAGGATAAAGGCAATTTCTTTATGAGCAGTTTTATGTTTAGCAGTTTATTAAAAGTCTTGTTTTATTTTAGGTCTGAAGAGGAACATTTTCTTTTTCTTTATTAAGTCTTCTGATAGCATATCAGAGTGTATTTAACATATTAACATCTTCACATTGTTCATTGTTGACAGTGCGCACCGTTTAATCTAATAATCACTTTCAGTTGTCTCTGAAAATATTATGATTCACACCTGATCCATTACTCCATATCAAAGCTTGCTCCTACTAATTACATCTTGCTTCATCGCGATGTCAGGCCAAATAAACCAAATAATCAGCACAGACATGCCATTTCATCTAATTATTGTCAGTGTGCGAAGTCTTCTTCATACCTGCAAATTAATCGAGTTCTGGCCTTCAGTGATGTATGCATACTTTATGTGATTATGGCTTGTGTGTGCTTGGAAATTTTTCTGCACAGGAAATGATGTAATAGTCCATGCACTATAATGAAAAGTTATTTATATTCTTTTGTTTATTTAATTGGGACAATGCAGGTTAATGAACATCAATATCATATCTTCTGGTAGCACAGCCTGTCCAAAAGCAGTTTGTCTACATGGTACCACTCGTGGTGGCCCAGGTACCACTATCAGACCTCTGTTTTAAAAAAAAAGTCATTTAAAGGAGGAGCAGGCCCAAGGAGAACCTTGTATATAAAACAATCTAATTTCATATTTATGAAAATGAAGAATCTTGTGTTTTTCGATAATGTTGCCATGATGAAATGATAATGGTTTCTTATCAAGAACTTTTAGAGCTGTTTTGTTCTCTTTGACGAATCTATTATTTTTAGATTGTTGTTTCTCCTGTAAATGACCAACTGGTAATGTAGTATTCAATGTGGGGAAAAAAAAATCATAGAATATAATTACATTTTAACAGCACAGTCTGTTAAAAATGGTGTTATTTGTTTAAATTTCTGTGAATAAGATTGAACAATTTTGGCCTTTTTTTAAATATTACATTTAAAATATAATGTAGAGACCAGTAAAACCCAAGATAATTCGATTCACTCACAATATCCAGTTTCTCCCCTTTCAGGAAAACATTTAAAAGTGTTGCTTATGGTTGCTTTGTAAATATCATACATGCTGTTTTTTTTAATATTCAGTAAGAGATATTATTTAAAAAGCCAGCCCTGAACCTGATTCACTGCAGTTGTGAGAATTAAAGATGCTTTAAGATTCACTAAATCCAAACATGAAGAATGTGATGCATGTGCAGTATGATCTCATGTTTAGAACAACACAGGTCATAACATGATAAAAATAATTGAAAAACATTGATTTTCTCTAAAGGAAAATAAATATGCAATCCGGTCATATAAATGATGATGTGTGTGAGAGAGAAAGAGACACTGTGAGGGAGTCATGGAGTGCAAAGTGGTGTCACAGGGTTACACATTAGAGGGAAGTGTTTGCTTTATGCTGAGTCAGATATTTATCATAATATACATCCTGCTCTCTCCTCTCTCCTTTCGCCCACACATACACAAACACACACATCCACACCCACACGGAAACTTTACCCTGCAATTCAATAGGCTTTTAGCTATATATGGAGGAATAGGGCTCAATGCCACATCTATCATATAGGATGATACCAGTTCAGCACTGATTCAGGTTCACAATTAGAAATTCATTCAGATTCTACATTTTTGACTGAAATGCAGTATATTAAAAAAAATCTATTAGAGTTTTACTTAAATTTAGACATGTTTTATGTGATAGGGTTTCTGAATGTTATGTATGAATTTGCTAATGACAATATATGTGGTAATATGCGTACAGAAACTTAAAATTGGATATAGCCTAGTTTCTTATTCTTTATAGAAAGTATTTCAATCACACAGTGGATCAGAAAATACAGAAAAATTCCATTTGTGTGATGTGTAGGAATGGAGTGTTGAATTCAATCATAATACAGACAATACAAGAGTAAAATAAAAATAAAAAAATCACTAAAATCTTTAAAATATAGGTAAGAATAAAAAATTGGAAAGTTTGCAGTTTGTGCTGCTGAGGTAGAAATTTCTGTCTCAGAATATTTTTAAAAAAGTATATCAATGGCCTTTTCAAGATACAGTATGTATTTTAACATTTCCCCCCTTCTTAAAGTAGTATAAACTAACAGATATTTTTTAGTGTTTCCCAACTGATTATTCAACCCAAGTTAATTACATTTTGCCTTGTTTATTTTCTGAATTGTAGTCTTTAACAAGCAAATCACATATTATCTAACTTAAATGCAGTAGAGAATAAAAAGTAAACTCAAAATGGTCCCTGGCCCTGCGATGGACTGACTTTTGCTGAGAAAACAAAAAGTTAAAGATTGCTTTGAGAATTTTTAGAGATTTAAAAAAGACTAAAACAGTACATTTGCACGCTAGAAAGGTAAACAATTACTTGAGACCCCTTATACATTCAGGAGAATCTGAAATGAAAGTCTTTTATATTTTTACAAAATACATTTCTAATTCAACAATACATAGGCTATTTAGCAAAACTCATAACCACAACAAACAGAGGTTAAGCTAATAAAAAAGATTATGAATGAAGAGTTTACATCTGAAAAGACTTTAGAGTTTAAATGTCACAAAAATTCAGATTTGTGTACAAATACATGACTTAACCAAAACTATTCTTATTCTTGACTTAAAGTCACAATCACACTAAAAGCTTTTGTTCTCCGGGCTTTCAAAGTTTAGAAATCTGTGTAAAAATTATAAATCATTATAAATTATGTGTATAAAACTTAACTCCCTTGATTTTCCAAATTTAAATATGATCAGTCCACGTAACATGCTGCTTCCATACCAGTGTAGCAAAATAGACTTCAATCCATGTTTTCACTCTGCTGTAAATGCTGTGTTGGACCAAGATGAAGTGGTGAAGGTGACACCTCTGAGCTGAAGGCCAGTAATGTTGATAAAAAGCAGGGGGAGAGAGTTGTAGGAGAAAGATGGATTGTATGCTCCTGCTATATTTACCTTCCTGACTTCACAGTTTGACCTGAACAATCTCCTAAAAGCCTCAGATAAAGTTAATTAATGGATGATGTCTGTACAGGTGCACATGCACACAGACATGTTGGCAGGACGAGAGGACCTTCAGCCATCAGCTCAAAGACACACTGATCTCTGTGTGTTCGTCGTGGCTTCTTTCTAATGGAATTGTGTCTAGAGTTTTTTGTTTTTCCGTATTTTGTTTCTACTGTTTTTCATTTTGTCCTTAAAGTCATTCAAATTAATGCTATCATCTATCAAGGTTTTTATGCTAAAGTATTTGGTAAAAGTTTGGCCATGCCCACCATCATCGTGGAGCTGATTCCAACAATTTCGCTGCATTTGCTTAAAATCTGATCAGACATTATATGCTTATAAACTTGAAAATTATGGCAACTTCTATCTTCTGCCACATCATTATTAAACAAGTGATGCAGTACGACCAGCAGCCGAGCATGCAAGCACACTCATGCTGTTTTATGATCTTAAGATCATCTTTACAAAAAATGTTTATTCAGAACTGAACTGATTTTAAGATATTTGTGTTTTGTTTTGCAATTTCAGTATGACCCGAATGACTGAACTGTTCACAGCAACAGATTGTAAATACAAACACTTCACAGGATTAAGTCAAGACCTATTTCATGCTTAACTGACAAAAAATAAAATAAAAAGGAAAAGCCACACCTGTCCATTAAACTCATTCCCCAATTTTATTTTAATCCATGAAAAATAGGATTCTACTTATTAAAGAAATATATTAATCTCTTCCTTCAGCTTAGATGTGAATACTCAAAGCTAAGATTCTGCAGTTTTGCCTGATGTTTATGATATAAGTATAATTGCAAAATTACTAGAATGACAAACATTTTGTTTTTGTGTTCAAATATTTCAGGATATAAATTCATGCCAAGTTCAGCAATGAAGATAGTGAAGTGTCTGTCCAAAGCTGCTCCTTAATGGAGCACCTAATAATTATTATTCTTTAAAATGGCCTAATTTCACTTAGATTGTCTGAAAAGGCGTTGATTTCTGATGAATAAAACAACTTGTAGACCTCATATTAATGTGTTCTCCATCTCTCCCCACCTCCTTCTCTTTTTTCAGTGGGATGTTTTTCGATGGCAATCACACCTACATGATTGAACCTGAAGGACCGGACAGCAGCAAAGTAAGTACTCTGAAAAATTCCTGTGTTCCTTCAAGGAGCTGAACAAGGCTCAGTACAGGGGGGAGTTATCAATTTCACCTCAATCTTTTCAAACCCAGCTGCTGCTGAGTTGTTCATGGTCAAGCGATTTGTCACCGTGGTGCCGTTATGCCTGATGTCTCCCCACACCCCCATTACATGAGCTCAGATTCTTCTTTTATTAGTCATCTTTTTTTATCATTCAATCTTTAGCTACTCTTTAGCTGTTGCAACTATCCCACTACCAACAGTGGAAAGCAATGTAGTGGTTGTCAATTTTGGTTTTGTCAACACAATCTTTCTGTGCAGTTCCTGAAATTTGCTGAAGTATCACTTGAGTCACAAGCACCACTTGCTGGTAATCAGTGGGCTATGACGCTGTTGTGGAGTTTGTGATACATGAGAATGTTTTCCCTGGTATTGCAGGATCAGGCAGGGGAGCATAAGACAAACTAGAATCGGATCACAAACCAGTTGTTGCAGTTGCGTGCAGGATTAAAAATCCAGCAGATGGCAGAAAAGCATGCTGCAGCCAATAAGATAATAACAACCAGAGTATTATGGTCAGAATGAAAGGAAAGATCTGAGATTGTCTAAAGGTGTTTTTAGCGACAGAGTGAAAGAACAAACTGATACTGTGTGTGAGTGGTAGTGTGTGTGTGCCTGATTAAAACCTCCAGAATTGTGTGTCTGCTCCTAATCTGCAAGGGACGAAAGCAGACCAGATAAGAGCGGTCAGAGATTGGTGAGTTTGTTTCTGTGTGTGTGTGAGAGCTCTTCTGTGAATGTGTGAATCTGCACTCATGAGTGTTGGTAGTTAGCACACTGTGGTGCGTAGTGGGAGGAGAAGCTGAGTTAAAAAGCAAAATACACTCAATCTTTCTGAAAATAAATGGAATTTGATTGTCTGTTTACATTAATCAGTAAAGCTGTAAGACAAGAGAAGCTAATTCATTTATAACAATTGTGATTTCACAGTGGGACATAAATTAAATGAAGAGGAAATGCAAAGTTATTGGGAGCAGCACAGTTCTCTGAATATGAAAAATGGAGGATAGCAGATAAAGAGAACATGAGCTCACTGGGTTTATTTCACATATTATACAGCTCCCTCAACTCTGTGTTTAGTTCTTCCATTTCTGGCCTCTTCTCTGCCCCCACCATTCCTCTCCAGCATTTTCTGGAGAGACTGAATTATTCAAAGAACCAGAGGAAGACGGAGATCTTAACTCGGTGTATTGCTGCAGGAATCCTCCACAGAGATAAAGTGCCCTGGTTGCTTTTTTTGGTCATTCACAGTTAAACTGTGATGTAAAATTCATAAAAGTTGTAAAAGTTTCCTTAATAGTTCAGTCTTAGTGATTCACACCAAGAAATATGCCCCAAACACAACTGTATGTCAAATATAAAAAATGCAGCAGCTTTCACTGTCCCCCACAAAAACAAAAAAGAACAATTTTAATTGTGATGTTATAAAGTCAATTTGGTACAATCCATGTTTATGCTCGATATTTCTTTTTTTTTATTGCTCGATATTTCAAATGAATTCTTAACAGAGTTGTGTGAGTTACGAACCTAATTTGGAACTTTTTTGGGGGGTCTGTCATCCGCCATATAGGAACAAGCTTTGTTTGTATTAACAAAACATTTTTTTAACACTGTCAGTCCAAATGTGGTAATGCTCAAGAGAAAACCCCTCCCAAAAAACAGGTGTTTTTACACATCTGTTAACAGCAGTCGATTTTAGGGAGTAGGGTCTGCCTAATTTGAAATGGGTGTAAAAATTTGCATGACCATGCAAACGAATTTTGGACACTAACGGTGTGTAGCCTGAAACTTACACCGATGCAGATGATGACACACGGCAACTTTATTATCAAATACTTATGTCTGACTCATCTGCAGTCCAGTCACAGACATCTGACTGCAGATGGGAACACTTAAGTAACATTATACTTTTTTAAAATTTCTTTTAAAATAAACTTTATTAGTAACATGTCGAAAGGTACAAAGAAAATGTCCATACGATAGTTATTTTTTAACATATTTGATGTGGATTTGGACAAAGAACAAAATAACAGATAATACAGAAAAAAATAAATAAATAAAAATGAATTAAAAACTAAAAGCAAAATCAGTTGGAACAGAAAAACAAAGCAGACAGACAGAAATAAAGTGACAACAATAAAATACCAGAACAAATATACCAGGGGGAGAACACAGCTATTGTTCATAAAAAAAACATTACAGTTTAAGAATGCATTATATGTTCTAATTGCTTTGGGGTTATTGCTTTTGGAAATGGTTGAAATGTATGATTTTATTTTTTTTTTGGCCAAAACAAGAAAAGTGGCCTACTATGAAGGAATTTATATTTATGAATATGGAACTTTGTCAGAAATATTACAAGATGTATCATGTAAAATTCATCACATTCCCATTTGTCAAAAAACCCAGAAAGAATATTTTCCCATTTAAGGGAGAATTCATTATACAGATTAGTTTTGATAAAGTTGGTCAGTTCTTTCCATAACTTCTTAGAGAAGACACAATTCCAAAACAGGTGAGACACAGTTTCAGGGTGAAAACTAGAAAATTTACAGTTTGTGTCCTTGTCTTTAACAAATCTGGTTAGGTATTGATTAGTGGGGTAAAATTTGTGTAAAATTTTAAAAGAAATTTCTTTTACTTTGTTGTTTACTGAAAATGTATTTGGTGAAAGCCAGATTATTTTCCAATTAATATTAGGGACAAATTGATTCCAATAAGAGTGAATATAGGAGACGGATACTATGTCTTGTCGAAACAGAGCACGAATTGCTCTGTTATTTTTCTTATTGCCAAAAGTAAAACAGATTTTACCCACTGGAGTGTCAGCTTCAGTAAAAGAACAATCTCCTTCACACTACCCTGAAAGAGAGTACAGATCTGCACAGAAACGGCATCAGTGCTGTTGTTTTTTTGTTTTGTTTTTTCATATTATGCCTGCTTTGATAACACCTTTAATTTTAGTTGGGTTTTTTTTTCCCTCATGTTTTTCATTACACTTTAGTATTTCCACTTAGGTGACCCCTGCAAATGCCTGTTACTTTGTTTTTTTAATGCAATACATAGAGCTCTTCAACATCTGTGAATAATGTTATTGGTATTTATAGTTTATGTGGTTTATGTGTGGGCTTTAACTGTATCTTCATCTCCATTATGTTTTGAAAGCAAAATCCACCAACTCTGTCAAGTGGTTATTGAAGTGATGTAAACTGAAGGTTTAGCTTTTATTTGTAATTATTGCCGTCTGCATGATAATGCAGGGAACAGTGCTGCCCCTCAAGCTGCATAGTGGCAATGCTCCATCCGGATGGTCTGCCCCACTCTGAATTCTCTTTCACAATTGCACACTCATTTTGTGTCACTTTGTCACAGGCTGCTTGGTTTGCAAGTAGACCTCACCTGCTCAGATCTCTCCTGTAAAATAAGAGATCTATTTGTCCAGTATGTGAAATTAACAAACTTTTTTCCATCACTATTTTGTTCAGTTGTTCTTTTTATGTCAAACTGAGTGATATCTTCTATTATCTGTAAGTACGAGAAAAAATGCTGAGGTTTTTGTTTTGTTGTGAATTATGAACTGTGTTATAGTTATTTTAAAAAATATGTATATTTAAAGAAATCCCTGTTTGGATGGAGGCTGTGATAGGAGCCAGCGTGGCTCCTATTGACCATATGGTGAATCCATCTGCCCTCCTTCCAACAAGACAGAAAAAGTTCTGGAAGACAATAGCAAAAAACTCTCCTGCACAAGCTCCTTTATCCACTTCCTGCAAATCAACAGTTTTTTTTATTTCCTTTAGTCTTATGTTTCTAGACTTGTACTGCATACAAGTTGTTTACATTACTGCGCAATCTTGACAAAATACAAATCCACAAACTAGGAATGTAAAGTCCCCAGTTGCTACATGGCAGACAAAGCTTGTACATCTTGAGTGTGTAAGTGTCTGTGGTAGTGTAGTGAAGCGGGCAACTTGTAGGGGGGGACATGCGGTATTGACCTGTGTAGGCAGAAAACACCATATGTTTAGCCCTCTTGGTTTTATTTATTTATCTAATCTTGACACCTTGCCAGCCCCACCTGGACCTCAGGGCAGTTGTTATTACACCCAAACACTTCTTTCCATGGACTTCCACTGAGGCCTGACACAAATCACACTGTTTTGCTTGTGCCGCAATGCAGAATTTATGAAAAGAAAGAAAAACAAAGCAGTGATTTTATATTACATCACTTTTTTAACCATTTTGTGGAATAATAGAAATATGTTCCCCAAGTTTAACTATTGAGTAAAGTCCCTTTTGAGGGAAATCTACTGACACAAATACAATCTAATATTCATACAGTATATTGTGTGGAATCAGGCCATAGAAGTATAATTGTGTTTGTATTGTGCTGTCACAATCCATGTTGCTAAACTTGTCCAGGAGGGACAAGTCATACTGGATGTGGTTTTGACCTCTTTGTGGTTTTCTTTGGCCATTTGAATCTGGTTGGAGGTGGACAGTATTCAGTTGATTGCAATTTGCAACTTCCACCACTACATCTTATGCACCTGACCCATATGTGTAGGTTTGTCAAGCATTATCACATAAAGCCTAGTCTTGATTGCAGGTCTAAGAAGCTGATCAAAGGATTTGTGTGTTGCTGATGTGTCTCTAATGCACAGGTGTAAAAGTCCGGTCCTCGAGGGCCGCTGTCCTGCAGGATTTCGACGTTTCCTTCTTCAACACACCTGACTCAAATTAAAAGGATACAACAGCCTATGAAGCTCTGCACAGTTACTCATTAATTTGAGTCAGGTGTGTTGGAGCAGAGATACATTGAAAACCTGCAGGATTCCGGCCCTCGAGGACGGGAGTCCGACACCCCTGCACGTAACTCTCTAACATTTATGTTTTCGTAACAAATCTTTGCTTCAAGTTTTGATGCACTTGTGCTAGGCATAGCTAGGCATTTTGACTTAATGAATGTCTTCAAAAAACATAACCAAAGTAATCCTATTGATCCTAAACAAGAAATGTCAACTTTGTAGCTGTGATTGAAGCACAGGGATCCATGCTGTGATTACCATTCATCTTGATGTAGAGAATGTGTTTACAGAAAACTAATATTAATCCATGCAGTAGATTTTTACATATTCCACCAAGGTGGTTGCATTTACACAATTTTAAATGAATAATTATAAACATTTCAGATTATAAACATTTCCAAAATGCCCAGTTTGTGACATTCACTATTGTTTTTCTTTATTATTGCGTCAATCCTTGATCTTGCTTGATGATATGACCTTTAGGAGCAAGATGAGAGGAGTCCTTTGGAATAACATGAGGGGGTAGGGAGTTTATAGACAAAGAGACAGGGGTTTTGATGGGGGTGGTGGCAGGTTTTAGGTTGGGGGTGTTAGCGTTAGGTGCCAAGTGGAAGGAATTTCATATGAGCTGGGAGGAACACTGAAGCTGATGGGATGAAAAAACGACGGGGGTCTCCCTGTTGCCTGAAGCCAAATTCATGTAACTAAACCTGGTGCAGTTCATTCACACATATGCAAAGAGTGAATGAGAATGAAAAGCGTGTTACCGCTCCCTGCTTTATATTCATTTATATTCAGACCGTTCATAGTCTGTGTCTGAGGTACCGTCTCCCATGGCAACCCAGATCCCGCCCCCCGCTCATAGCACAACATATGAAAGCCATCTGTGCAGACCCCCTAATCTCTACCTCTTACACACTCCCTGCCGAGCCTATATGCTGTGTGTATATTTTTTAACAAAGATTACCGGCTGGGAGAGATGAACTGGGAACAAAGAAGGTAGTCAACTACAACATTAAGTTCAGAGCTGGTACTGCTGATAACCGGTTCTACATGTATGTGTTGCAAACAATAAAAAATAAAAAAAACTGCTATGTCACATGTTTCTTTCAGTTACCACTTAATTAATCATCAACCACTAATCTCAGGAGTGATGCATCAAAGGAGTCGGTTGCAGTTACGTCCGCTGAAGTTTTGGCTGGTGGCTGTAAATTCACAAGCTTGGTAAACTTGAACTACATCAAAGACGAGATGTAACACGAGATTATCTAGAGACTGTGTAAAGATAGATATTTCCCCAAAGAGTTGATCATAGTTCAAGGCAAATGTGCTTTTTGTTGATGGTTTAATGATGCTAACATCAGTGTCAAAGCACATTTAGCCCATAAAGTTAAAGAATCTTTCTTCACATTATTATTACCTGACATTAATCCCAGCTTTTTTCTCCATTACCGACCAGCCATAGCATTAAAACCTGTGAGTTTGCAGTCACATCCAGTTCATATCCCAGCTCTGTCCCATCAGGATATCAATACTAAATACAGGACTGGGCACCAGCATGTGGGAGCAGATCATTTTGGTCAGGTGGATTGCAAGATGGGGGCTCTATAATTCAGGTTTGTTTCAGCACATCCAGATGCTACTTGACTGGATTCAGATAAAGAGAGTTTTAATGTGCAACCTCCTGGAATTACTGAGCTGTTTCTGTAGTGTAATGGGAGACGTTGTCCTGCTGGGGGAGACAGGCTATTGCCATTATGTGTGTCTTTATGTTGGGACCCAGCGATTCCCATCAAGTCATTGATTTGTGATGAGATGATCAGTGCTATTCATTTTAAATCTCACTGGCTTTAATTCTGTAGCTGTTTAGAGAATATTTTATAAATCAAATTTATCTTTGTGGATTTGAATGTTGGTGAGGAAAATAAGCTGCTTGAAGTTACTTCCTTGGATTTTCATACTTTTTTAGCTTTAATGTTTATTTCCTACTATTTAGATGAATCAGTTCCCTTTAAACATTTAAATCACTATAATTCTTTGCAGAGTAAAAAGCACAGTGAATATATCAGTTAATATTGGCCTAACAACTTTGCCACTCATTAAGGCTAAAGATAACTACTTCCTATCATTAATCTACACCACAAAAATTTGTATTAGTCACAGTGAAGCTATAAGCGTGTAAATGTGGCACTGCTGAAACATGATGATGTAGCCTCCATCAGCTGACAGTAGACAAGAAACTGCAGTAAGTACTATATGTTTTATGAATCTTCTGCTATGATTTACTTTAAATTACACAACCCCTGATGCAAATGGCTCCACAGATACCTGGTAGCATAACTCTACTCATTGAATCAAGGCATTAAGAAGGCATTACAAAGGAAGTCTCAACACATCATGATCAACATGACTTTTCTGTGAGAACAAAACCTAAAACTACAAATTATCGATTGGAGATATAACCAGCTGAAAGCATCACTGGAAAAAATGTAAAGATCTTCTCCACATCTAGCTACAATTATGCCAAGGTTCTAAGAAAGGTGGACAATGGAGAAATTATAGGAAATCTTGCAGTATGAATGAAAATATGCGGTCCATTATTCTTGCTACTGTAACTGTTATTCACTTTGCCATTCTTGGACCAGCATATAGTATAAGAAGACACATTTATTCATTGTGATTTATGTTTTATTTAAAACAAAAAGATGACAGGGTAGAAAAACATTTTTAACCATTTCATTGACTTCAACAATGCTTGATAATGTCATGGATATAATGTTTACCAGCGTTCAATATGCAAACACACAAAAGGCAACAAACTTAAATTTGGCTGATAGACAGTGTGGAGTGGAGATTAAACGCCCCATTTTAAACCACATCTCTGTGGTTTTGACACTACATTTGATAATTACAATGTATTCCCACAGAGTAATCCTAACTGCATCTGTGCATCAGATTAATCATGTATAACAGGTTTCTTTATCCACCTACCATGACATAATAGGTCAAACATGTTTTTAAAAATACTCAAAAGTTAACAAGATCAGTGAATAAAAGCAGAGTAACTGGCACAGTGTTCGCATTATTAGTGCATTAAAAAAAAGCTGCTCTTCACAGGCCACTTAATTAATGAATTACATTAAAAAAACACAATAAGTACAAAAAGGTCAGTCTCTTAGTAGATGTCCTTTAAGGACCACAGAATCTATAGTGGATGCTAGTCAAGGTTAATTTTCCATCGTGATAACAGCTGGTCTCCATATCGATCACATGATTATTAAGGTAGGGTGTCAAACAGTTAATGTAACAGAAAAATAAAGATTTTTAATCAAAAGTGAGGATTCTAAATACCTTAAAGAAAATTAATATCAAAATGTTAGTAACTTCTTGTAGCTGGTAAGTTGGTCATTGTTCCTTTCAGTAAGTGACAAACTCTTATTTAGTGTTCCTGCTGGTAAAATAGTGAAACGTTCTACGTGGTTGAGGAGTCCTTTCCCCCCCCCAAATATACAGTTTTCTTCCCTTCACACAATTTAAATCTGAACACAGTGCATTAGTAATCTTCATTTTAAATATGATCTCATCCTTCACATAGTTCTCCAGCTGATTTTTGACAGGATCTCATCTTCTATTAACAGCACTTTACAAACCTGAACTGGCTGACAGAATTTTTTTTAACTATCACCCTGGAGAGGGTAAATAGCACTCATAACATTTGTTATCTTTGATCTGTTATGCTCTATTAGTTTTCAGTAGATAACCTTATGCCTTCATTGTGCTGAGGTTATGAGCCTCTTTTCTCTTATTGTGGTTGGGTTACTACAGGAATGTCAATCTCTATGGCTGACATCCGTGAGCGGGTGGAGTAGCGGTGGCCTGCATAGGTGGATGCATATCCCTGAGAAGGAGCGTAACTTTGTGAGGGAGCATAACTCTGTGAGGGAGCATAACTCTGTGAGGGAGCATAGCTGTAGGCTTGGGTGCCGCCAACCTCTGATCCATATCCATCTGGAGCAGAAACCTGAGTCATATACACCTGAGGTGCAACAGGGGCAACCAAGCTTTGTGCGTAGCCCTGCGAAGGCACATAAGGCTGGGCATCAATCACCGTAGGAGGGTATGTCTGTGGTGGGAATGGCTGCGGACCATAAACTGGGGAGGGAGGGTATCCATTGGCAGTGAGAGGCTGGGTGGACAGGGAATTAGACATAGAGGGTAGGGGCAACCAGAAAGGTGAAGGCAATCGCTTACACATACAGTACCACATGAACATGAGCAGGGCGGCCAGCATCAGTCCTCCAGAGCATCCTATAGATACATACACAGCAAAACCATCAGAGAAAATATTGTCGTATCGGATGTTCATCTCCTTGGTACGGAAAAGGAACCACACTGAGGGTGCAATGGCAATTGCTCCGCCTAGAAAGAGAAACATCCCAGCAATCAGGTGGCAACCCGCACTGTTCACTAGGAATCGAATTGTTTTAATGTCCGGTTCAGGCTTATCTGAGCAGCAGCAGGTTTTGCACATCCCAGCCATGCACAGCAATAAGGCTAAAGAGCTGAGCAGGAGGCCTGCAGGAAGGCAAAACTGCAAGAGCCGCAGATCCAGCTGGTCCACTTTAGAGTACCACTGGAAATGAAAGAAAATTGTTTTTTTTAGACATACAAATATGAGAAAAATACAAATTTGAGCAAATGTGACTGAGTAATACCTCAGAATCATAATAGTAGCATCCTGAGTATCCATCCTGTTTCACACATTTAGCCCATAAACCATCATACACGCTGATATTCTTGGCATTGCGATTCAAGGTGACGAGTCTCGTTACACGCCACTGTGGGATTAGCGCTGCCACGGCGATCCCACCCACAGACACAAAGGCAATAAAAAACGCAAAAGCATTGGTGGCGTGGATGTCCCGGCACGACATGGCTGGTTGGTGAGGACAGGAACTGAGGCTGCTAGGAGAGCTCCTGTTCCTGGATAAATAAAGGAAGACAGACAGAAAGCAGTGGCTGCTTAGTCCAATGCAAAGCAAAGCAACACAACTTCTGAGAAAGAACGTGGTTATAAAAGTTTATCTGATTGGCCCCGTTACTACTCAAGTAAGCTAAGTGTGCCACAGGCTGACCTAGCTATGGGCAACCCCCCTACATTTCTATTCACCACAGTGTAGTTGACCCAATATCTGCTGTCCCTGAGAGACAATGCTCTCATTTCATTTGCAAACAAAGTGGGAATGACTTGGTGGCCGAGGCTTCACAGCAGAAGTGTCTATACAGCAGTGCATTACAAAAGCTCTACAGCTGAACAATAAGTAATTGAATTAGAAGCTCAGACTTTATGTGACAGTATGCAACAGTGACTGACCATCAAAATACAGCTTGTTATTGCTTTTATATGACGACATGTTTTAATTCAAAACAAACTGAAACTTAGAAATTATATTTGTTTTACAGTTTTTACTGCTTACTAGTCAATTTGAGTGTATTTAAAGACAAAAATTTTGTGATGTTGCTTTATCATAAAGAAAAAAGTCACAGGTAAAGACAAGTTTGACGCTTTTTATATATCCTGGTTCAAAACTAAGAGTGCACATGTTTTTTGTCAGCTGTGGAAGCCTCTGAAAATCCACAGAACTGTTAACAATATCTTACAATAGCTTCTTGACAAGTTAATAATAATAATCCCATTCTAATATATCTTGCCTGAATTAAGATTATTTAGCCATTTCTTTTAAATGACGCACAGTCATGTATAGTGATGTAATTTTACATGATTACCTACCTTTAAAAAAAATAAAAACAATAAAACAGAAACAAGATAATGCCTAATTTCGTACTTTGTGTGACAGATTATTTTAATTACTTTATGTAGGCAAATTACCTGTCAGCAAAATGTATTGATCAATAGCTGCTTTATTTATCAGTACATAATGTTTTTACTCTAATCTTGAAACGTTTTTTTTTATTCATACTGAGCATGTGAAAAATAACTACTACGTTTAGTTTTGTAAATCCATCATTGTAACAAGTGGCTTACATCCAAGTGCAGACACAGTCATTATTGTAACCACAAGTGGTTACAATGCCAACAGCAAGATAACCACACAAACAGGATAAATGTCGTATATTCAAGTCAGTTTTGTGGCGTTATGGACCATATCTGTGTAATAACAGGTGTCCAAATAGCTATTACTGTCTACGGGCGTGCCAAGTAGCTGCGCCAGCTTTATCTGTGGTTTCATTAGCTTCTAGCTGCTAGAAAACTTTGTCGGTATGGTTTGCTACCCAACTGAGTGGATCATAGTTGAAACATACGCCACATTTCTACGTGCTATTACTTGTTTAAACTAGAATCGATAGCTTAAACGGGGATAAACAACAAAAAATGTTAAGTTCCAATTCAATTTCCGCTAATTAGTCAGCTAAAATGTTAGCATTAGAGTAGCCTACCTGTTGCATCCTCCAGATCGTTTAAAGTGGAGCTGAAACTCATTAACTGTGAACATACCTTTTATTTACAGATGTCCATCAGCATTTACAGGGAAGGCGGTTGCATTTCACTTTAGAGCTCCTGTACATACTTGAACAAAAACCAAGGAACCACTTTAACAGTAGATCGGAGCATAAACAGGAATCGGCCCCGCTAGTCTCCGCCCTCAGCACTGTCTTGCAGGTTTTAACTCTTTCACCTCTGATGATGTTCTGTTTACCTTTAGTTGTCATGATTTTGAGACAACAAATGGTTGACAAGATCACAGAATCTATCAAATAGTATGGGGAAAAAAGCTAATGTACTCTAGATTGACTCAGCTAAGCAAAACAAAAAAGAGAAGTGAGAAAAATGAATAATAAGTGCAAAAAAACAACTTTAGTTCACAAGCTGTCCCACTCTTGAAATGAAGGTGCTACTGTGTTTATAATTTAATATGCCAAAATATTCTAAGTTGTGTCCAAGCCTTCTGTGCTTTCTGTTGCAATCTTGTCATCTGGAAGACTGACGTAAATACAGCTTTGAAATGTGTGGGTGTGTGCTGTTCAATGCATTACTTTAATGTTATTCACTGATGAACTCACTGATCAAATTCTTTTTATATTTCAGGGAGACATTCACATTCACATGATATACAAATCCGCTGGACAAGAAGGACTAAGTGATCTTTATGGCGGTGAGATCATAACTGTGTACTTAAAGAATTTAACATAGAGTTTATTATTTAAAGAAGCAAATTGACTGTTCTGTTTTGTGTCTTTAGTTCCTGCTAAGCAAAGAACGTGTTTCTGTTTCTAAATATTGCTAGCATTTCATGTGTTTCTTTAATAGGGGACTTACCAGAGCCACCTTTCCCCAGCCCTCCATTTCCCGGGTCAAAAGTTGTTCACTGGAGAAAAAAGAGACAGGTGTGTATTTGTTGTCGGCATCACATTATTCCTCTATCTTGTAAACTTTTCAGAAAATCGTCCTCGTAAAAATGCTTTAAAATGATGTACTTATAGTCATGCTGTTGCTGCTGTATGTTAAAACCTGATCACACAGTTTTCCTCACATACACATATGTTTAAGGTAATTTACAAAGCCAAGAAGAGTGTTTTCTAGCTCTCCTCCCACACAACAGGTCAACAGGTCTCCAACCATCTATTTTCCCATTTCTCATGAAATATTCATCCTATGAGTAGAAGCTCTCTTAAGCCTTCTGTTTTCAGGGAGGTAATTAACTTTTTTTTCAGCTCTCCAAACTTCTTTCATATTTTTAAAAAATTTGGTAGGTAAGGCAAGGCAAAACAAGTTTATTTGTATAGCACATTTCATGTACAGGACAATTCAAGGTGCTTTTGGTAAACAGACAATTTTTTTTGTGTGTCTTTGTTCAGTTTCATGCAGGAGGTATGAGTTGTCTTTTTGTTTATCTAGCTGTTTTGAGGTTCTCCTTGATATAAGGTTTTTGCTGGAGAAAACATATACGGGAACGTCTGTATATCAATTGAAAATTACAAAACTGTTGTCTTCTCTCAGGCTCCACGAATGTCAAGAAGTATAGAAGATGAGACCAAATATATTGAGTTAATGGTGATCAATGATCATTTAATGGTAAGTTATTACTGCTCTAAATATTGTATTGATGTGGTTATTGTTTGCTGTTGAACTAAGAAAAAAATGACTAGTCCATCCATATAATTTATATGTATGCCCCTAAAACCAAAAATGTTTGTGTTAATGTCATATTCCTCTATCTTGTTGATCTTTGACCTATACAGTTAAAGCCTGAACAAATAAAAAATAAAGCTACATTATAAAACAGATGATTATATTTTGATCACTTTGATTGTAACTCAACATTGTTGCATTATTATCTTGGAGGGTATGCTCTGCTTTGTACTCAGCCACGGTATCACTACAACTTGTGGACACCAGCAGGGAAGAGAGAGATTCAATCCATGGCTGCAGACATGAGTGTGTTGTTGTGTCCATTAATCCCACTTGGTTGAAGTTTGTAAAGAAAAAAACAAACAAACTTGTGAATAATGCAACAAGAGGTGATCCTCAATTCATGGCTCTGTACAACATCAATTCAGACAGCAACTACTGACCATAGGTTGTCCTCTATTTTCAGTTTTTCAGTTTCAGGTTAATATGCAGCCATTGAACCTGTACAGTGTACTAAAAATGCTTTCCCAAATGGAGCCATAGTGTTAAATAACAACAGTAAATACATGTGCATGGAATCTGTAACAGCTGTGTTAACTGGCCCTTCATCCCACTGAGCATAAATCCAGTTCTCTGAAGGAATTTCTTGCCCGTCCAAAATACTCAGAGCTGCATTTTAACTTTGCTCTTCGCTAAATATAATCCAATTCTTCTTCTTCTACTCATCATTTTTCTGGGTGTCAAGAAGGCAGCTAAAATTTTACAAACTCAAAGACATATTTTTGTGATGAAGACAGAACATGAATACATATAAAATGTACATCAACAACTTTTATCCAAAAATACCAGATTAAAAATGTACTAGAATAGAATTGATTCTGTTTTCTGTTCAGTAAAGGCAACATTTAGCATTAACGAATGTGTGAATATTAGTTAGTTTTAATGAATTGAATCCAGATGATAATTCCTTCATTCATGTTTTTTTCCTCCTGTTTCTCTCACTCTCTTTTCCTCCAGTATAAGAAGCATCGTCTTTCTGTTGGGCACACAAATAACAATGCTAAGACGGTGGTCAATATAGCTGACATGGTAAGAATTGTATTGATCTTCTTCTTGGAAACCTTGCCACAAACACTCCCAGGTATTGGAATTGAGCAAACGTTGCTCTGACTTCTCATTTAACCAATCCTAGTTTTTTCTTTTAAATCCTGCAGTGCAGCTGTTTACCAGCCAGCTACTGTAAACATTTTCAGATTTCATTGGATTTAAGCAGCAGTGGCCTTTCAACAGTATGGATGCAGATATTTCAAAGTTGGATTGTTTGTGGCCATGTGTGTATGCTGTGTAACTGAAATCTGACCGGCTGCAGGGTGACTTCTGTAAGGTGATAGATTGGTGAAGGTCATCCTTTTTGTTGTGCCCTTGAAGATGATCATATGAAGCTGGCTCTATTTAGGATAGACACATTGATTTCCATTGTGAGAGCCACACATTATATACTTAGAAGTTACAGCATTTATAACTATGAATAAAATATTTATGGAAACGTGCAATGTTTCCTTTGACAAGCACTTATTTGGGACATGAGTATTTCTCTTTTTTGTCATGCAATGAAACAGATACTTCAGGCCTGTGTAGCCATAGGTTTATATACACGACCAGCACAATGTTTACAAAGTACGATGGGGAGCAGCACGCGTCTGATGCAGACTCGCTGTTTGATATTTGGATTGTTCCCTCCTCATCAGCTCCTGTTGGAAGGCTGTAATATTTCCACACTGATAGATTTACAGACACGGAGTAGGAGCATGAGTCATGCTCATATGAAACTTCTGACATTTTGTTTGAATGTACTCATTCCACTTCCTCAGTGTTTGCTTTCATAAAATGGAAATCTGTTGAGGCTCCAGGACACAAACATTATTATCTGCCTTTGCCTGCTTTGTCCTTCAGACAGTTACCTTTGTTGACTGTCTGGTCTCTTGTGCTACTGCCTGGTGGCAGGATCACACCGACTGTTTGACTTCTGTCATAATGAGCAGCTGGACTTGCTAATGAGTATGAAGCACGTTTGTCAGTTGTAATAATGATCAGACCACATCATTTTGTATTTTCTTTGGCGCTTTTCAATCACACAAGGACTTTGAAGTTGAAGCTTTACCACTTTCAGAAGTTAACTTTGAGTTCATGTTCCTTCTGCAGATTTTCAGGGAACAGCTTAATACCCGGATTGTGCTTGTTGCCATGGAAACCTGGTCGGCTGACAACAAGTTTAACATTGATGATGACCCTATGGTGACACTCAAGGAGTTCATGAAGTACAGAAAAGACTTCATCAAGGAGAAATGTGACTCAGTTCACCTGTTTTCGTAAGTTTGGTGATTTAAAAACGCAAAATTGGTGTTTTATCAGGGAAATATCTTTTTATTAAACACATAACTTCTGTTTATTTTTTCTTTTACTTTCAGAGGTAATCGTTTTCATAGCAGTTGGGGTGGAGCCTCCTATATGGGAGGAGTTTGCTCTCTCACTAAAGGAGGGGGAGTCAATGAGGTGAGATGTGAACCACGAAGAAAAAAACCCAAAAAGCTCCAAAATACACCCTCCTTGTGGTGTTCATTTCCATGAGGAGATCAAATTGGACAGTAAAGACCGATATTTATTAATGTACCTAACTGATAAAATGATTATGATAATGAATCTTTATAGCAGAGTCCTGTCCTGAATAAAAGTAGGAAAGAGGACAAGAACTAGGAAGTGTAGAGGCTGGTTGTGGTTGAGTTGAGTTTACAGATATATCCGATGGAGACTATGTGAGAAAGCTCAGACAGTTCAGATGTGGTGGAGAAGGGAAGCATGAGGGTTGCACTATCTGAAAAGCAGTGACAAAGCAACTGACTTATAAAGAGCAAGGATCAAGGATTGTTCGGCTCAGAGAATTTTGATGAGGACATAATTGAACCAAAGCAGCGTTTGACAGTGTGTGAAGGTGAAACTAACAGAGGATGGAGCAGAAGGAATGATACACTCAAGAATGAAGGCATATGTGAAAAACATATTTTTCCTATTCTCTTTTTTGGCAACCTGCCCTGATCACCATCAACATATTGTTTTCTCTGTGCTATTCATGTATTCACGGTATCTGCTTTAGTTCCAGTTTTTTAGCCTTTTAGGTTAATTGAACAAATGTTTTCATGATCTTCCTTTTCTTTTCCACTTTTGTTATTTTCAAACTGATCTGATATTTTGCTTACTCTTCTTTTTAATCTGTCCTCTCTCTCTCTTTTTCTGTCAGTACGGTAAAACAAATGAGATGGCCATCACCCTCGCTCAGTCTCTGGGACAGAACATCGGCATTTTCTCGGACAAGAAGAGGATCCTCAACGGTACACTGGCAAACACGATTCCTCTTAAACTAAACTTAAAGCCTCATTTTGATACAATTGTTTCTTTTTCCAGGTGAATGCAAATGTGATGACCGATGGGCAGGCTGCATCATGGATGACATTGGGTAAGTTAGATTAAATCACAACCACACAACCAAAGTCAGCTCACCTTTCACAGATGCTGGTGACTCTGTTTTTCTGCATCCTCATAGCTTTCTAACTAGTGTTGATAACTCTTTCTACTGGGATTCAGTTTTACTAACACATGAATGTAGTTGATGTCTAGTTTCCTCCTGCCTTTTAAATTCATGCTAATCTTTATCTTTATATCTGGACAAAAAGCAGACATCCGCTGGAGTGTTATTGTAGATTTATAACTTACCACTAGGTGTCAGTGTTGGTATATTTATGACATTTGCTTGTTTATATAACTTGAGCTCTTTTAGCAGTAATGTCTTATATAATATCTTGCATCCTAAGATTTGAGAATAGTTAATATATCAGCCTGTGCAGGATATCATGACATTGTCTGAAAATGTGTCTCTATACTATACAAGCTTGCTTGGCATTGTGAACATATGAATGTGTGTGTATTTGTCAGTACGAGTCTGTTTGTGAGTGTATACCCCTCTTCTTAAATACTTATTGCATTCCCCCTCTATCCCGAATGGGACAGCAGGTGAGCAGAAGCTTGCTACAGCGTTGCTTGTGCTGGTATTGAAGCAACTGGCTGCCTCAGAGGGGGTTGTCAATCATCACAACCTTTTCCATGTCATCCAGCAGCACCACAGCTACTGTGGCCCCAGCTTCTCTTTTTATTGAGACGATATGAATAAATACAGTTTGATGTCCTGTTTTGTAATACACTGGCTGTATTTTTCATGATCTCATTGTTGTACAGTTTCACATTTACATAACGTCTGTTCCTCCTTTGCCAATGTCTCTGGCTGATCAACAAAGACAACTTTATTTAGTTTTTCTATGGATTGAAATGCTCCCTCTTTGCTCTCTTTTTTAAAAGTTTGAACTTTTCATCTCTTCTTTTTGTCCATATCTAACCGATTGATACAGTCTGCAATGTCATTCTCATCCTATCCCTTACTTCATCTCAGGCTTACGACAGTACTCTCCCTAACATGCCACATCCAGATCCTGCTCTACTCGGATACCATAAGACACCTGTCCTTAGATAATGAGGTCACATTACAGAGGACAGGTCTTCCTTTGAACCTGTCACCTGTGAATGGACCAAGCCACAATTTTTATCCCTCAAAAATCAAATAAATGGTATTTCAGACATTTGTATTCAATGATCTCAGTCATGTTCCCTGGTGGATGTTTTTTTTATCCTTCAGCATATGCATGCATGATCTATTCAGCCTGTCCACTAACAATTTCTACATTGTTTTCCCAGGGTGTAGCTGTTATGTGTGTTTTTGTACATAAGTTGATGTCTAAGTGGATTTGTCTTTATGCATATATTCAGCATGTGTACTCCTACAGAGTGCACATGTGGCAGCTTTTTATAGTTAACTTACATTTCTTTCAGATCTGTAAGTCCTAACTACGCCTTGTATCAGCCTGGTCTAAACACACAATGGTTGAGCTAGGATTTTGAATGATTTACATGTTCATGTTTTTAAAATTTATTTCAATTTCTACTATCTTCTCTTGAAAGAACAGATGTTCCCATGAACAAATCAGGTCAAAATATGTATTTTGAAGTATATACCATTAAAAACTAAAACATTCTGATCTAATGAACTCAGATATCCTGAAATAAACTTTGGCATGGATACATTGATATCTTAAAAGTTGCTAAAATGTTGCAGTGATGGCTGACTGCGGTTCAGCATGATCCAGATTGTTGAAGAGAAGACAACTGGACTTTGTGGTTCATGAATATGTTTCACCAGTATTACACTGGCAGGGATTTTGGGCATGTATGTGCTTTATCGTAGCTGTGACCAAATCCACCAAAAAAACACTTTATTCTCCTTATTTCTGAAGATTCTGATAGTTTTCCAGCCTTACATTTAGATGATGGCTACAAGATTTGATATACTTAGTCATAGGGGCGTGAACTATCTTGGGGGATCATAGCTCAAAACGTTTGAGAACCACTGCACTAGAGCGGTGATAAGCTCACCATAAAGTAAATGTTTTTCTGTACACTTTCTTAAACTTGTATTGTATTTCCTAAAGCTCATTTTTATAAAATGATATAATACATATTTTGATCCCATCTTCTTGTTTATTCTGACATAGACAGCATTTATCAATCATGATAAATGCTGGTTAATGACGTCGTTTCAGGTAGTGACAGTTGTACCTTTTTTCACACGTGAGTCCCTTAATCATGTTTCATCTTTGTTTTTCTCTTAATTATATTTAAAAAGAGATTAAGACGACAAAATGTTGATAACATTTAGCTTTGGTACAAATTTAGAAATCAAGGATGAAATTCCCACATGCCTGACAACTTTAAACCCGACAAGTTTCGGAAATCTGTCTGAAATATTGTAGTATACGTCATTCTTCATCAAGGCATCACTTCTGGCTGATCATAGCATCTTCAGTGTAGGTGCCTTCATTTAGTAACATAACTTATGAATCAGCCTGTTGCGGCCCTTGACTCTCAGTGAGTCTTTGTTATTGCATTGTCTCCTATGTCAGTCCTGATGAGCAACAGCATCAGAGACACTCAAACATGCTCCTGCACGATGATGGTGATGAAGCCTGACAGTACCACAAAAGATAATGATACTGCTCAGTGCTGGGTTGAGGTCATTAGAAAGATCAGACAGAGCAGTGGACATTTGATTATAATAGACTGATTTTTCAACTTTTCCAGGTGTTCATTGGATTCCAACTGAAAGTGTCATGTAATGGACTTCAAAATTTTATTCTAAGTGAAGAGCAATAATGATTATGAATCACTTATAGCTTCCACTGCCAGCAGTGTGTCTTTTCTGTTGAGTATTTTGGGTCTTTTAGAAGAAAAATGTTAATCGATAATGCAATAACTGGTTAAAAATGTATCATTTGCTGGATAAAGTGACCATAAAAAAGCATCTTAGAATCCATTACATATGCCGTCATATGATTCTCACTACATTCACTGTGCTGCATATCTGCCTGCCATTTAATTATAGGGATCTTCTCTGAACTGTGAGTATGGCTAACCAGTGCTAAAACCTTTCATATGTAGGGTGTTTGGTGACTTTTGAAAAAACAAACAAACAAACAAAGAAAAACTTGGTTTGATATTGAAACTTAATTATATAACAGAAGTGGGATATGTCCATGCCTGTACAGATGAATGGCCATAGAATAGTAAAAATTAACATGTTTAATGGTACAAGAAAGACAGTTTATATGAGTTAAGATGCATAAAACGATAACTTATTTTTAGTTCTAGGGTTTTTTGTGGGGGAGCAAATCCTCAGATTCATATTTATGTATGAGGCTGTTCATTGTACTTCTTTCCTTGTTAACAACATGATATCTTGTGGTTTGTATTGAACAGTTTCTACCTACCCAAAAAGTTCTCTGACTGCAATGTGGAGGAGTACCACAATTTTCTGAACAGCGGTGGAGGAGCATGCCTGTTCAACAAACCTCTGAAGGTATATCACATATAATGACAATGATAATACATTTAATTTATAGAGTGCTTTACATACAAGTAGATTTAAAAAAATGTTTAAATGCTATGTGAGATCTAAAGGAAAACAGAATATTTGAAAATCATTGAAACCTTATATTCTATTGAAAATAATCGAATATAGGCTTTCAGAAAAAAAGACAACAATGTTTAAACTGATATTTTTGTAATTTGCTGGGAGAACAAAGGTCTGATAAAACTGAGAGCCTGAGTCTTTAGAAGTAAGGACTGGGAGGAGTTCACTGCTCTGTGTAGAAAAATAATTCAACAGGTGCACTACAATGCTTCTCAACATGGGTTAGATCAATTTTATGGATTCTGTAGTATGATTAAAACATTCAAGGAATCAATAGTTATTATTGATATAACTGTGATCCTTGGACCTGCAAATACAATTTTACTGTGGAAATCACTGCCTGAAGACTGTTGCCAAGTAACAAAGTTTGTCACAGCATCCAGATACACATTTGAGCTCAATCTTAATAACAACAGACTGGTGTATCATAACAGCACTGTTCTGCTAAACTGGTCTGCCTGTAGGCCAGACCTGTCACCCACTGAAAAAAAAATTGCCACATTATGAAATGAAATGCTAAAACAAAGGAGGCCCTGAACTCTTCAGGTCTATTTCCCGAATCATTCCAGCAGTAAAGCAACACTGGTCACAGATGTCCCAATATGCCCTCGTCAGCATTTTTTTTATTGTTTGTATCAACTTTAATACAAACATATATTTTCAAAAGCTAAAAAAAAATTACCTGTACATTTTCTTACTGTTTTAAGTTGAACAAAGAGTTTTACAGATTTTACACAATGTCACTTCTTCTTTGGAAACAAGGTTGTATTAATATTGTATTTATTTTGCCCTTTTTCTGCTAAGCTGCTGGACCCTCCAGAATGTGGCAATGGCTTCGTGGAGCATGGAGAGGAGTGTGACTGTGGCAATCCAGCAGTGAGTTAAAGCAGTGAATCAAAATCGATGAATGCAATATGGAGATTAACACTAAACATATTTAATGGGATTACCACAACAAATAATGAGCGTCAGGGGTTAATTTGACTCCAGGAGGTGTAAACACGGTGATGGCTCAACCACTGAAGCCTCTTTTGGAATAAACTCTAAAATGAATAAAAGGAAGACAACAAAGCAGTTTTTGTTCATATCTTAGGAGTGTGCCAGAGAAGGGGAGAACTGCTGTAAGAACTGCACCCTGACTAAAGGCTCCAATTGTAGCAACGGACTCTGCTGCAATAACTGTCAGGTACAGAAAAGGCCAAACCCCTGAGTCGCTGCTTCAATTCAAGCCCAAAACCTCCTGCATTGTCTTTGATCTGCACTCTATATGTTGCTGCAGGTGGAGTACATGGGCATTGTGTGCAGGGATGCTGTAAATGACTGTGACATCCCAGAAAACTGCTCGGGCAATTCCAGTCAGGTGAGCGTGAGCTTTCCTCCTGCTGTTCTTTGGAGTTGTAGCTCTTAACTCCAGTAGTGTGCAAATTCCCATCACTGTAGATTTGAGGTGAGATGCCAAATCGTTTTCTCTTTCTTTCAGTGTCCACCAAATGTCCACAAGATGGATGGTTACACATGTGAAAAAGACCAAGTAAGAAGTTTGACAGTTTTATGAGATCTTGAGCTAAAGCTTTTGTTTAAGCTTTGGGTATTTTTGTTCACATTTGATTAAGATTTACCGTACTTCTCTCTGTAGGGTCGCTGCTTCAATGGAAGGTGCAAAACCAAGGACAGACAGTGCAAATACATTTGGGGAGAGAGTAAGTGTATTATTATGTCCCATAGATCTGCACAATAGATCGACAATGAAACATTAGTAGTTGGTAAGTGTTATACTTACAATTGGTTGTGTTGCGTCTTCCTCAGAGGCAACAGCAGCCGACAAATTCTGCTATGAAAAGCTCAACATTGAGGGAACAGAAAAAGGAAACTGTGGGAAGGACAAGGACACCTGGATCCAGTGTAACAAACAGTAAGCCAGCCTTTTCTGTGACCTACACAGTGTTGTTCTGGGTTATACTCTCTAGGTGAAACAACTTCCTGTTTTAGGGATGTTCATTGTGGCTACCTGCTGTGCTCCAACATCTCACCTGCACCACGTCTGGGAGAGCTGCAAGGAGGACTGACGTCTTTTTCAGTAGCCCAACACAGTGCTTCTCTGGACTGCAGGTACGCAACACTAAAAAAAAGAAATATTATTTCCAAAACTAACAGAAACAAGACTTTCCTGTCTTTCATGTTTTTATTCTTTGGTTTTATATTTCCAGCACTAAAATACTCTAGAATTGTGTATTCTATACTCTTCAGTAAAATAAATGTAAGGACTTGACAATGAAATTTCCACTTAAAAAAAATACAGATGAAATAAAACAGAGCATATTTTCTGTGATACAATACTGTGTTTCTCCTTTGTGAGTGATTCAGCCACATTTACTTGTTCACTTTTCAGTGGTGCTCATGTGCTGATCGATGGCGACACCGACCTGGGATATGTTGAAGATGGGACAGCCTGCGGGGCAGACAGCATCTGTTTCAATCACAAGTGTCTCCCAATTCAACAGTTCAACTTTAGCACCTGTCCTGGGACAAGTGACAAGACCATCTGCTCTGGACACGGGGTACACAGCACTGAGCACTGACAGGACATCTGTCAAACCTTGTAGTCTTACTAACTTAGTCATTTAATGGATTAGTGTAATAGGCCTCCCAAGCGCTACAGGCCTCCTAAGCCTAACTTTAAGTACATTTTTAAATATTGTTTAGAATATATCTAAAGGAAACTCAAATATCCTTTACATAATTATTTATGCATATAGGTGTTTACTTTATGAACTTGATTTTCAATTTCAGGCTGAAATTAGCAGCATGCATATTTTATGTAGAAACCCCTCAAGGGGTCCGGACCACAGATTTGGTCAAACAATTTAAGTAAAAGACGAATTGCTTGTGTTCCATCAACATTTATTAAGGAGCATTAAAAAAATTCTGCAAAGGAAAATTTGGTGGAAACAAGACACAGCAAAAAGAAAAAGATGTAAAATTTTGAAAATAACAGTAACTTCAAAATATTTTGGACAGTTTGAAACACATCTCTCCAATCAGTTGCTGATTCTGCTCCCTGAGAATAAACATGGCTAATACTTGGTGACATGGAGAGAATAAACTCAACTCAGACACATTCTCTCTCTCTATTTTTCTTTCACATATACAGCCATGGCAACAGTTTTTGTTAGTGTATTGTTCATCAATGCTTTGTTACCTGTTAGTGTGTTTATTACAGCTATGTCTGGCTACCACTGCCTACACCACCATCTGCTGACAACACTATGTAGGACAGTTTATTCACTTTATAGTGGGGAGTTTAAAATACAGAAAGTCTAAGGTATGACACAGAAAAGAAGAGTGCAGTCCTACTGTATACTCTATGTTTATGTGTAGACAACCTAGAGACAGTCTTCCCTTGCTTTCTTTAAAGTTTTCTAAGAAAGATAATTCCCTATATGGTTTTTTGAATGGCCTAAGGCTGTGAGACCCTCCAAGGTCATTGGGCTCAAGCTTATATACCAGTCTTGTAACAGATACAAAATGATGTTTTAAAATTTTGCATCAAATTAGCTTGATGACTAGATGGCCTCATAGAGGTTGCATTTCTACACTTACCCATTAAGTGAGTCCAAACTTTTGACTTGTCCTCTTTATGTGTTTATCACAGGGATAAAGAGTCTTTGTTGACACATTCAAAATTAACGACCATGTGCAATTGTTTGTTCTTAAATGTCATTTGCTCTCATTCTGTAGGTGTGCAGTAATGAGCTGAAGTGTGTGTGTAACCTGGACTGGACAGGAGAGGACTGTAGCTCCACGTCTCCATTCAGTCATCCTGTGCTGGGACCCATTGCACCTGTCTCAGGTACAGATTTCATTGTTACCTTTTTTTCTTTCAAACCTCTTTGTTTCCTATTTTCTGTTTTTTTTTTTCTTTTTCTTCCTCCTGTCAACATTCAGGATTGCACTCCATACATGTATCACTTCACTCTGTCCACCCTTCTTCATTTCTTTTAGTATTTTAATTTATATCCCTCTCACCAGTCCACAAATATTTCAACCTGTTCTTTGTAATTTGTTGCATTTTTTGTTTATTTATGCTTATATGTCGGGCTCATGTCTGTTCATTAAACCAGCTGCATTTGTATTCACTAAACCATGCATGTCATTCTTTTTGTTTGTCATTATTTTCACACTCATTCTTTGTTGACAGGCTGATGTCTTTGACGGAGTGACTTGAGGTCAGATTTGAGTTCCTTTTTCACTGTATTTGTCCTGTCTGATGTCATTTCCTGGCCCTCCTCCTTTCTCACACCAGCTTCAGTTCCATACAGTTGGTAAATCATAAAATAAATAAAAAAGGCTTTTATAGCTATCTTGAATGGGAAGCTCAGGCACACGTCTCTCTCAGAATAGTGCTAAAAATGAAGGTAGTTTTGTGGTTCTCAATTTATTCCCCTTTGTCCTTCTTTCAGACTTTTCCTGCTACATGTGCTGTGTTTTTGTGTTCTGCTGCAGTGTATTGTGGTCTGTGCATCCCCCACATGTCTGGATTACTCAGAACACAAGAGAAACACATCCAATTAACACATATTTGGTTCCCTGCTCTCCTCTCTTCGTCTGTCTCAGGTATCACCAGCACCAACATCATCATTGGGGCCATTGCTGGCTCTATCCTCTTCCTCGCCCTAATCCTGGCAGTTACAGCCTGGTGCTATAAGTGAGTGCCCATGCAAGAATGACTGGATGACTGAAGTTTGCTGGTCTGCAAAAGATTTACAAAAAATTAAATAAATAACTGAGGGACTATAAGAATTCTGTTCCTCTTTGCAGGAGCTACAAGAAAAGACGCTACGTTGAGTCAGAGGTTCACAGAAGATTCTGCCGGTTTGATCACTTTAATTCTTTTTGCAGCATATTTTTAAAATGCATGACAAAACTTGAGCTTGTCTGAGTGTGTGTTGAAAGTAAGTGCTCTCTCTCTGATATGTTCTTGTGTTATTCCTTGCTTAGTCTTTGTTGTTGAAATCCAAATTAATAGTTGAGAATACTCACAAATAGATTTAGAAAGCAACAGACCTATTCATAAATATTATAAAATTTAAATTACCATGAGCCTGCTCTGAGTGGCCTCAGAGGTGATATACAGTATCTTATTTTGCATTGAGACTTCATTAAAGTAGAAGAATAATGTTACGCTGTTTAGGCTAGCAGGGAACCTCAATCCTGGTCCTCGAGGGACGGTGTCCTGCAGGTTTTTGAAGTCTCCCTTCTAATCTTATTATGATGTCGAACTGGAGATCATCTTGTGGTGGAATCACACCAGATGGAAAAACAAAAAAGTCATAAACCTCATTAAATTTAGCCTTCTTTCTGATGGCTACTACATATCTGTAAACATTTTTGAAAGTCGTTTAGGGTTTTGACATAATTGAATTGATGAAATCTGTCCACAAATGCCTAACAAAGTGCTAACACTGCTTTTATGGTAGTTCTAGCTACTGTATTTATCACAAGACACAGGTTATCCAGTAATGACACACATACTCATAAGACGACAGCATTAGCCTGACTGCTGCAGTTGGTCACTGGTGCTTGTATGGAAACTCAAAAGTAAATCAAGTGATTTAAGACAAACAAACATAAAAACTGAACATTTGTGAATTTGAAGCTACACAAAATGGGATACTCATGTAAAGTACAGTATCTGAAATGTATTTGCTTTCAACCAAATGTCTTTAGTAACCAGTGACATTCACTCAAATTGATATTTAGACACTCAAAAGTGTACTCGAAAGACAACAAATAAAGTTATTACCTAAAATGTTTTTTGTTTTTTTTTAATCAATCCAATACAGGCAGATGTGTTAATTAGTGTAGAATGTACTATATAAAATAGAAAACATACTTCTCATGATGCAAACAAACAATATTTTGTCTACGTCATAAATCAATAATTAACAACTCTGTTTGCACTGGTATCTAATTCTACAACATCTAAAAACATTCCTCTGTATTTCCAGACAAATCCCCCCCGGTGACTATGTCACCAAACCTGGGGATGCAGATTCATTTTACAGTGACATGCCTCCGGGCGTCAGCACAAACTCCGGCTGCAGCTCCAAGAAGAGGTCAGCCTGCCTGTCGCACCTGCAGATTTGCACCCTGTCCTTCACTCCCTCCATCCCATCCATTTCTCAGAACATCTCAGTGTTTGGCTTCAGGTGTGCCATCTCATCATCACTCGTTCATTTGCTGTGTATGATGTAAGCATGAATGTGTTGTGAAAGTCACTGATGTGGATCTCACTCAACATGTCTTCGCGGCTTGCTTTGCGACTGTCATGGCTGTCAGTCATTCAGTCAGTGCCTTTCACTGAAAATACAAAATTGATGCCAAGTGTGTGAACATTTTGGCAATGAAGAATTGATACCATTTTTGCTCAATTCCTCACATCACGTCATATTCAGCTGTCATGATAGTGTCTCTGCTTATACGGTTGTCATGGCATTGTCATTGTCTCTTGCACATACATCAGTCTTCCTCTCGTTTCACCAATGCAGCAGACGTGTAGTTTCTTAGAGGGACGTTGCTCATCAGATCATTTTCATCTGTATTCTATGTGTGTGTATGTGTAGATCTAACGGCCTTTCCCACTCCTGGAGTGAGAGAATCCCAGATGCCAAACACATCTCTGACATTTGTGAAAATGGGAGACCTCGAAGCAACTCATGGCAAGGTAACACAATGACACACACTCATGCAGCACATAGGAGGAAATAGCTGTCGTTCTTAAACACAGAATTTTAAATGATTTCTTCCCCAAAAACAAGGACAGAAAAGAGCACACCGATGGGAAAGAAAAGAAAAAATTCCCTTTATGTACTCGTCAGTACAATCGATTTAATCTACAGTATAACTTGCATTAATAAATTGTGGCATGAAACCTTTCCCAAAATGAATCAAAACAAAAGGTGATTATTATTTTTGAACCACTGTTGTGCCATCTGTTTGAAGTATTGGGGAAACAAAATAGCAAACCAAAGGTAAAACAAGAAAAGGCTTGCACACCTCTTTCAGGTAGCAGAGACTATTTATTGATAACATTCGATCTTCATCAGGACAAAAGTGTTAACAGTAGTGCACACACTGATATTCATGTCACACTGGATTAAGAAGCTCCAGATGGGGCAGCTGAAAGTGTAAAATTCACAGTGAAAAATGGACTGCCAAAACAGTAAAAACCAAAATAAAAACATTTAAACACAAATTTACATTTCATCTCTGACATAAACTATATATATATATATATATATATATACTGTTAAATGTAAACTAAGAAAAGGACATTATAGTACAATCTCCCGCAGTAGATTAAGGAACATACTCTAACTCTTTATTAAAAGCAAGGGTCTTAAGTATAAAAATTTAAAAACTGTCAGTTTTAAGTAACATTGTGCACTTTTCTCCTCTTCTTGGAGTTCATACGTATTTTCGGTGCCAGTTTGTACCTGAATGAGGCAACTGAATGGTGTGCTTCTCTAAATTGCCCTGTTGCTGGGTTACGCTGATCCTGGCTCTGGACGTGGTTTCGGTATTCTGCTGTCCTAATGCTCTTTAACATTTTTCTGCATATGTCAGAGAGACATTTAATAAGATAAATGTCAATTCTAATGGAACAAGTGATAGCACGTCTTCTCATGGTTTTTCCTGATATTGCATGGTTAAATCTATATGTGATGCATTTATAAGTGAGATTGTTCAAACCACATTGATAACATCTAGTTGGGAAGGAGGTCGCATTTTTGACTGGTATGAAGTCAGATTCTAACAACATATGTCTTGGATTTAGAGGTTTATTATAGTCTCTGTAATGTTGTCTTAGTGTACAGGCCTTTCTTCATTTTTCTACCCATTTAATATGTTTGTAACTAAATATGTTTAACGAATCTTTTACTTCAGGAAATCTGAGCGGTAATCGGAAAAAGCTGAAAGGGAAGAAGTTCCGTGCACGTTCTAACTCCACAGAGTAAGTTCCTCATGGGATCATGTTGCACACACTATTTGCAGATAACTGACAACAAATTAAAATGTCAGGATATTTTAAAGGATACATTTTTTATGTCAACAAATCCCATGAAAAGACCAAAACAACGCATTAGCCAGCCTCTCTGCACTTGTTAACTTTTCTGCTAACTTTCTGGCACTATCGGTTTCTACTGAGAATAGTTGTTAATATAAAGGTTCACAATATGTTTGGTTTGTTTATAATAATAATTTATATATTGTTTATAAGACAAAATGGACTTATGAAAAATGTGGATACTATCAAGCAATAAGAAGCAAGTAAAAAACAATTTGTTTTCCTGTGTGAAGTCTTTAAAACTTTTATTTTTATTTATTTATTTTGATATGCATGTTTTTATGTAAGGCACTTTGTATTGCTTCTGCATGAAAAGCTCTTTATAAATAGAATTAGATTAGATTTGATTATTAGGGTTTGAAATCCAGTGAGTCTGGTACTGAGGGATATCTGAGATCAGGTTTTAGATATACCCATTTTGAGCAGGTTCCAATTGTTTTGTTCTTTTCAATAGATTTGTTGACAATTTACAAAAAGATAAATATAAATTAAAAGTAAATACTGTCTTTGTCCGTTAAAGGTGGGGTCTAGCTGAAAAAAACTTCAGAAATGCTTTTCTCAAATTTTCTATCAGATTTAAATACAACATTACCCTGAGCCTCACAGGTCATAACATGGCGAGATCACTTTATTCTTTATTTTTATTGTGAACTCAATCTTCTTTTCTGACTTGTGAGGCATAACTGTACCTTTTAATCATTTAAACTGTCCTCTGTGAATACATAAAGAATTTTGCATTCATGCCTGTTGACTGCGAATGAACAATGAGCAGTGTGCATCGGCTGCCTCCCAGCCTGCCCTGTTTGTTTGTTTGTTTGTTTGTTTCTTTTAAGGTCTTTTTTGCCCATGAGGTAGTCTGTTGTGCATCTATTCGCACTATGAGCATGTTACTGACTGATGAAAGCTGACTGCTTGGAATGAGACCAATGTGCAACTGAGCCTGTAACACACAGCACAGTTGTTTGTTTGTGGTGCTGTTTTCATCTGAAACCACACGCAGGTCTGTCCGCCATCTTCACCATTTTCTCAATCGCATCTTGTTCAGAATATCTTTGCTCTGCTCTGCTTTCCTAAAATATTTCCTCTTCCTCTCTCCCCTCCCTTCACTTGCTTATTTCTGGAGATTTTCATTCCTTTCTTTCCTTTTCTCTCTTCTCCCCTCCTTGTGTTGTGTCCATGAACTCCCCCTCCCCTCCACCTCCCCTTCCCCTCCCACAGGTATTTAACCCCTCGCTCCAAAACTGAATTTTATGATGTAACTAAATGGGTAGAAGATGTGAATAAAAACACTCGTGGACCTTTTCTTAGGTATTACCTCAGACCATGTCCCATATCCTACACGCTTGTGTAAATCTCCCTTACTTTTGGTTTGATTTGTGGTTTGAAAAGTAATATTAGATGCAGATCCAGTCTATTTCCACTGAAGCTAAAATTTCTCAGAGAAAATGTTATAGAAAGCTGGCATGTTACGACTTGGAGTCCTTAAAGTGAGTTAGAACCCTGTTCAGACAAAGATTAAGGAAATAATTTTATTTTTACCAAAATCAATTAAGACACATTTTCTCTCTATACAGCTGCTTTTTAATTAGCAGGTTTTTATTTTCTGCTTCTCTGCATTGATGCAAAAGAAAGGACAGTTTTTACTGCCAGTTCCGGTGTTAAAACCATAAAACAGTCATTTTTACTCCAAATTTACCTGACCTCTCTTCTCTGCTCCCTCTTCCCCCCTCAGTCTCGTTACTTCTGCATGTTCAGTGTTGTTCAGTCAGTATTTGTGTTTCAACCCCACCTCGCTCCCCAGTGACCTCATGCGCATCAGTGTGATGTCATTGGTGTGTCGGATATTTTGGGTGCTGCTCTGACATCATCACTGTGACAGAGAGTGGGCCAATTCTCCAATTGCATTCAAGGTCTATAGATAATCACAAATGCAAGCTTCCCATGGCAACAAGGAAGCCCACAGAATGTATCTACTCTAGAGTCTACAGACCTTCACTGTGCCCAGGAGCGTGCCCCTTCCTGTGTTACATCTACTGAAGGATAGAAATGGAGCAAAAGAATGGAGAGACATGGAGCTGTGCGTCAGCGAGCCTGGTTATAGAACAATGTCAAAAAGTCTTTTTATTATTTTGTAAATTAAATCAGCAGGAAGTGCTCCTGATGTAACTGTAGAAGGCCACTGCTATAATTCATTCAAATGAGTCACATGCACATTGCAAGACTCCTGCAAAGCCAATCAACAGGTTGCAGGATAAATCTGAGACTGATGCAGAATTCCGTTTGTTGAGATGTTTCAGTTTAAACCAAAGTGTACCGAATCGACAGACCAATATGCGGCTCCTCAGGAGCTACGCTGCAGAAATGGTTTAAGAAAAAGATAAAAAGAAAATGTTTTTAATGGATCATTTCATATTAAGGATTTTAAAAATGGATATTAACACATGGATTTATAGTTTGGAAAAATGTCTCTGGAAACTGCACTCCACTCTCTCCAGTACTTTGGTCATTCCCGGACTTATTTGCCAAACTGCAGGTGGTGTATGTATATGAGCTGCTGCACATAGGACAGTCTGTCCTTCTGATCCTTAGTAGTGGTGCTTAAAAGTTTGTGACCCTTTATAGGATTTCCTTTATTTCTGCATGAATATGACCCAAAACATCATCAGATATAAAAGTCCAAAAAGAAGATAAAAAGAACCAAATTAACTACCTGATATTACACATCTGGGAGCTGACAGTACGTGAAACCTTTGCTTTCAGTGTTTGGTGTGTGAACCTTTGAGCACAAAGTTGATCAGCTCTCAGCTCAGATCTCTCCCTTATGACTGAATTCAAATCAGGACTTTCATTTGACCATTTCAGAACTATTTTATTCTCTCTTAACCATTCTTTGGTAAAACAATTGGTTTATGTTGTTGTCTTGCTGTATGACCAGATTCAGTTTGCTGCCAATTTCCTGACATTTTCCTTTAAGATTTAATAATGCAGTATTCATTGCTTCAGGATAAGGATAATAAACTATAATGCCCAAGATGCAGCAAACCACCACCACATTTCACAGATGTAGTTTTCCTTTCTCCAAACAAAGCTTTTCTTCTAGACCAAAAAGGATTGAGGTTCTAGTTACTCACTAGTTCTTGTTTTTTTTTTGTTATCACTTTCTTTTGCAAAGTGCAGTTGCCGTCTCTGAAGACTCCTGACTTCAGCAGTCAAAATTCTTGTACGGCTACGGCACAAGAGAGATGATTTTCTAACCTTTTCTAATGTATGGTGTTTACCCTCAAATTAACTGCCAACACTAGAGGTTCACATACTTTTGCACTGTGTGATTTGAAATGTCAGATGATTTTCCTCAATGAATAGATTACCAAGATAATTTTGTCCCATTTGTTTGACTTAGTTTTCTCTAAAGAACCATTGTAACAAAAAATCTGATGATGTTTCAGGTCAAATCTATACAGAAATTTTTACCCAGAACCTTTCAAGCACCACTGAATGCCAGTTTTTCCCAGCTCCGGTCTGGTTTGCTGTCCCAGTCACTTTACTAATGTTCACTGCTTCCAGCATCTAAAAGGCTGATCCACCCATCAGAGAGCTGACAGGTTTCCTTTAGCAGCAAGCTACTTTCAACATGGCTAAAGTTATATTTCTGCTAATTCTAGCTACCTGTGTTGGTGCTTTCTGTAAATGCTGTGGCAGGTTGAAGCATGTGAGTTGCAGGAAACTATGACCGTGCCCACATCGAAGCTGGGAACTACTGTGTACAGGGGTTGGTCTTAAAAGCCAATCTTTGGTCATTTTTCCCCCTTTTCTTTTTATGTTGCTCTTAGTGAGCAACAGAAAGCTTTTAGGAGAAACTTCTCTATTTAGGAAGTTGAAACCCAAAGAACTAGATCGGCTCAAGGAGGATGTTGGCCAAAGTCACAGACCTAACAATAGCACAATGTTCTTATCTAACCTAATTTATACATAAATCTGTGTCTTTGGCCAACTCATCCCTACACAGGCAAAAAATAATTAAAAAAAAACAATAGTTTAACAATGTCACCTCCCCTTTTTTTTCAGGACATTATCCCCTGCCAAGTCTCCAACTTCCTCAACAGGATCTATTGCATCCAGCAGAAGGTACCCATACCCAATGCCCCCACTCCCTGACGACCAGAGAAAAGCCAACAGGCAGAGCGCCAGGGCAAGTATCGGTTAAAAACATCGGATTATAGCACTAATAACTAATGTGGCAGTGATTTCATGTACTCCATGCTGGTCTACACAATAAGAGGCATGTCAGTCCGGAAAATGTTTTGTATCAGATTGATACATCTGAACCTTGACATGAGAACTGAGCAGTTTAATACGTAATGTCTGAGATTTTTCCAGAAAGTCAAGAGGCTGCCCAACAGTGCACTACAGGAAACCTTAAAATGTTTTTTCTTTCTTCCCTCTATGCCCCCCTCCCTTCTTCTCTTTCCAGTTGTGGGAGACCTCAATATAAGAGCAGCCTTGCCCTCTCTGCCCTCAAAGAACTACACGTGTCTCCTTTACTATGAACGGAAAACACAAAAATGAAACAAAATTGACTCTAAGCTTCTAAAGAGATAGAGAGCCCCACTGGACAGGAGGTAGACAGGTCTGTTTGAGTTTGTGTGTACAAGTGTTTTTCAAGGCTGTCTTGCCAGATGGCATCTTTACAAGACGATGCGGAGAAACCAGCTCTGCATTTACTCCAGAGCAGCTTGAACTCAGACCGGGCTGTTCCTGTCTGCTCAAGCCTCACAAATGGGACAGGAAACCTCAACACTCTGACACCCCCCTACACACACACACACACACACACACATACACACACATACCCACACATTTTTTTCCCAGCACTCCCAACACCATTGCCCCAAGGCATTCAATCTCCTCTCTAAAGGGAGCAGCGGTGCCAGGAGCAAGCCATCGCATCACTCTGCACTGATGGATTTTTGTCCGATCCTTTTTTTTGACGCACGTGAATCACTGTAGAAAGTCCAACACAGTATGCATGAGACAACCCTGTTTATCAGCAACCTCCTACTGACAAGAAGAAAAGAGCAGTGGTCTAATCTGAAAGGAAAGCATGCTAAGGGGCAGTGATTTTTATACCATCTGCAGGTTTAAAGCTTTTTCTCCACTAAAAGTAAACCCTTGTTGTAATACCAGTTATAGCCCATAACCCATATCTTGGACCCAACCTGACCCTATCTCGCCCCCTCCCCTCAGTTTGCTGGTGTGTGTGTGTATAAATATGTACAGTAAAATACACACAGAGTATGTTTTTGAAAGACAAAATCGCAGAGAGAAAACTCAGCTCTTTTTATTCTGCTGAACTGTGCTGTACAGAGGTGGATGTCTGTAGATAAATGTAAACACCCTGCAGTCATTCTTCTGTATGGGTTTCTATTTTTTCATCCACATTGTTTCTCCCTCTGGCTTTCCTCTTATGTCACCTCTATAGCTTTCTCAATGCACAGCAGAATGTGTTTTTTTTTTGTTTTTTTATCCATCTCTGTGAGAAACAGGCGTCCAGAAATGTTGACTGCTGCACGTTATGGTTTTTCTGAGATAGTTTTTAATGAGCATTCATTTAGCTAAGTTTAAATAGTTTACATACCATTTCTGAGAGAAGTGAATGGACTGAGATGCGTTCGGTGTAACTATAGATGTGCCACTTGTCACTTGTGATATTTGGAAATTTCCCAATGACATTGAGCAGATGTGTTTCCCCTTGTTTTACATTGGGGTGTTTGACACCAGAGCTCTGCCCTCTTCACAGTGGCAGCTCATTAAGTCACTCACTTCTCTTGACTCTGAGATGAAGAGGTGGAAGTGGTAAACTGAAAGAGAATCTGAAAATTGTCATTTAAATGTGCATTTTGGATTTAGCTGTGATGATTGAGATATTTAGCCTTGTAAATGATTAACTATGCTGTACAGTGCTTGCTGTTTGAGCTTGTGAAGACCAACAGCATGACAGTTCTATATCAAATTTAAGTTACATCTCTGTTAGGCCATTCCATAACAGGAAATGAGCATGTCACTGAAAGACTTTGCCCCTTATTACCTACTTCTTTTGTTTGTGTAACACAGACTACGCATTTATTCATATGCAGTATGAATATATGGCAGAAGTCACAGGGTTTGAAAATGATCAGAGCGACCTTGTACTTCTGGCACAGCAGTGCAGCTCATTTAAGGTGTATGTCTTGGTGATGAATCCCACTTCCCAACAGCAAGCTCTTTGTACAGTTCTGACTTATTGCTCTACCTTGTGTAGAAACTGTTGTCTTAAAGCCTCAAGTTTGTCATTTTACTGTTGTTTCTGTTCCAGTGTGGACACTTACATTTGTAATTCATGTATGCATTAGAACTGTATAGGTAAAATGACCTCTCACAATATTGGACTAATAATGCTATCAGTACCTTTTTTTTTTAATTGAGTACCTTTTCAACGCTCACTTTTTCTCAGCATTATGTACAGCAACTATTCAAAACAGTAATTAAGTGCATTATTGTAATTATGTATGTTGAGTTTGAATGGAGACATGTTAGGTGTGTTTTGCTTTTGTTTTTTTTGTAGACACATTAGTTCTTTAGCTTGTGTTGATCTTTATGATCTAGGGTTTTAACACATGTTTTAAATGAGTTCTGTACAGGCTCATTATTTGCCTTCAACCAGAGCTTTTGTCTGTGCTCTGGACCTAAGTTTTGCCCCAGTCTCTCTCCTGGGCTCCTTGAGGCTGATTTGAGCATCATTTTGCAGCTATTTTAACATAATGCTGTGATCCAGCGAAGCTTCCATCCTGGTGTCCTAGACATTGTACATGGGATGGGTTCATGTAGATTGTGGAGCTGCCAGTCCTCCCAAAATAAAATGTCTGCTGTATCTGCCTGAGCACATTGCTGTTCCTGACAGGCAAATATCTCCACAAATGAGCCGTTCGACTCAGTCTTTGGTCAGAAACTTGAATGTATCCGTGTACTAGCACATTAGCCGTAGAGTCTCAGACGTGCTCCCATTCTGCCAGACTCATCAGCCCTCAACTCAAGGAATCTTATGTACCAATTTAAACACTGCTGTTGTCTCTTCTTTTTTTTTTGTCGCCTGTATGCTGTACAGACTATTGATGCAAAAATCAACCCACATATTTTTTTTCCTCTTAATCATTCAGTATTGTAATATATTTAATATAAAATAAAACTTTCATCAACATCTGTCTGTGCTGACATTTCTATTAACTTCACATTAATACAAATACACAGGAGTTCTACAAACAAAGATGTTATTGAAGCAGGGTGGAACTCCATGTTAAGTTATCAGACTCTGTACTGTAGCGTCCCTAAAAACACAAATAAATATAAATATAATCTTTGTGATCAGCTGGATGAAACAGAAAAAACAAATCTTCTGCATCATTTCATGTAGTTGGCACTACAGCCGGAACTGCTGCTGTTCTTGCTTAGCCATCTTTAAAGGGACAGATGTATCACACTGTTTGGTGTTCATTGTTTTATGACCATTTTACAGCTGTAAATAAAGACGGACCTTCCATCAGTTGCTAAGAACCTGATCATCTCTGAATGAGCAGGGCAACGTTCGACGTGTTTCCACTGTGACTACAGCAAGAAAATCCAAATTGTTCTCCGTAGACTGGTTGGCTCTGAAGCTGGAAGGTTCTTCGTTGCCATGGTGTCACAGATGGTCCTCTTAGGAAAGACCTCCACACCCTCACAGCCCAACTACTTCACAGCATTTTTTAGCAGAGAGGGAAACGGTCATCTGTCACCAGGCTCTGCTGGTCCCACTTGAATGCCTCACAAACGTTTGTGCGAGTGGTAACTCAGTGCTTGCAGCTTTTCTTGATGGAGGGCACTGGTTTCCATGATGGCGTCTTCATCAAGAGACAGCCGGATGCAGCTCTTCAGATGGTCAATACCAGATCCGGTGACAGCGGAAACGGGAACAACATGTCTGAAGGTCATGTAGTTCTTTGGTATCATGTCGTCAGGCAGCAAGTCAAAAAACTCTGCAGTGGGTAAAGCAGCAGAAACAATGTTCAAATTTTAGAAGACACACAAGTCTACAGTGTTGCTGTCTACTGCCTGACTTCAAGTCTGTATCACACAACCATATCCTACAAAACAGGAAACTACTAATATAACCTATTTATAGAACACCTAAACACGAAGTGTTTAGAGGTCTTTTGAGTTTGTTTTTTTAATGACAGGAAAAGGCCATTTTCTGAAATCAAATGAGGGGCTTTCACTTGAAACTTAACCAGAATATGACATTATTTTTTCTGACTGCTCTTTTAGATCAGCCAGCACATTAAGTAAGATCTGACATTGAGGCTGGCCGATACAACGATATCAAAAATTACACAGTTATTAAATTTACGTCAATCTCAGTAATATCCATGAGAAATTTTCAGTCGATCCATCTGCTGAGTCAGTTCTCTATCTGTCAGCACACTCCAGTCCCAGTGTGAGGTAAATTTGTGACTTTCGAGAGACACTTCAGTGCAGACAGAGGTTTTCTTACATATCTCTGCAAAAAATTCCTCATCTAATGCGCAAAAAAAGTCAAAACCATCAAATTCACCTTCTGGGTTTTGAAGTTGTTCTTTCAACTCGGCTAGTTTGTCCTCAGCATCAGGCAGGTCCATCTTATTCACCACCAGTAATGCAGGCTTGGTCACCAGCTCCTCTTTATACAACTCCAACTCCTTCATGAAGGGAGGAGGATCAAAGAGGAGAAAAAGTCAAGAATGAGATTGAATGCCTTAATGTTTATTAGGAATGTGGCATTTCTATCAAAATAATTTCAAAGAAACATTTCCCAGCAATCATATTGACCTTGGTAAGAAGTTGCACAGCTTCAAAGGCTGACCTAAACTGTGTTTTACTTGCCAGCTGGAAACCGCAAACGTCCACCTACAGTTAGACAAAACACGACAACACTGAACATTTATCACAGGCTGTTTCTGAGCCGGTTATACTGATCACACACAGGCATAATTAAGTGTCACATGAGTTTCGGCTTCTACACACCACAAATAAGAGCTGCTTAGTCCTCTCCACATGCTTTAGGAACTTGTGGCCCATGCCTTTATTAAGGTGAGCTCCCTCAATTAACCCTGGGAGATCAGCAACAGAAATCTACCAAAAGAAGCAATAAAAGAACATTAATAAAGAAAACACGCTTAGAAGCAATGCAATAGGCACTCATATGCATCCCCAAACCTGTTTGTAGTCTGGATACATCAGTATGCCGATCTCAGGCCTCATAGTTGTGACTGTAAAATTCAAAGCAAGATTTTAGAAATAGAAGAAAATGATCAGAGTCAGAGAAAGCTCAGAGAAATAAATGTGCATGATTACATTCTTACAAGCATAGCTGGCAATCTGTGGCGTGGCATTAGACAAGGCTGTCAGGAGAGATGACTTTCCTGCATTTGGGAACCTGATGGGGAATCCGAATAAAAATATAATCAAACACGCAACTCAACTTAGATATTGAAATCAGCTTGTTTGGAAGATTTTTGTCCTCACCCCACAAGGCCCAGGTCAGCGATAAGTTTCAGGTCCAGCCTGATGTGTTTGGCCTGGCCTTTCCTGGGCTGGAAATCCGAGTGGAAAGAACCTCCAGAACCTCCTTTTGCCACCATCACACGATCGCCCTCAACATTCAGGTCACCTTAGAGAATAAGGATTAAGAAAATATGGTTTACAGTGACACTAGGGAAAAGGTTTACATTATGCCAAATCATTTTTTTTTTCCACAAACCAATTATTTTGCCATCATCAGTGGTGACAGCGATACCGACAGGAGCAAAGACCTGCTTGTCCTCCCCTCTCTCTCCCTTCAGAGCTCGCACACTATTGATGAAAAAAAATGAAAATACAACCCTGAACAAAAACATTTGAGGATATCTGACAAGTTTAGCGGATTTCACTAAATGTTTAAAGTCATAGTTGTGTTTAAGCACACCAACCTGCTGTTGCCTCCTGTTCCACCAATGAAACGTTTGTGCGGGTATTTGTCCTTGATGTTCTTCAAATTCATGTTCTTTGTCGCCACCACCCAAACATCTCCACCATTCCCTCCTTGTCCCCCAATACGGGGCAAACCCATGCCACCGCTGCCTCCCCGGACAAACAGGCGAAGGTTGTCCACAAAGTTTCCATACTGTAAAATAGACAAAAAGCACATCTGACTTGGATGACATTCAGAAATGCATCCAAGTACTGTTTGGTAGGACACCACTGACTCCTTTTAATGTTCGAATCATGTGAATGCACCCTTAAAGACAGCTTTTGCTGGGATTAAATAAAGAGGGGGAAAACAAGAAAAGGACAAAAAAAAGTTACTTTTGACAGTGACATGTAACTGTCCTTCCAACCAGAAACATCATTTTTATCGTTTTTATTATATATCATTGTACATAATTTGAATCTACTTAATCTTTTTATTGTTGGAATGTTTTGGGGGTTTTTTTTAATGGTGAATGTGTGAATCTGATTGTTCATCATTTTATGGCTGCAGCCGAATTTCCCATGGTGGGACAATAAAATTCATCTTGAATCTTGAAAACACTTGGATTGTTTTTCATCCATCCATCCATCCATTTTCTGTACCGCTTAATCCATGCAGGGTCGTGGGTGGGCTGGAGCCTATCCCAGCAAT
>JAOXYM010000006.1:14214965-14226997 GCA_028567055.1 Leptatherina wallacei | reverse complement strand
GGTGTGTTTCAGCAGGGACACTTCAAAAACCTGCATACACACCGGCCCTCGTGGACCAGGATTGAGGATCCCTGCCCCAGGTGATGGATAGATCCGGTAATAGAGGGAAAACTCCACCCAACAGGTATCTCGGTCGCCAGGGCGATAAATGGAGGGGACCCACTAACGCAATCATTTCCCCTGTGCACAGTAACAGACCATCAGTAATCTTTTTCCAATTTTGATATTATATTCTGGAACCACAATGGCTACACCTACTTGATTTTCCGTACGCTTCGATGGGTCTGTATCAATTTGGATGTGAAGCTAGCTTAGTAGTAGAGAGTGTTTTCATAATGTTAGTACTCTGTCACACTGACAGCTAGCTTTCAAGCTAATTTCAAAGCTTGTTAAACCATGCCACACAATCATTTCTCTTAATAATGCAAGTCTACTGGGAAACTTACCTTCCGGAAACAAATCCTACTGATGTGGACCATTTTAAATAGCGTTAATGGCCACTTTGTTTGGTTTGTAGTCAAAGCTAAACGCTAGCAGCCATGCGTTAGTATGAGGGACCGGAAGTGATGTGTTCTCTCTGTTCATTGGACGATGAGGTGAAGGGGCGGGACTTGAGAAGTTGACCCATGCCGCACTCCCAGACAAAGCATGACTTTTGTGTAACCCTTTCCTTTTTCAGAGGAGGGTAGAACAGCCTTTAACAGTAACGTAAAGGTGCTAAGTATAAATTGCGCTTTTGTTTTAATTACTGTCCACCTTATCTTGTCATAGTAGGCTACTTCCTGGCTGATGCTGCTATTCAGAAAAAACTTCACCAAACATACTCTGCAAACTTATCAGATCTTGTATTCATTCCTCATCAGCTTGCTCATAACAAAAACTGGACAGAAAATGCTCTGCGCACACAGAAGCTAGTTTTACTGAACATCAGATCTCTGACAGGAAAAACATTCCTAATCAATGATTTTATCACAGAGCACAAACTTGATTTCCTGTTTTTAACAGAAACCCCATTAGACAGAGAAAATGAGTCGGTTGTTCTGACTGAAGCGACTCCTCCAAACTTTAGTTTTATTAGTAAATCCAGAATAGATAAACGAGGTGGAGATGTGGCTGTTTTGTTTAATGATTCCTTCCAATGTAAACAGATGTCTTATAAAAACTTTGTTTCATGTAGCTCTCCAGATGAATTCCCCTGGCCGTGTGCTGGCCGTGTGCTGTTCCTTAACATATATCGGCCACCTAAACACTGTCCAAGCTTTTTTGAAGACTTTGCTGAACTTATATAATTAGGGTTAGAGTGGGAGCATGTAGATGTGAACACTAACCCTTTTCTCCCAATGTGCTGTTCTCCAACTTGGCTAAGAGAGCACAAGGTTAACACTTTATTACAGATAGAAAGATCTAGTCAACTGAACAAGAGAAAACTCCTCTCTGCAGCAAAGAGAGAATATTAATGGTAGCAAGGAGGAAAAAAAATATTTGCTTTAGCTTTCAAAATGTTTTATGAAAGAGAGCAGTTAAGAGGAAACCAATTCTTAACAAGTTTTACTGCAGAAAAACATTCCTAAATTGCATCAGTGGTCTTCTAATCATAATATTGTTCAATTTAATAACCAAAGAATGCAGCATAAATTAAATTATGCAGACTGACTTCAGAAGATGAATGTTGTCAAAAGATTACATCAGTAATGGCATGTTGTTAAAACAATTGAAAAATAATAAGACATGGATATACATATCACAAAGTGCGTCACGTCATAAAAAAACATCTCTGGATATATACAAAATATAATATTAATAAAAAGAAAATATTAAGTATAAAACATCAAAAATTCAATAACACACACACCTCATCATGCTCTCTTTTCACCATTCACACATTCATTATCACACACACACACAGAGCGCATCCATGCGACCCCCACCCATCTTACACAAACTCTAGTTTCTGTTTCTTTAACTAAAAACTATGATATAAAAACATAATTGGAGCTAAAAATCTGTAAAGGAAAAACCATCTGGCTTGACACAGCTGCGAGATTTTACAAATCAGGCAATGATTAAAAAAATTGCTCTTTACCATTTCTTAAAACTAGTTTAATACAGATTCAGTTTCAACAACACAACATATCTTACTTGTCATTATAAGCCAACATGAAGGGGCAATTTATGGAAAACTATGTGTATCCTTATTGTTGCACAGGAATTAATAGCAGCAGCAAGATGCTGCTTATCAAATACATCTTATTACAATATTCATCAGCAAGTGGTCTTTAAAGGCAGAAAATTTCATAATTTGCTGGTCTGGAAGATATGGGATTCAACACAATTCTAAGGAGGAAATTCATCAGCAGCGACCTTAGAGAAGCAATTGTTATTCTCATCATTCTGGGGAGACTTATGAGGCCATTTTCAGACAATTTGGAGTCCTCCATATGACAGTGAGAAATATTTCCCACTATTGGAAAACATTCAATTACCAATCTTAGAAGGACAGGACCCTGCATAACCAACTGTATCATTCCTGCAAGATGAACCCACACCTCCTGGTCCAGGCCAGTTTATCTCTCCGCTATACAGAAATGGTCCTAAAGCAGGTCTATCTTGCATTGCTCAGTAAAACCCATGCAGCTGGTTCAAAACACAGCAGCACCTTAGGTGTTTGATCAACCAAATAAAAAAAAAGACAGAACTCCCCTTACTCAGTTCACTTTACTGGCTAAGCTGCCTTAATCAAATTCATGTTGGTGCTAGTTACAAAGGGACATCTTAATATCACAATATAGTAATAGAGGTTTTTGCTCCTTTTGGGCCCCAGCTTCCTTTCAGGAAAGTCATTTAGGCTACTACTATCCCCAAAAAAAAAAAAAACAAGCCAGTCTCAATAAAGATTGTTCTCATTTGTGGTTGCATGATGCTGGAATGAACAAATAGCCTATAACTTACATCCTCTCTTCATCTTCTTCTTTTTTGTTTGTTTGTTTTTATACTCAGTAGAGCCAGGTTGTTTATCTGAGCGCAACATCTGAGCATGGCTTAGAAATGAAAGTGTCCTCTTTAAACCCACTTAGAGAAAGACGGTGTCGGTGGCGCTGTGAGGATGCTGAGATGCTCTCATCTCTTTCCGTAAACGCGCACACGCCTACCGGTGCACGTGAGATGCTCATGTGACGGCAAAAACAGACGCAGGACCCGGTTTTTCTCTTTTCACACTGCTATCAAGACACAGAGAAGATCTACCCTTTAGTCGAAACTTACAGGCTGATCAGACTTGAAAAGACCGGGTCTGCGTGGATTTAACCATACCAAGGTGAGTGTGTATGCATGTGTGTGTGTAATGACGACAGAGAGGTTGGCTTATTATCTCATTCAAGACCCCAGACAGTTGGATAGGTCCTCCCACCGGCGTCTGCCTATTTATACGGTTAGAAACACTGCCGTGGGTCGTAATAGCAGGACGCGAGTGGGAGACAGAAAGATCAAAGAACGGTAAGAGCTCCTGTTCCTGGCAGAGTATTGAGGATGCCCGTGAATTTGAGAATGACCTAAATTATGCAATGGAAGTAACGCAGCGATGTCGCATGTGCTCCTTGGATGTAAACTGCGTCCATTCATGAGTAGAAAGATTTGATCCAGTACGGGTCTGGGAGGATGCTGTATGATGGGGCAGCTCTATCTGCTGCACCATTCACTTGATCCTGTAGCGCGTGGCGCGGCGACATCCAGTAATCCACGGTCCAATCCTAGATTTAAATTTAACATAATTTTCTAAATGACCATGAAAGCCGCTCTCTGCAAATTATCCAAGTTGCAAAGGTGAGGATGTAGTTATAGGCCTGCAAGAACATGCGCCTGTCATAAAAACAGAGGAATTATACTGAAAACATTTTCAAGCGTTGTTCCGAAATAGATCAAATACGGGGGGGATCAATTTTATTTGTGTTGTAATTTTGCTGACTAAACGAATTATAAGAAGTTTAAGGTATGTTTAATTTGTTTTTACGCAGATAGCCAACAAAATAAAGCGCAATGTTCTCGAAAAGCATGGTCTCACTTCACGCTGCAAAAGGTGCACATGTAGGCGCATCAAAGCGCAGGAATATAGTGCAACAACAAAAAGTAGCCCACTCACGTCTTGGATTCAGGCCTCTCTATTATGCTAATATTTTAGCAGTGGATGTGAACTACGTGTTTACTGTTTTACTTCTAAACTTTGACAGCATTTAATTAATAGGCAAAGCCAATTTCAATCGGGTACTGCGCCTTTTTTTTTAAACCCAGGAAGAGTAATTTATCCTGTGAGTAGCTACAATGCATAGACCTTTAGTAGAAAAAATATCTTCATTAATTTAAATACTTCGTCTTTTTAATATAGAAAAAATTGATTGTAGTGTTGTAAGACATGAAAACGGCACATGATGCACAGAGAACAGTTGTTGCATCATGTTGTATTTACGACTCAGATTTACACTGGTCAAATGCACATGATGCAACAACTGTAACAAACATACTCAGGATGAAAGATAAAAGCTTTAGGGCTTTTATCTATATAACAATATCCAAAGCAACGGGAGTATAGCCCATGTACTCCTGTGTGATGCACTAATTTGATTCCATTTGAAAAAGAGAGCATAGTAGGCAGTTAAAAGCTCCTAAATATAGCAAGTAAACCACGGAAATGTCAAAGTCATGGTCAACTTCCTGGTGTTAAAGCAGCTGTTCAATCAGATTTCATTTTCTTATTATGTTTCATGTTATTGTTTGGAAAAAGCTGAATAAAAAATTTTTGGAAATCCACAGGAGTTTACTAGCCCCCAGTCAAAGAAGTGCAAAACAAAAAAATTAAGCAACAGATTCATAAATCTTTTACAACCACTGCAGGGGCTTTCAAATTTGACAATTGGCACACAGCCATCAGTATCAGTCTGCCAACAACGGGTATGGTCCACTCCAAACAGGGCAGGCAATGTGTGGAATCCCATTGCTTTGACTGAAAAGGGTAAACAAGCCGACGATAACAGACAACTGGTGGGCCTACAGACACAGGTCAGACAGGAGGGGGGAGGGGAGAAGGGGTGGTGGTGGTGGGAGGGGGGGGGGCATATGAAGTCAAGCATATTGTTGGTAACAGGTAGACACAAGTTTTTAAATTAAATGAGCCACAGTTTTGGATGTAAGACAAAGGTGGTGTGGGCAGTATTTCTGTTGAAAGTGGGGCAACTGGGCATGGTGTGCTGCAACCAATGGGCAATGTTTTGGCGGGAGTTTGTGTATGTTGGGGCAGTGGTTGTGGGTTTGAGAGGAGCAGGAGCTTTAATGGTCTGTCAGCATGCCAAGACCACATTCTCACCGTGCTGCCATTGAAAGGGGCGGCAAAGACATAAACAGGCCCAGTGGGATTAGGGCCCACTGGGAGGAGTGATCAGAGGGGATTTGCTGCCGGGCGGGCACACAATGGCACTGTCGCGTAACACACAAAACGCACTCTACACATGCTCTACGGCAACATTTCACAACAGGCCCAAGCCTACATAAATCTGATTAGAATTCCCTTTTGTTTGGGAAGCGGCACTGGGGTTAACAGAGGCTAGCCTCGCCGCAGGCCATGTGTGATGGGACAGGGTGTGAGTGGATGTCGGTAGGACAACAGTGAGGGGCATGCCTTGTTGTGGCGGGGTGTTTCCACGTGTCTGGAGCCCCAGACAGACAGGGAGGGTCACGGCTGTGTGTGGAAGCACAATAACAGGATGAATAAAGGTTTTTTTTCTCTCCCTCAGTGTGTATGTTTCTGAGTCAGCTGATGATGGTGGATGGAGACAGGAGCTAAGCTAACATGAGACAACAACAACACTGGCAGACACAAAGACAGTAGGCCGGTTTGAACCTGTTCAAATAATCTGACCCAGAAACATGTAGACAGTGGAGGGACAAAGCACAAATGATGTTCTGCTTTTAGCTGGATAATGAATAGACCGCTACAGAAAAGTCTGGAATTTTCTTCACATTTCCATTGTTTTCCTCCTCAGTGCCGGCTCTGGCCCAGGCTGCAGCCATGCCTCTTCTGGAAGAGACCACTCTGCCACAAGCGCACCCACCTACTCTTCCTGTGGTCATCATAGGTAAACGTTAAACCCTCACTGCTGATATTTAATGGTTCCATAGTGTTCCTCCAACCTGGCTATCATTCATTGACTTAAATACACATTTTCAGTGTATCAGTTGTCCTATAACATGTACTTTTCCACATGTGGATTTTTTCATTTTAGGTAATGGGCCATCAGGTATTTGCCTCTCCTACTTGCTGAGTGGATACAAACCTTACTTAGACACATCGACTGTTCACCCAAACCCAATACTGTACAGGAAACTGCAGGAGTCCAAGCACCTCCCCATCACTGAGCAGGTAAATGAACCTACAAGTTCTTGCTTATCCAAACATGACACTAAGGTGTGCATCAACAGAGACTGCTTTTTTGTAGGATTTGGAATACCTGAGCGAAGGTCTTGAGGGGAGGTCAAGGAATCCTGTGGCTGTGCTTTTTGACACACTGCTGCATCCCAATGCTGACTTTGGCTACGAGTTGCCTCCCGTTCTTCAGTGGAGGAGAGACAAACAGCAACACATCCCACATCTGGTTCTGGGAAGGGCAACACCTGGTGGTGCTTGGCATGTAAGCTGCAATGTTTACTTTGCAACATCCTCCTAACTGTTCATATTTTCTTGTGAAACGATTTGTTATATGCCATTTTTTCTCCCATTTCCTCAGGCGATGGAGGGCTCCATGCTGACTATTAGTCTTGGCATCTGGATGGAGCTTCCTGGTGTTAACTACAGAGATTTGACCAATGGGAAACACAGGTAAAGATAAGGTGACAGAAGATGGTACCTCAAGCCTCATTTTGATTTTGTGTGATTGTTTTTCATCATCTGTATTTTTTCTATAGGGATGTAACCAGTGACAGAGCCACCCCAGAGGAGATCTCATCTTATTACCGTGACTATGTGAAGCTAAAAGGTCTCCAAAAGAATTTTGTTGACAACACCTACGTGACCTCTGTCCAGAAACTCTGCCGGGGGCAGGAGGGGAAAGGTCTGGAAAATGGGCACACTGATCACGGAGATGGAGGGGTGGGAGATGGGGGGAATAAGGGCTTTGAGGGAAATGGAGAGGAGTGTGTAAACAGTGGAGGAGGTGGGGCTATCTGGGAAGTCAGGGGATATCAGCAGGTGCAGACCGACACTCACGTCCCTTTCTCTCTGTTTGCTGAAAATGTAGTCCTGGCCACTGGTGCTTCTGATTCGCCGGTTCGATTAGGGGTAGAGGGGGAGGATCTACCTTTTGTATTCCACAGCATCTCAGACCTGGGCTTGGCTGTAAGCCAGAGAAAACTGGATATGAACTCTGATCCGGTTCTAATTGTAGGTGCTGGTTTAAGCGCTGCTGATGCAGTTCTGTGTGCTTGTGACAGCAACATTAGAGTGTTGCATGTTTTTCGTAAGAGCGCAGACAACCAAGACCTCATCTTTAAGCAGTTGCCCAAGACCTTGTACCCAGAATACCACAAAGTCTACAACATGATGTGCACTCAGACCTACACAAATGTTTCTCCCCCTTCTGCTCCTAACAGACCCCAGGCAGTTAGCATTGCCTCCTCAGTGTGTGCCAAGATGTGCCCTAAACCTCAGCTAACAGCAGGTAACATGGCTGGAGGTGCCAGTGTCAGCCTCTTTCCTGACTACACCAGTTTCCCTGAACACTGCGTCGTTTCCTTCCAGTCTGACATGAAGTGCTTGTTGCAGGGGAACAACTCCCTAAAGGCATTCAAAATCTCCATGGCCCTGGTGCTGATCGGAACCAACCCAAACTTGTTTTTCTTGAAGGGTCAGGGCCAGTACCTGGGTCAGGATCCAGCAAGACCCATCTCCTGCAAGCAAAACCCCATAGACATCAACCCCTACACTTTCGAGTGCACCAAGGAGCCAGGGTTATTTGCCATGGGCCCGATCGTGGGAGACAACTTTGTTCGTTTTCTGAAGGGTGGCGCTCTAGGCATCGCCTCCTGTCTGCTGAAAAGACTCAAGAAGAGAGAAAAGCTCATCAGCAATGGAGGGAATCATTTTATTTGAAAACACGATGAAGAAAAAAAAAAACGAAAGTCTGGTCTTATGGCAAAGATTAAACCCTTTACACCACAGTGGGGAAAAATGAGAAAACAATTTCTAATATACTTTCATCTAAATGCAGTGTTTTGTCATCTGAAGAAAGGCATCTTACAGGTTTTTGAGACCAAAAAGACAATGGATGTACACTAATTAGTTTCTAATGAAACAAAAGACAGCTTTTAAAGAGTAATGTCTGACTTCAAATGAAGTCTCCATATGTGCAAGCTTCCATGTGCCAATGTTTTACAGTCAATCTCTAACCTCATAACAGAACGGGACCTTATTTTCATCAGGGTTATTTATTCATTCACCATGTGTCTTCAATCCATTGACTAACAACATTAAGTTGCTTTAGGCCTTCTTTAGCTTCATTTTATAGAAGCAACAACCCAAAACAAAGAACACAAGAACATTGCCATCCATACAACTCAAACATTGCAGTCGTGTAAGTGATGACGGTAACTAAAAGGCTTTCTATGCAAATACAATCAACGCAAATCTGATTGTTTTCTTCCAATTAATTGCCAATTTTACCATTGGGATTCAAATATTCAGGCAAAAATCATTAAAGGTCATTTATTTTCTTGCTGTGAGAAAATCCTTAGATAATCTGTTGATCCAGCAATGTTGTTTTGATGTAAACTCAGAATAATCTGGAACAAAAGCTTTAATAATAACAATGCTTTAAATCTTCATCCCATAATACTAAATGTAGACAATAGAAAGATGTGCAGTGATCAGAGCAGTCTGAAGTCAATGGGATTTGTAGAAAATACATTAAACATGTGCATAACCCTTTAACTTTTATCTTTGAAAATAATTACCAATTACTCTTTGTACAGTGAAAAAACTGGTAATTAATCAGTCTAGATGTTACAGTTAGCACTAATTTTAGACAAAGTCCCAGCTCAGATAAATCTAAACCCATATAGACAGACATGATGAAAAGATGCTTTAAAAGACATGAGAATGAAAAACATGCAAAATACCATTTCTAGAAACCATATAGTTTTTTGTTTTTTTTTGTGGTTTGTTTTAAATCAACTCAGATCTTAATTAATTACATCGTAACATTTTAACATCTAACATCTATTTATGCTGATCTATCATTCAGTCATGTTATGGGTTTTTTCCTAACAATGTGAAGCATATGTAACCTTGTTTTTGTTTGCGATACAACAAATCGGCCTGACGTTTACAGGTGATTTTGCAAGTCATGCCGACTTGCAGAACTCTTTCTGTCTCTTTCATGCCCAGTTCTACTCATGTATGTATGTTATCTACCATGTTTAAAACAACTGAACTGTAAACAGCCACAGCTTAGAGAGGTGGCAAAATCTGACAGTCACAATCCATTTTTCCTTTCCTTCAGTTATTTAAGCAGCACCTGTAAAACGGTGATGCTATACGCATTATTTTCTGTGTGCCGCTCACACACGGCTCATGTTATGTTTATTGTGATGTGACATTTCTATCTTATTTTGCCAGCTTCTACATTATATGAGCCAGAGATTGGGGGATATGCATTATTAAATAACATGTTGTGTAGTCATGACTTTTTTCCCACTAACAAAATACTTTTATTCATTACCGTTTAGATTTTGGTAATCATATAACAGTTATAATATTAAATATATGCATGCAGGCATGACCCATTGCCTGGCAGCAGCTTAAAGTCCTACAAGGAGTGACGTGAGAAGCATTAGATGGGTGGATTTAACTGTAATGGGGGATGGGGTAACTCAAAGGTGGAGACTTTTAAATTATTTTTAATTTACTTAAAGATAAAACTGCAAGCTGTGGAATCCAACTGGGAAATAGCACTTCCAATAGCATGATTTTTATTTATGTAAATCTGTGTAATCAGCATTTTAGTAAAGATATGAATGGATTTTAGTAAGCGACTCTGGTTGCAAGTAGTTAAATCCTAAGCTGAATCATTCCATTTCAAATTAGGGAAAAAAAGGCATTTAAAGCCAGTCTCCTGACTCCCTTGGCCACTCTGCAGCCTATGAAAAAAGCTAACTTCTCTTACCGCACAAGTGATGCTGAATGCTGAGTTAACTATGAAACTGTACATGGCACCTTCTATGGATATGAAGGGGCAGGTGAGCTTCAACTATCTGCTCAGAAAGGCCAGGAGATATTTGGCATGATGACTTCTTATCTGAACTGGAAAAGTGCCTGAAGGGTTGGCTCACTGGAGATCGCTTAAGAAATAGTGACGCTTGAACCCCACATTGGTCTAATTCTGCTGAAACCAAGAAACAATGCTTGACTTCAGCATGAATGAATAGCTGCTTTCACCATGAAGAGTTTTAAAACTCTCTTGTACAACTGAAGAGTTTTTAATGTTTTGTATGGTATATTTTTTATTGCAGACAAATAAAACCTTTGAAAAAAATCTCTGAACACGAGACTGTTACATTGCGAGCTGTCAGTGGCTTCATGACAGGAGAGTAGCAATACATTTACAGGAAGAACAGCAGATCAAAGCATTATAGCTGAAATACCGAAATCAGAGTAATGTATCAGGTTATTTCTGGAGTCCTTTCAAACAGGGTTTCACATACTTCCTGTGAGATGAATTCACTCTGGAGGATGTCAAGATGCAGGCATTTCATCTTCTCTTGGTTAGTTTGCTGGGGTTGTACCTAACGACACACACAAGAAAAGAGTGCATGTGAAACATCTGTCCACGTCAGGTTGGGCTTTTAACATTCCTTGTGGATCACTCCTCAATGTGCTCAGAGGCATTTTGACACAATAAAATCAGCCCAAATGAAGCACTGTAAAACACAGACAATGTTTGAACAGCTTAAAGCAAACAAGCTTCCTATAAACCATGTCTGGAAAGTTCGTTTAGAACCCCCCCCCCCAATCCAAAAGAAAAAAAGAAAAGAAATACTGGACTGTTTTCTTAGCAGCAGAGCCTGTTCCCCGGCTACGCATGACTGGCTGAGCATGACTCAGTGATCAAACAGCTCGGCCCTGACACACACACACAAAATTGATCGCAGACCGTCTCTTTTCTGCTTAGTCAAAGAAAACACAGCAGCGCCAGCTTACATCACCTCTGTTACCCCAGCAACCGTTGTGACGAAAGAATTAATCTATTCTGTATGGCTGGACTGAAGCTACAGCGGTTGCTTATTCACAATTCTTAATGATGCCGTAAGCATCCGACTGACAAGGGTAAAAAGATACAATCTCAGTTCTAAGATATTTATATCTACAGTATAGAAGCTCAGCCTTTTATTAGAAGAATGATTCCTAAGGACAACAGGGAATAGTACTGACAGCTGGAAGATCCGTGCACAAGTGATATATAAAATCAATATATTCATTAAAATGATGGGCTACTGCTAAATGACATCCAGTTTTTCACCTGAACAGGTCATCTCCTATTGACTCGTCCCGCCTGTTCTGACGCTCCTCCTGAAACAAACAGGAGTTAGACTCACAGATCAATGACTATGAAAAATTATTCATGAAATAGGAGGCGTGACAGTACCTCAGCAGCATTTTTCAACCATTCATCCAGATCAGAGTTTTTGCCCCTGTTGTGAACCAGCAGATCAGATCTTTCGATCATGGGTGGGAAACCTTTTGCACCTGGAACACATTTCTGTCAAGCACAGAGAAATTCATATTCAAACATTCATACTCAAAAAGAATAATTATAAGCTTATGCTGTCACAAAAAATTGGTAATTTCCCATACAAATAATAGAAATTTGCTTTGAAGGAAAAATAACTCATCCCTGTGTGGGTACTGATGGCCTTAGAATCATATTCTTAGGTTTTAATCATGCCCGTGAGTGGCTGAAACCATTAAAAAAAAAAAAAAACTCTATCAATATAAA
>JAOXYM010000006.1:14199569-14214865 GCA_028567055.1 Leptatherina wallacei | reverse complement strand
ACATTTTTGAAAATGTGGGAAATTCAATGTGATACAGATTAGACAAACACAAAAAGAAAAAACTCTATCAATATAAAAAAGGCATATTTCTTTAATAAACTTGATGGAAATTGCAATCATTATCAGTTAAACGGTGGACTGTAAGGTTTGTCTCCATCTGCAAGGGAAGCAATTGTTTAAACTGTTAGCATACATATTATTTATGTAAGAACTACTTCCAGATGTCAGAACAGCCTCATCTGTTACGGTGCAGTCTTACCTTGAGGAAACGTTTGAAGTTCTTGGCGTGTCCGTTCTCCTGTACTTGTTTCATTTTGCTCTTATGAGGAGCTGAAACAGTGAGAGATCTAAACTCCACCAATACCAGTTTATTAGGAAGGGCTTCATCAATCTTTGACTCCTGGAAAAAAACAAACAAAAAAAAAAAGCACTTTTATTTCTACTTTATATATTTTCAAAACAAAATCTTTGGGACATTTTCAATAAAATATGTTTTAATGATTCATAAATACCTGGAACCCTTTTGTTAATCATTATTATGATCATTTTAAATAGAATTTCAATGCTTTGGTAAACAGGCTGTACCTGTGTTTGCAGTTGTTCACCCGAGTTCTAACATGAAAGTTAAAACTGGAATTTTAGCCGATCTTCTGAAACTGGTTATTCCCGGTTTTGCCATCCGACAAACAGTGCCAGTCGGTCTAAAAAAATCAGTGCCTCCAATGCATCTTATCTATCTTTAGCTTTTTGGTTTATAAAATCAATAGAGCTAGAAATGGAGCTCATCAAAGGGAAGAAGAGAAATGCAAACAACAGTGACTTTTACACAGGACTCATTTACCTGAACTTCCTGCTTGACCACAGCAGGTTTTACGGAGGTCTTTGTCTCAATCTTTTCCTGGCAAAGATCTACTTCCAGTAGCTCTACATCCTGTGGGAGATGAAAAAGTGAAAACAGCTGGGATGGGAAACAAAGTTAGATCTAAATCTCTTAAGATTGTTTTTATCAAAGTGACAAATTCAAGTAAAAATGAAAGCATATTCAATTGTTAAGAGTAAATCTTTCTTCACCTCAATGAAAGATGCATCATCATCTTCAACAGGCTTCATGTTCCTACTTGTACTGGCAGAAGGCATCTCAGGAGGTTTGCTTGATTCATGATTAGTTGTCATGAAGTCTGTTGGATGAAGCTGCTCTGTCTTAACAGAGACAACAGGTGGTCCTGATCGTGTGCTGTGATTCTTGCTAAAACCCAATTCTTTTTTCAGGCCCAAATTTGACCTTTCTTTGCTTATCCTGTTTTCTTCTTGGTGGACCCGCTGCCTCTTGTTTGAAGATGAAGAGACAACATTATGTAAGCCTTGTTCTTGTTTAACTGAACTATGCATCATTAGCTGCTCTTGTCGGCCTTGGTTACTTGAAACTTTGTCATCCAAGCAGTACATATCCTCAGACATAATAGACTCCAGTTCTGCTATCTTTATCTCTTCTTCCATCTCCTTCCTCTTTCTACTCTGTGGTTCCTCTGAAGGAGCGACTGACTGTCCAACAAACAAATCAGCTGGAGATTCAAGAGGAGTCTGGGACACAGTTTGAGGGCCGCTGAGAGAAAGCGAAGGCCTTTCTTTGGGCATGGTTTCGGTGTTTGATGCCTGAACATTGATGGATGATTCTGGTGTTGGTCGCTTTGGTTCTGACATGACAGCTGAAAGCTGATCCTCCAAAGGCCTGAATCACAGCATGAATGACAGAGAGCTCGGTGGGTACAGACACTTACCAAAACACATTCTGATTAAATAATGCTGTATTAGCAGTTTTTCAGTACCACATAATATTCTTATTCATCAAATGTAGAAATGACTGTATGACAAAACCAAACATATTCCCATCTCATACTATCTTTTTAGCATGTTACAAAATCATTAGGACTTTTAATAAATGTACTCAACACTGTTTTTAACTGTAAACTAAATTATATAACTATACTGTAGAACATCAACGCTGGCATTAACCCACTCAGATCCGATGCTATATTTGGACCCTTTTACATTTGCATGAGTGTTGCATCATTATTTTAGAAAGTCAAAAAAAATTATAATATAAAATAAAAAATTATACATTTTGATGAATGAATGAATGAATGAATGAATATAGAGACTCAGATAAGACGTGGGTGGATGACAGTATCCGACACAATGCTGTAATATGTGGTAATATGTGAAGTGGTTCCCTCTTCGCAAAAAAATCCTGATTCCCTATTCTAAATGCTTTGCTTTGTTCAAGTAAAAGCAAGGCTTTACTTGGACTATCTTTAGCATCCTGGTGCAAAAGCACTGGTAAACACCCAGAATCTTACCTTTTCTTATTGACAGGCTGAAAGAAATTGGTCAGAGTCGACTGTTTTTGTGGGGAAGCTTGTGCAGAGATTTTAGGTTTTTGAGGAAATTGTTTATAAGGGAATGTCTTTGTGCCACCATTGGTCTTAGGTGTGGATGGCTGGGGTCTAGCATAAGCACTTCCTCCACCTGAAACCACATAAATATTGGTTTTAAAGGATATTTGTTACAGTGAGGGAATTCAAGAACAAGTATTGCAGGATAGAAAAGAGCTCTAACACAGATTAAGACAAAGTCTAAAAATGAGGAAACGGCCTATTAATGTTTTCAACATGCCACAAAATCACCTTCCATGGCCTTAGCAAGCACCATCTTACTATTGAACACAATTTGTCTCACAGTAGTTGTAAGTTTGAATCCATTCATTTAAATTTGATGATGAAACAGAAAAAATATTAAGAAAAAGGAAAACCAGGTACATTTCTACCGGCTAAAAAGAATCTACGAAGTATTTCATGTTACGATGCACACTCATTTCAAACTGGAAAAATGTTTTCGCTCTGTGAGAGATAGATCAGTGTGTCCTAACTCATTCATTGAGTTACCTGTCACTTTGGAGTCAGTTTTCTTCCTCTGCGAGTCTTTGCTGTCTGCATTATTGAAAGATGAGCTCATTGTATCGGCCACAACGCAATGGGTGGTCGGCCTTTGATCTGTAAGTTTGGATCCATAAGACTGGCTTTTGTCCTGGTTTTGCTTCTTCTCAGGGGTTTCCCCAACTGCTACCACTCCACTCGCCTCACAAACCTCCATCCTGACAACAGAAGATTGCAAAGTCCTGAATTTATTCACAGGAGGGATTGTGGGTCAGTGAGTTCTTGTCTATACCTTTGTGACTGCACTGTGTTGATTGCGTAAGCCGTGACGTTCTGAGAAGCTGCAGGTAACACCGTCTCATCCACAGCCACGCTCTGTGACAGCGAAGCACTTGGGATTCTGGGTTTCAATTTTTGGTCAGAATCTAAAACAAACAAATGATAAACCAAGAGCAAAATTATATAAAAAGAAATTTAAATAAGAAATAACACCTAAAATGCTTTCTGTGTGGTTGCACACCTGAGTCTATACAGGATGGATTGCAGTACTTGTCACAGGATGCATAGATGGCAGCCAAACCAATTTCAGACTCAGTGATCATCCGAAGGCCTTTTCTGTATCAACAGTCAAAGGAGAAATGATAGTGTCTTTAATTGGTGGCAAATCATTTAATCAATTCACCAAGTAAACTACAAAAACATGCTCGAAAGTGCTTCCCAGCAGTTGGAACCTTTGCATGATGCTTTTCACAGAGTTTGCCCACTCGACAGAGGAAGAAGGAAGCAGAGTTTGGGAGCTGCCTGTCATAACATCGACCACACAGCTGTTTGGAGACTCCAGTAGGTTGCGGGGCAGGGAGCCCTCCTCCAGTAGCTGGCTCATGCCACCTCCAAAACTCACCGCTCCACTTAGGCGCTTCAGCTGCAAATGACACAGGAAAGCTGTACGTGAATCCAAGGCAAGGCAAATCTATCTATAGAGCACATTTCTTGTCCAAGACAATTGAAGGTGATTTAGATTGCAGAAAAGTACATTAAAACATAAGAAGAAGAAAAAACAATAATAATGAATAAATAAATAAATAATAATAATTAATAATGATAATCTAAAATCAAGATTAATAAAGGACAAGAGATTAAAAACATGATCACGTTTAAAATTCAAGCTTAAAAGGAAACAGTACAAATTCAGATAAAAACTATGTAAATGCAGCAGAGAACAGGAGGGTATTTAACCTGGATTTAAACTGAGTGTTTCTGCTGATCTGAGACTTTCTGGGAGTTTGTTCCAGACATGTGGAGCATAGAAGCTGAATGCAGCTTCTCCATGTCTGCTTCTAACTCGTTCTGACTGGTTCTAAGAATCCACACATAGTATCACTGCAAGTAATCAGTTTAAGGGCTCTTTCCCAGCAAACCAATTCTTTGGGGTTTTCATTATTATCAGCTTGTATACAACACATTTGTTTTCAAATGTATCCAAGTTAAATTCACTTATAAAACTAAGGCTGAAAAAGATGCATTTGTGTCTGTTGAGGTTTCATAGTGAGAAGGTTTTCTGGAGGTTTCATGTGCTTCACGGCTGTGGGATTAAACCATGAAGTGAAGATGGATACAAACAATATTGGTTCATTGCTTACATTAAGAATTGAAAGGTAATTTTTGGCAAATCAAGCGTGTTCTTTGCTCCATTTGAAAATGGACTTCATTGTATCCATTTACTTTCTCCTTTGCTGTTGATACGATATAAATGCTTTACGTCGATATTTCAAGTCTTCTTGACTGTGACAGAATTAGGCATCACTGTTTACAGCTTATTCAACAAGAAAGTAAAGCCATTTTCCCACATGCATGTCCACGGAATCTGGTCTGGGCACATGCACTGAATAATAGGAGACTGCCCATGTGAGACACATTCTCATCACTGGGAATACTCTGCAGTAGCATATGGGTAAAGAGGCAGCACGAGATTAAAAAAGTATACAGCAGCAGTTTTTAACAGGTTAATGAGGAAGGTGGACAAGACCACAGACTTATCCATAATGACTGCTTTTGTGTCGATATCAAAAACACAGGTGTTTGTAAGTATCCATAATGAACAGAAGCAATATGCCAGTAAACAGTAAACATCAGCAACACGCAAATGCTTTCTCCATGAGCTCCACAGAGAATTATCTGCTGTATTCGCAAGAGTCTAAACTAATATTGATCACATTTAGTGGCATGAAGCTGGCAGGATAAAGTTTATACAATTTCTGCTCAAGTTGATTATTACGTGTGTTCTCACTTCAAGCTGTAAGCTTTATTTTGAAAAAGTCAGCAATCATTACAGTTCTTGTTAAAAAAACAAAGCTCTACTGCAGCAGTGACTCTCCCAGAGGCAAAGCCCTCCCAGACAACTGATAATGCCTGGCAACCGATAACCATGAACGTCATAAGATCATTCACTTTTTCAAACTTTCCAAAACAGACACAGGGCAAATGTACAATGATATCAGCTATGACGAGCGCTCATCTCAGCATCTCTCATGATTTGCTGCATTTGATTGGAGAGAATAAACACAACATGAATCACCTGCATATTCTATGACTCTCACCTTTAGAAAAAAAGGCAGTCGTTTGTAGTGGTTCGTATAACATGAAGTTAATACATGATTATATGGCAAGTGGCAAACCTGTTTGGCACTGAGGAAAATGAAGGTCTTTCCAGTAAAAAGCTGTTTGCGAACTGGACTCGCTCCAAGGTTAATTTCATCTTTATTCAAGCTGGGCTCATCGATCTCCGGGACAAAACTTGAAAACAAAAGAAAGAGAAGATAATATTCAGTTCTGTGCAGCCAGTCAGGTTCAGTTCAGTGTAAGGATCACTGAAGATGGCTTGCATTGTACCTCTCAGCTTTAGGAGGTGGTAGTTTTTGCTGAAAGGTGTTGTTGAGTTCGGAAAAGAACTCTGGCTTCACGATGGGACAACAACACAGCAGAGCAGAAATAGTCTATTCAAGAAAGAGAGATAGCCTATCAGCATGTTTGGGGAGAAACACATCAACTTTGCAAACGGGAATATAAAAGGAATCTGACCTTCACAGTGACTTTAACAGTGGGCATGGCCAGGTGGGTGCACTCCTGAGTCCAGGTATTAACAAGCTTTCCACCTAAAGCTAACAGGGCCTGAGAGAGTACCCCCTTCCCAGCACTGTCCAAACATGATGAACACACAACGGGCTTCTGATGAAACACACTGAGGTATAAAAAAACACAGTAAAGCAGTTAGATTTTGAAGTTATCTCATAAGTAAGAGTAAAAAGCATGTTTATTTCCATTTTCAGCATGCATAACTAACCAAATCTTCTTTTTGTTACGTGCCTGAATTTGCTATGAAAAACACCAAATGTAACATCATCCTCTGACTTGAGGTTCACAGGTGCTGTTAGACGCTGGTTGTTGACAAATGTGCCGTACTTGGAGCTGTCTTTAAGAGTCAGGTTCTAGAGGCAAAATATATGAGAGCAAAACATGAAATCCATCAGTCATATAAACCATCCTACATATTTCTGTTAAATTTAGCTATGCAAATGAGAAATAAATTCTTTTTTTAAAAGTGAGATGAAGTATTGGCTTCCACAGATTAAAAAAACAAACAAAAGAAAACTACTGGAGAGAACTAAAGCCTTGGTTGCAGGACAAACATGCGACATCCAACAAAAAAGTGGGGACCATTATAAGATATACACTCGATAAAAATTAATTACCAAATGGTGCAATATATTCATGTATTTATTACTCATAATGTACAATGTAACCACAAACACAACAATAGGAAATTTACTGCAGAAAATTCTGACAACAAAGACTAAAAGAAAAATTGTTTATAATTGATAAGCGGTGAGAATGAAGGAATAAAACAACAACAAAAAAAAACACAAGTACTCAACCTTGAAAACATGTCTGTGTTGGAACACCTGCAAAACGGAAGGCTGTGGCTGCATCCAACATGGCGTATGATAATGTGATATTAAGATGACACAGAAACTCACATTATAACAGCTGTACGGAGGAAATTGCCCCCTGAGGTTCACTCGAGATTTTTAGAAAGTGCATGCTTTTTTTTTTTACAAAAATAAATCCCTATTAAATTGCAACTTTGTGAATCCTAGTTGTGTTTTTAATAACTTAACAGTTTGAGAGATTGGTGCAACAGCACCATCTTCTGTGTCAAAGTGTCGTCACACAGGTATATATATTTCTCTACATGCATTGCTGCATGGGCTCAAGTAAAAATAACAAAATGTAATTTTAAATTACTGTCAAGCTCAAGTTGCTCGTAATTTTCTGTTTGCTCTTCTAGATACCAATTTGGATGAATAGTTGGCTTGTTAATTATATAGCATATATTATATGCTATATAATTACAGCATTTACAGATATATGTCATATATCATTCCCTATGATACATTTAAAAATGATGAATATTTGTTACTAAAACGTGAAGTAGCATCGCTTTCCAACGTTTTTCTATGCATAAATCTTAGGATGACTAGAATGCACTGTTTTACATATGCAGTGAATTCGGGTGTGTAACTTTACTGAATGCGATTTACTCTTCAGTTCTTGAGGATTATCAGTTCTAGCTAATAATGCATGTAGTATTTGTATTTACAGTGATTTCTGAAAATGTCTTACCTCTATGGAAAAGCAACATATCTAAACTAATCTGCCAAGGCATGGAGGTCATGTTTTCACCAGCGTACGTTCGTCTGTCTGTCTGTTAGCAACATAACTCAAAAACCAACAGACGGATTTCAATTAAATTCTCATGAAATCTGCAAAATAGTATCAGGAACAACTCATTAGATTTTGGGGGGATCAGGATCAATGTCTGGATCCAGGAAATTTTTTATAACACTAGAACCACCAACATTCCAATACCCCCTAGAACCACCAGAAGGGGTCATTCTGATACCCTGCCGACGCTGCATTAAAGAAAAAAATGATAAAAGTGGTGTTTACAGAAGCTCTGGCCTCTTCTACTCTGGCTTCACTCTGGTCCTTCTGTCCTCACAAGAACACAAGTACGGACAAGTACGCATATTGAGAAACGGCCAAGTCTCAAGAAGCCGAATGCTTTTTAAAAAATAATCAAACATTTTTTTGAAAATATTCTTTTATTCTTTTAATTAAAAATAATTTTGTACCGCTTCTCTGAATTAATTTGAAAATGTTTTAACCCGTGCTGGGCAAGGATTCAATTTTTTAATTACAATTAATCACATGATATTCTGTAATAAATTATGACTAATTGCACTGCTAAGCAATAAATTAAATGATCATCAAAAGGAGTGCATTACACACTTTTAAATAAAAACTTTATTAGCATATCTTAACAGGGGGATCAGTTTTGATGGTTGACACCTCTATTGACCAATCAGAGCCAGGAGAAAAAAGGACTAGCACTGAAATTCACCAATGGTGGGTTGCGGTAGAAGACCTGAATAATGGACAGATGGGAGTAATGGGCACTGGCTCAAAAAGGTTGAAAATCTCTGATCTAGAAGAAAAGAGAGAGCAGAATCTACTTCTTAAAGAAGCTAAAATCATTCAATGTCTGCATCAAGGTGTTGTATATCTTTTTTAAGAAAGCTGGTTTTGTGCTGGGGATAACTCCGAAGACACTGAGCTGATTATTCAGAGACAAGCTGCTGGGCATGATGGACAATTCTTCACAGTAAAGGCCCATTTATGCTCGACGCGTAAGATGGATACGCAGACAGAAGGACAGATATGTCTGTCTCCTGCGTCAGTTAAGCGCATAATTTGGTGTGTTTTCAGGGTCCTTGCGGATCCGTCACTCGATGCAGGAATCGTGGGGTCAGTGCTAAGCAGAAAAAACCAGAGAAGAAGAGGAGGAACGGGAAAAATTGCAGGAGGAGAATGAAGACGAGGACAAACACTGTAGAAATTTTACGAGCTTTTGAAGAATGGCTATGCCAGTATTTAGGGCGGTCGGAAACAACTTTATAGCGGTGCATTAACGGCACAAACCGGTGCTTGAAACTGACACCGGATCTGAAACGGACATCCCTATTAACTAGTAAGGGAGCATAAGTGGGCCTTACGGAAACAGTGAGAGACTTCTTCAGGTCCACTGCAGGACAGATAGATAGCCATCACCCTCCAGAAAAAGTCATCAATGATCAATTATGTCATGTATTCAGCAGCGTTCGTCTGTCTGTTTTGGACAGATTGGGAGGAAATTTTCATGAAATCTCAGAAATGGAATAAGAAGCAAGTGATTCGATTCTGGGGATGATCCGGATCACCGCCTGGATCCATATGGGGATAATTTTGCAATCAGAGCTCAACAATCATTGGCAAAAAAAATAATTAAAAAAATTAAATGGCTTGGCAGAGGTCTGCGCTCTCTAAATGCTTCTAGTTAAACATTGGATCCTCTGTTTATTCTCAGTTAATCTTCTTATTTTCTCTGCTTTCTCTCACCTGGTCAGTAACAGTGAGCTGAGCATGAGCTCTACTGATGGACTGGTCGTTGGGAAGGATGATGTCACAGTTCTTGCGTCCCACCACATAGTCTTTTCCAGAGAGGAGATAGTGAGTCTCACCTGTGAGGGACAGAGTGCAGAATTTCAGGTGTCTCATGCAATATCCAAAACAACAAACCTAATTGTAGTTTTAGTTTTTGTTATTTTTTTCATATACCCATTTCCCTATGCTGTGGTAAAGTTTGGTCAATACTTACCAAGTGAACATTTTAAAAAGGTTGGTTTCAATAATTTAACAAAAAAGGAAAATATGATGCTGTGTAAACTCCTGTCATCACTTTTTTAGCTGCAAGTGTGAAGTAGGTACACAGCAGTACTATAATTAACTAAACTTGACACAAAAATTAATGGAATTTGCGTTTAATCAATTATTTCTCCCCATTAATAATACCAATGTTGTTGTATTATACATTGTTGGAAAGCCAGATTAGTCATCTTTACAATGAGGTATAACTTGTAAGGATTATGCTTCTGTGGAATGAGCAACACAACTAAATATGTGGGTAGTGCTCCAAATAAATTAACCGAAATCTCCTGCAATATTCTCCTGTTGTCCATTTTTGTTTTGAGTGGCTTTGTGGGTTGGATGATTGCACTCTCCCACAGGAAATAAGAAAAAACAACAAAACATGTATTGCCCATTTTTACACTTTATTATTCATTTTACATTTTCAGGGACCTCAGTAGTGTGGAAGAACCATACACAGCTCGGCACCTCCTCCTCAGGCTGGTTACAAGCCTGGTCACATTTTGTTGTGGGGTGGCACCCCATTCCTCAACCAGGAGTTGTAGGTCAACCAACGTGGTTGTGTTGGTTCTTCATATATAGCATGACCAAGTATTCCCCATAGGTGTCCAGTTGGGTTGAGGTCTGAACTCAGAGTAGACGACTTTACCCTCCCCGATCCCAAATTCTGAAAGCATCCTAGCTCTGTGGGGGAGATGGTTTTCATCCTGGGAAATAGAGTAAGGTCCCTGATCCACATGTGTCGCAGTATTGCTCATTCCACAGAAGCAAAATCCTTATTCCCCACCAGTTACACCTCAATGTAAAGGTGATACATCAGGCTGTGTTATAAAACGGCAATTGGTATTATTAACAGGGGGATATAATCGGCTAAATACACATTTCCTTACGATTTTACGCCTATATGAAATCATTCAACAGAAGATACAAGTTCATTACACCCAAGCAACCTCTCCCCAAACGGAATCTTATTAATTGTTCAGCAAAACGACACTGTATGAAACACACCACGGGCGTGTGTAGAAAGTTTAATCTCGGTTTTTAGCTAACTTTCATCAAGATATGAACTTTAATAAGCAAGCAGTACGCTACGTAAGACCGTCAATAAAGACGGTGAAAATTACCTCCAGACTGCAGGGGTATAAGTATCCACATTGCTTCACCCTTTGTAGGTTTTTATCGATATAAACAGACAACAAGTCAGAAAAGAGGAATATTTTTCAAGGAACAGCACATCTCGGCGGACACGCAGCGCGCCAATAAATGACGTCATAATGGTGCGTCGCTCTTGTTGTAAATGTTGTAAATAAACTAGACCGAAGAGGTCTGAAAAATCTGTTTTTTTTTGTCAAATCAAATTTTGCCAGTTTATTTATGTGTAGAGCCATCACAAAGCGTGATTTTTTAAAAAACATTTTGTTTATGTATTCATTTATAATTTTATTTATTTATTTATGATTATAATTTAATCAAATCAAAATATTGTGCTGTGTATGCATGAGCGTGTGCGTGAGTGTGCACGTGTGTTGCATGTGTGTGTGTGTGGGTCTATGTCTGAGGTTGGGAGGGACAGGTTATTTTATCTTTGTGAAGCACTTTATTGAAAAGTGCTATATTAAATAAAGTTTGATTTGATTATAATTTACATGTCTGAAGGAAAATATTTCAACAATATTGCTTGGTTGTTCCCTAAAACCTACCTAACTAATAGTTTGAATAATAGATTACATAAATTGTAAAATGCATTGTGATTAGATAAAATAATGCAGAAGTAAAATAAAATTACACACAGTCCAGTACACACTCAAGCTATTATTGAATAAGTTGAAAAAAATCTAAACTTCATCTGAATTCACACACAGTGATAAGCGCACAACTAACTATCAAAACTGGACATAATGATCAATTTATAGATAATGACTTTAAATTTAAGTTGATCCAATTGCTCGGAGTTGAATGATTATATTCTTTCAGGTGTAAAAGCCCAGATTTCCAATCAAAGAGACACGTTCTCTTTTATTATTTGACAGGCCAAAATGAAGAACAGCATTCAGTCTATACAAAGCAAGAAAACTACTATTTAGAACAGAAACAGGTTAATACAATACAAACATTTGTTACATTGCTTAATGACAATAATGACTAATTATGATAACATTTTTTAATGTGAACTACAAACAAACTACAGGATTTAGACTAACAGTTAAACAACTAACATCAACCCCTGTATGTTAAAATGTAAAATCCTGAATTTATATATGGTAGATAAGATAGATGTGTAGTTATCTGTTGTAAAATTCTGCCTTTCACAAATTCGATTTAATTTGTTAAAAAAAAAAGCTTCACATACTGCTATCTTTTATTTGAATTGTTGAATTTAAAATAAAGGATCATTGTCAGATTTCCATGGCTGTCCTGCTGTTCTGAGCCGGCCTTGCCCCCAGAGGCAGGGGAGTTTGCGGTTCATTCTCATCACTGCAACACTAGTGCAGGAGTCGGGTTTGCGAATGATCTCACACCAGTCTGGGTAGTCCACAGGCTTATATGCACTGTAGGGAAGACAAGAGTTAAATCAGGCTGTGAATGACACACGTAACCTTAAAAAGTTTTTGTGTTTTTTTGGTTTGGATTGGGTTTTTCAATTTTAATTTTCTTTTTTATCAATGTATGTGGAAAAAAAGCTCACTGGTCACAGCATCCCACTCCAAAAGGCTCCATGCAGACACACTGGTAGCAGTCACTGGTCATCCAGCTCTCTCCAATTCCATAGATCTGCCCAAGGTGTTCACAATTCCCTGAAAATGGCCGTAATGTACTCAGCTCTTTTACTGCAGAAGTGCAGATTTGACCTTACAACTTTGACACGGCTAAAAGATCACAAGTTGGTTTCTCATCAAGTACAAAAGTCTTCATTTTGTGATATCATTGTATATAATATATCACAAAATCCTCATCACTTTTGATCCATGCAAGACTAAATTGATTAATTAAAGTCAAATTTGAATATGCAGAACAAAATAATCTGAAAGAAAACCCAGATACAGCATACATCCATTATTTGACACCTATTGGTACCTTTACTTATAAACTCACAGCGAACATTATGTTCTTTAAAGTACATGTTTAAATTTGTCCTCAGAGACACAGTCGGTACCTTTAGTATTGAAGAAGCATTCACCGCTGTTATACACAGAAAAACATGGCAGACTGGTTCTCAGGAGCAAGAGGGAAGCCAAAAGTAGTCCTGCTGTGTTTGCCATTTCTGAGGAAAAAAAACATTGCAAATGTGAATATTAAAGAAAAACATAAGAAAGAAAAATTAAATTACAGATATCAAGAGGCCAGTCTTACCTATTTCAGAGTTTTCCAACTCTACCTAAAAAAATGTTTTGCTGTTGCTGTACTGTCTATGAGTTCTCTGTCAGCTCCTCTTTGTTGCATTCACCCTTTTGTTGTTTTTTATAATCCTTTTTTGTGCCTTTTGGTTGTCTGCACTTCCCCTCAGTGCCACTCTTGAACTGATGCACCCTCTTAGTAGCCTCAGATATTTATACTGCACAATTTATCACTCCCCCCCCCACTCATCAATTACCTTTGTATGTCTGCACACAAACATGCAATACATAGACAAACTGAAATACACGAGCGTTATTATTGCAATGTTCGTCATTCCCCCTGCCTCACAGACAGTGCCCCAGAGTATAGAGTGCTCTCTTTCACATAACATTTTTCTCAGTGGATGCCATTTGACCCTATGAGTAGATCATGCCGGGGACACCTCCTTCAGAAAAACAGACATTATTCTGTCATTAAACTGAGGAGTTGCATGTATGTAGAGATGTATAAATATTGACCTTTTAACCCTCTGCCCTGCTCAGAATTAAATTAGAAAAAGGTGTGGTTTGTGTTGTTATTGCTGAAATATTTTATCATTATACTACTCAAAAAGATCCAAATGAAGCTTTGGATAATTTTTTTTTCTTAAATGACTAATTCAAAGGTTTACTGATGCGTTTCATTCAGTTTCACGCCATTTTGTTCATCAAGCAATATGAGTGTCAGCATGGTTTTAAATGATTCAGTGGCCCTTAGTTTAATTTTCTTATTAAAAAAAAAAGATCTGTGCTGTGTGTCATTGTTTGTTTCAGGGAGATGGGATGTATGGATCAGACAGCTTCTTGGCTAAAGTGATATAATTTCCTGTTTTTTCTTCTTTTTTGCGCTTGAATTTGTTTGAACATATGTGCATGTGAATTTACACAGATACCACACAGAGAATTCATTTGTCACTTTCAAGCAGAGTTCACTGCCTGAAACCTTACTCTTAACCCTAACCTGGCCTCAGGCACACACAGTAGCTCACCACAAATATAATGTATTTACATTGACAATGAGGAAATGGTTTGAATTTTGTCTGAAAATTCAATAATTCCAGATCATTTATTTCAAATCTGGAATTTGTCTCCAAATGTGACAATAGACCACAGAGCTGTTTCATCAAAATAAAATTCAGAAATCCAGAGTAAGAGCAATGGCTAGACTTGATTATTTAGAGCATCGTGTAGTTATTTACTTCACCTCGGCTGGGCCAGGTTAAGTGAGAGCAAGAGGTAATGACAGGCTTAAATAATTCGGATTTTATGCTCATCATCTGGTTTCTTCAACAGACCATGAAGTTGATCACAGATTTGCTAAAGCAGAAGACGTTTGCTATTCACTATACCTAATTAGTAACAGCTACTAATGCAGCTTATGAGGAAGCTAAGTGTATTAAACGGGACAGTTGTAATGTGGCTTATTACACATTACAACACATTATTACACTTGGCTGACACAGTATATGTGAAGCTGTATCCTCTAAATTTCAGGGTTATTTGTGAAACATCCTATTAATTTAGAATTTCATAATTCAAACATGACTGTATAAATGAGTACTTTGCAACAGGCATATTGCTGACTAATAAATATTTAGATAAACAGATTTTAAGATGTAAATATGATGCATATATTCACTATTGTGATGAGACTTCTGTGTAGATTTAAACATTAAGTTGTGTGCATTCAAACAATTATCATTACCAAAATTTCACAATGGCCCTTTTTAAAAAAAAAAAAAAAACTTCAATGGTTGACTACTCCTTGTCTAAACTTGATTTATAAATACACTACAAAGGAGTAAGACAATTTCATTATATACCATGATTTATAAACCGGATGTGATGTTTGTAAAGAAGTAACATAATGTTAAGGAGACTTTTTTAGAATAATAATAATAATAATAATAATAATAATAATAATAATAATAATAATAATAATAATGATGTCCAGAATTTATGAAATAATGAACTGATTATTACACCTAGAGAGAGCAGGCTAATGTAAAAAGTAAAAAAAAATGTGTAAAAGCAGATATATAATGTTTTTCCTAAACACTTGTTTCCTTTGGATGATTATGCATTTAATGCATTCCCTTTAATCACAGCTGTCAGGATTTCAGTTCTGAGCCAGGGCTTTTATTTTTGTAGTTGTTGTGTTGTGCTTATTTCCTGTTTTATTTTG
>JAOXYM010000006.1:14159208-14174688 GCA_028567055.1 Leptatherina wallacei | reverse complement strand
GTGTGTGTGTGTGTGTGTGTGTGTGTGTGTGTGTGTGTGTGTGTGTGTGTGTGTGTGTGTGTGTGAGAGAGAGATGGTGTGCAGGACAAATGAACACCCTACCCCCCCTCTGAAGACTCATGTGGTCAAGTTAAAACCACTTTCAGTTAAAACCACCTGCAGCAAGATTTGTCCACTGCAACATTTCAGGTCTCTCATTTAATGTGAGAGAGTAACATTTCACAATCTCTTGGCACTGATAGTTCTCTTTACTTCATGAAAATTTACTTCCCGCAGAGGAGTTGGTGTACTTTGTTTATAGAAACCACTCTGCTCTGTCAGAGACAAGTTTCTGTTTTACTGTTCACCATTGTAAGCTATACTTCTCATGAATTTTCTAGCAAATTCAATTTACAAGGTCATACTGTTTTCATTGGTCAGCATTCTTAGCGAAGCTGAAAGGATCCACACCGTTAAAACTTTGATGTATAGGTAAATCCAGGAATGGAAATTTTGTCAGTTTCTATACCTAAATAGATGAAATTGTTAGGAAGAGCATACTGAACAGTTTTGATCACAACTTCTCTTTTATGAGGATATGCTGATGTTTTAACAGAACTGTGCGGTCTTGTGCAGTAACTTTTATTGCCAGAAGGATTTTTTTTGTATGTGTCTTAGAATAAAGGAAAAACCTGTCATTTAACTCCAACATGAGATATATAGATCCTGGGACATTAATTGGCTGAAAGTTCAAATAAGGTTACGCAAGCTGCTGAACTAAAAGTTGCTCACCCTCTAACTGAGGGCCTTCAGACAGAGGCTTCTTCAGCTCAGCTAGAATAAGGACCATAACAGCAATAGCCTCACTAAATGACTGTGATGTCATTTAATCTTATAAATATTTGCATATCTTTCTTTCTTTATTGATATAGAATTAATTATGAGTCATATATAATATAATTTCCCTTTGGGGTTTTATGCTACTAAATTGCATTGACAGCCTGTTGTATTGCTGTGCTAGAGAAGTGTTAGATGTAGTAATAAACAGGTGTAGTTAAAATCAGGAAAGAATAGTTTTAACATTGCATTCAGGTACAAAACCCCCTTCATGTCCATAACTTGCCTAAAGTAGGAGTGAATGTTGGGAGCTCAATTATTGCAACACAGGCATGAGCGACTCAGGGTGTCTGGATCCAGTAGGCGCCATGTCTTAAAGAAGCATTTACCACAATGATGTAAACTGAGAAGACATCGATTATTCATCGTTTTCTTTGTATTTTCCTTTCTAGGTTTGAATGAGGGGTTGCATATCAATAAAAAGGAATCCCTGCACACTAGCTAGGCTGCTATTTTGCAAGTGCTTTGCAGGTGAGTCTAGGAAACCACTAACACTACAGCAACAAGAGAGGAGCTTATATGGAGCACGTTTCATTTCTCATATAACAGTTAAACAACAGGCCACTGGAAAGTCATGTAGTCTGCATTGTATTTTCTCTGTTAGTGTTGCGGAAATTTATAGCAGCAACATGGGATTATATTTCTCAACTGAGCACTTCAGAGCAAAACCCGATCCGCTGTTATTACGTAACAGCCGGTGACATAACTCTCTCCAGCCTGGGACGGTCAGGGTGAACGGAGAGCGCAGGAAGGGAGGAGGGGGGGGGGGTGTGGCGGGCGCGTGGCCTGTGTAGCTACGGCCGGCCGGTCCAGCTGCACTCTGCACTGCCGCTGTTACCACGGGGGGAACTGAATTATTTCACAACATCCACTCAAGAGGAGGTGTAACTGTTGACTAAGTGAGGCTGACAAAGAGGATTAAAAAAAGAAAAAAAGATGACGGTTGAGTTTTGGGACCCGTAAGGCTGTAAAGGAGGCGACATGGCAGTGCACGTTTTCAAATGCCTGCGAGAAGAGCCAACAGGTAGCATGAGTTCTGTCATATCACCTTATCGTTCAAATAGAGGCAGGTGGAGTTCAAAACCAGCTTAGTTAGCAAACATTCTTGGTGTGTGTGTGTGTGAGAAAGAGAGAGAGAGAGAGAGTGTGTAGGAGTGTGTTGGGCCATCCAGTGTTTTGACAGGAGAGTTATGGAATATGTGGAGCCTGACTTGCCCCCCGCTGACACTCCCAGCAAAAAAGGTAAGAGGATCCATCATAGCATGTAGCAGGTGTTGGTTCAGTTTAGCTGCAAGTTCACTGCTAGAAAAAGGCATCTTGAGTTCACCTCTGATTTTGTCTTTATAATTTTTGTGTTTTTATGTCCTCCTTTTACACTCAGAAAGCCATATAGTTGCCAGCATGCCACATGGTACCCACCCCCACCCACTCACCCCCATTGTGCTCACATTTTCTTGCACCATCAGTCACTCCCCTCTCATCCATCTTTACACCAGTAACCCTACTCATCCCTTTCTTTGCAGTGTTGTAAAGAGCTGTGAGTGGGTAAGAATGGCACTAAGCCTGAATAATCCACAGGGATTAGCTCTTATTTTTGCTTCTGTTCCTGGCCAATGCTTTTCTATTCAAAGTATCTCCTTGGCTATAAATCAAACCTTTGGCTGTCACGAGAGATAAGATGGCTTGGCCACAGAAACCAACTGCACACCTTTCCTACTTCTCTTGATCCACAGCGTCACAGCTTGTTTACTGGATAATGATTGAACAACGTAGACCAGCACATTAATGCATGTGAAGAGCACAGTGGGGAAAAAGACAGCGGCCCATTTTTTTTCCCTTGCAGAGGTGGAACAAGACCTTTTCACGCGTAGATGTAGGAGGAAATTTACTTGCACAAAGCTCCACATAAAAGTGAAGTTTTGTATTTTTAATTTCCCTTAAAAGCTTTTCACCTTTGCACTAACAAAGAAAAGGGAATAGTTTTGGTTTGTTTGCAACGTTTTCATTATAGCCTTTTAGATTCATGCAACGTCTTAACTCTGTTCAACAGATTCAATCTGGGAATACTATATCAATGAAACTGGAAGGTTTATCAGAAACAAACAGATTAACAAATTAGTATTCACCTCTACAGTAAGTTCTTCAGTTCAGAGTTTGGCTACAAAGAGATTTCTTTGTCTTTAATTAAGTGATTTAGTTTAATTATGTAATTAAAGCAGAAAGGCGAGAAGGAATCAGGGGTAAACGTATTTCTCTACACATTTACACTTTAGATATGATTTCATTTCAAGCCTTTGATACTATGAATCATTTTATTGCTGCGTTATGTTTACTGGCAGTTTGGCTGCACTTCCAGCATGCTCATTTGCACTGGTGGCAAACTCAGGATTTGAAGCTTGCTGTCCAACATAGGGCTAGCCCTATTCGTCCTCCCCCCCCCCACGAAACATTGTTCAACTTTCCTAAAAATAACAAATACATTAAAATGAATTCTCAGGGATTTTGATGCACACCTGAAATTGGAACAGCTTAATACAGGGCATGACAGAGCCCAAGTTGAAGGGGAAAAAGACAATTTTAACAAGATTAAAGCTGCTTAAAGGGAAACAAAATGTTAAAAGTGGATGTTAAGGGGTTTAAGGATTTAGAAAAAACTTCAGCTTACTTGTCAGGTGCTGGGACTGGTTTATTCAGGTTGAAGTGGGGATTCAGTGTGGTTGTTTTGGTTCATGTTTAGTTTCTTAATGCTGAGCTGGCATTTCTTAGCGTCTTGACTGTCTTGGTTTTAGTGGCTGTTGTGGGTGTCATCTCATTTTTCTCGAGCGCAACAGTTTTAGTGCCGCTCACTTCATGAAACTGATCACGGTCTGATGAAATCTGTGTGTTGTGTCCTTCTGGATCGGATCTTCCTACAATTACTCTGCTGCTGTTATGAACTTCATATTTTAGTGCTTGTTGCAACAGTGACACCACGAGTGCTAAAGCATCCGGTCTCTTCTCTGTTAATATTCATCAGTTGATAAAGATTTTTTTTTATTTTCACTGGATAAAAGAAATCACTTTAAAATACACAAATTCAGTTCGAAGTAATGTTTAAAGGTTTCCACGTTTCAACAGCTGTGGTGTCGTTTCCTTTGAGAAAAGTGTCTCCAACCTTGAAACTATGAATTCTGTTGTGCACTTACTCCTACTTCTTGCTGATCTTTGAATAAAAAAAGCTATTTGCTTGTGTTTAGATCACTTCTGAGCTGCATCATTGACCTCAGAAAACTATATTAGCTCTAAAAATTTAAGGCTAATACCACTTGTTGGTAATCTACTTTAATCTGACCAACAACTAAATCTTCATTATAAGACGTGCATATAGCTGGATGTATTCCACATTTTATTGCTGTTGTGTGCTGTACCGTATGTCTATCATAAATCATATATCTTTATATTCCAGCCTTCTACGTGTTACTCTGCAATATGCTATGTTGGTGTGGTAGTAAAGAATTTTATCTAACGCTAACATTTTATATTATTTCATGTATTCTACATATTTTTGTATTCAGGCAAAGTTTTGCGCCTACTCTCTTGGCTCAGTGGTCTTCAGTGCTGTTATGTAATGCAGCAACTGTCACTTCAGCAGCCAGCTTAGATGTCAGAGTGCAGACATGTTGGTGAGATTTTGACTGATGAGTTGTGTTGTTTGTGCCTCTGCAATCATCAGGTTCCTCTTTGAGGAGTGTGTGGTGTCTTTATGGCCCCACTTAAAAGGTGTGTCTGGATAAATGTGTCCATGCTGTGTCATATTTAGTTTGTAGAGGCACAGATGTTTTGAATGTGTCCAACACACAGCCACCGAATACAGATGACCATTAAATTCTGCTGAAGGTTGCTCAAAAGATTTTAAACTGTAAGTAAAACATTTAATGAATTAAAATATTCAATGTATTACAGGAGCTTTTAAGTGTGGTAGCAGTATTTGGACATCAGTTATTTTTATTAGGAAATATTAATTTAAAAGCAATATTTAAGTAGTTCTCAAACATAAATATTAAACATCCTCAGGCCACTGAGACATTAAAAACTCAAAGATGCATCAATCTTAATTTTAAGATGAGGCTTTTTTTGGAATTCTTATAGGTTCTCTTGAATCTTATTTCCTAGAGCTGTTTACCCATTATCAAGCAATCACCTTAAAACACCTTCTCAGTTAGTTGTTTGTTACATTTTCCGTTCACTGCTCTGCTTTCATTCCATATTTTCTGCCTATGAAGCAAAACTGATTTGATGAGAGAAGGAAAAGAGAAGAAACCACAGAGGACTTGAACTGCCGCCAGACAAAGACCGGCTAGCGCTACGCCTTCCATTGATACTTATCTGCTTTGCCTTTAAACATCTTTGTCTCTCTCTTTCTCTCTCTTTCAGACACACACACACACACACACAGATACAAACAACTCCAGAAATAAACCTGTTGGCCCAGAACCAGCCTTTCTCACACCAACTGCAATTCAGACTCTCTCATGATTGTGGTCAAACAGGCAGACAAAAAAAGAGGACCTATTGCTTCACAGACACCCACCTTCCTCTACCTTTATCTTCAGTGTGTACGTTCGCTGAATAAGACTTGCAAACATATCACAGACACACTCGGGTGTAAATAGGAATCCTCAAATTTAACCTCGCAGCCATCACTAAGGTTTCTTATCTCTTCAGTTTGGGCAGTGGAAAAAAAAAGAAAAAAGCCCCTGTTATTTAGGACATAGAAAACGATCACAGGTGACTTTATATAAATGAATTACTTTTTGTCACATTCCTATTAAATCTCTTTGTTAAAGCTATAGTCATTTGAAAAATAATGTACACACGCACACACACACAAAGAAAGGAAAAAAAGCTTCTGGCCTGTACCAGGGCTCAAAATGATATAAATGTCAAGAAGGCAACACTGAGACAGGAGGACTCAAATGCACAAATCAGATCCAGTTATCCAAAGACGAGGTTTATTGAATAGAAGAAAGTCGGTACACAGGAAGGCAGTCCAGATAGGCCAAGGTGTCCGAGGTCCGTGAGACTAAGATCAGAAACAATAAAGCAGGCAAGGGCCTATGAGTGACTGTGATAAAGGGCTGGTATGTAATCAAAAAGCTACAACAAACTGGCGATGAGTTTGAGACACAGGGGAGGATTTATGCAGGCACTAATGAGGTGAAAACACAATCAGGGAGGCAAGAACAGACATGACTGGGCGGGGCAGGCAGACACCTGAAACAGAGACAGGGCTGAGTGATCAAATCAAAACACATGAAGCACAAGACATGAACCATGAGAAAAAACAAGAATACACGGGGATTATGACAATAAATGCAACCTTATGAACACCAACATATATCATATATACACTGTGTCATGTATTTGACAAGACCTGAACTAGAATACAGAAACATTGTGTAAAAAAACCAAGTAGGCTCTTACAGCCGTCACAGGCTGTAAGAGGGTGAGTAGCAGCCAGGAGAGCCCATCATTTTACAGAAAGGTCATTCACAAGTGGAAAACACTGAAAACAGCCGCTAATCTTCCCAGGAATGGATATCTCAACAAATTCCTCAATGCTCAGACCAAAAGAAAGAAAAACAAAAACATGAGCTACATCTCTGCCTCTACAGACCTCACTTAACATATTAAATGTTAAAGTACTGTTAGAAAAAGACTGGACAAGTACAGCTTGTTTGGGAGAGCTACCCAGGCAGTGTTCCTCCATTTGTTGGTGCTAATGTGGTTCTACAAGCAACTGAGTCATGAGCTGACTGTGTTTTACACACACTGCTTCTAAATTTCAGCCCAGCTTAATGCCATGAAGCAATATGTCACATTGATCATCTTTTGTTGTATTTACCTTATTTTAAGACTTGCTAAGGACCAGATGATTTTTTTAATGTCCTGATGTGTACTTTTTTTCCGATGACTGTGTTGATTAATAGTTTGATCACTTGTGTTTAAATCTAATTAAAGTCCCTCCCCTGGCAGCAAAAAAATATTTGGCCCAGATGTGGGCCGTATCTGAACCACAAGTATCAAAAGTGGCACAGATTAGGTTCAAATGTGTTTGCTATCTGGGTCATGTATGAAATATAATGTGACTGGATTACATTTATGGTTGCACTAACGTGTAAGCTTTCACGGCGTTATTACAAAAAAGGTTGAACGGTTAAAAGTACCCAATGTAGCTAATGTGTAGAACAGAAGAAATTACATTATAAGATACTAAAATGATAAGATTTTAAGAAATGAAAGTTCCAATGTGAAATGTTTAGTTTGGATTTAGTATTCAGCTGAGCCAGCTTACCTCCAGGATGTAGACTAAAACTCACTTCTTTCTCTAAAACTGCTCAAAAGCTTGTTGCAAAAAGTTTTGCTTAATGCACTAACTACCTTTTTGTTTTTTCCCTCAGGAGCCACTGTGTCCAAGAAGACTCATTTGAGTACGTTTTCTGTACACACGCACACACACTGCGTGTTTGTCTTCATGTGTGTTTTTGGGTGTATGTTTCTGTATGTGGTATTGACTCTACCTGTGTTTGTGCTAGATATTTGTGCATGCATTGTGGTTAACTTGATAGTTTGTGAACATGCAACATTGCACCTGTACTGCAGCAGCACACACACATACACACACACACACATACGAGTACAGTGGTGTCTCTGGGGTTGGACCATTAGGTTCTGTGTGTTGCACCTGCGCTGCCCCCCCCCCCCCCCCCCCCCCCCCCCCCCCCCCCCCCCCCCCCCCCCCCGCACACACACACACACACACACACACACACACATACATTCTTTGGCATCTTTGTGCAGATGACAACCGATAACATCTTGTCTTTTTTTAACTCTTGGTTTAACACTTTCTGCCACAACTTTGGTTCACCTGGTTGTGTTATCATATGTGGGGATGATGTCTGTAACAAATTTTTGTTTTAGGTGGTGTGGCGATAAACATTGAGGCTCAGTAATAATCATTTCTTGAGTGAGGGTAAATATAGATTTTAAAAAACAGAGAGGATGGATAATGTCGAATTTTGTCATTTTGGTGGTCTCATTCGGTTTAGTTGTTGTTCAGGAGCTTTGATGGAGCAAAAGGAGACGTGGTACTACTAAGCTTTGGTGGACTACATCCAAATATACTTAGTGCTGTAAAATTTCTATTTTCTTTTGTATTTCTTCCTTGCAGTGTATTCTTCACTATATAATATTCTAACAGTAATTCATAGAGATTTTGATTAAGATTTTACGCACAAATAATAAAATCAGCTTATCAAATGTATTTTACTGTATTTTTTTACAGAACAAAGTATCCATCTGCTGCCTGTTTGAAAAAGTGCTTATTATACCTTAATGTATTCACATGGTCATATATTATAAAATGCTTGTCGAAAAAGTTTTTAAAAATACTGAAAGAAGAAAGTACACCCTAAAATAAACTGACAACCAGTGTGCAGTCTCTTAAGCATTGTAGAAATGGAAAAGACAGAAAATGAAAAATCTAAATAAAATTAATCATCAAGTAGAAGATCAAAACTTTTTTGAAACGTAAATGTTTCTACTGCATCCCCAGTGGTTCCTGTTAACTGATTCAATTTTAATTCTCATGGAGTCTCAAAGGTGTCAGACACTATAAAGCAATTTTTTTTCTGACGTGTGATATAGAGTGAGGGGGTGAGGAATAACAACAAAGTTGAGGAAAAAGTACCTTGAGAAAAAAAAAATAAGGGCAGGGGACAGTCCCCCCTTTCTTTGTCTGTTTTTTTTCTCTTTTCTCACGTATACGCACACGCTCACTTACAAGGAAGGTGAGGCGGTGACTGTCACTCAAAAGTCTGAATATGAGTGCTGAAGCTGCAGTAAGCACCTGACACAGCTCTCCAAAGGACGAAGAAAAAAAGAAGCAAGACTAAGAGATAGTCCGTGTTTAAAAAAAAAAAGTGCTAGACTACTTTCAGACAAGGTGAGAGGAAAAGAGAGTTTGTGAAAGTGGGACAAACGTCTGAGACAAGTGGAGGAGTGAGGATGATGCGAGGTAGGGATGAAGCTCTTTGGTCTGTGTGTGTCTTTGTGAGTGTGTGTGGGCAGTACAATCAGATATCTTATCAGTTAAATCAATTGCAACTGATACCTCTGATGGGGTAAGACACCATTATCGAAAAAATTATTTGGTTGCAATGAGCTGTATGTTTTTAAGCTTTTATCATATTCCTAAAATAACTTCGCTCTCATACGGACTCAGACACCTGTGCCTTCAAACGACTTGATCATGCAGCGTGATTAAGCTTTTTCTTCAGTTTTTCACTTTTACTCTGGGCTGATTCACAACCACTAAGTTCTTTTAAATGTTTATGCTATATCTAAGCATTGCAGGCGCAAATGACCTTGCTGTAATGCATGAAAACAGATGCCCTTATTTGTTTTGAAACTTATTTGTGTCTCTCCAGAGGTCTGCATTGCCCGACTGTTGGCCACGTTCACATTGATTGATGTGTTTCACTTTTACATTTCGGTAACATGACTAACTTTGACTTCCCTTTGATGGATTTAAAATTTGAATCATAGACATCTGTCACAGATATTTCTACCCTTTGACACTCCCACATGTACAGTACACTTCTGTTACCGGCTCATTTTAAAGAGGGAAAGTTATGCAAAAATATACACTATTGGAAACAAATTTCTTTCACAATACAGCACAATATCTTTTGTTTATTTGAGTTGATGATGTTATGATAATAATAATAATAATAATAATGATAATATTATCATTATTATTATTATTAATAGTAGTAGTATATAATCGATTAGATTTATATCACTTTTCAAAGCACCTAAAGCGCTCTACATTAAACCCATTAATCATTCACTTCACCTTCATATTGTTATCAAATTGATCACAAAAGCATGATAAACCTAACACTCAGGCAAGTGGAGAACACTTTGACATTTGCCATGCTGCTAATTTTTTTCTTTGCATAGACTTCCACCCAATGCTAACCAACAGAAAACAGGATGCTTTAACACCACAATGCATCAGTTTGAATGGACTGACTCCATGCAACCATGGTAGGCAGGATGCAAAAGAAATGTAACAATGAAAATGAAGAAAAATGTCATGTTTTGTATTTTTCTAACAGACAGAAGTCAAAAGATTGGGTGCAAACAGAAATGAGACAAATTGTAGGAAATAAATTTATATGTGCATGCTGCTTACAGGTTCTTGCTGTCGCAAGATGCAAGCACACCCCTACACACACACACACACGCACGCACATATCTATGCAGGTGCTTTTTAGATGGCGCCTAGATGTGCCGTATCTCTGTCGTATCTTTGCTGTGCAGCTGTGGCGTGGATACAAGAAGAGAGTAGGATCTAACAGATAAACATGCTACTTAATATTTTTGTGTCTTCACCACAGCTGGAAAACAATCAATTTCCATCTTAAATAACACAAATTTGATGTGTTTTTAGTTTTTCTTTGTTCAGGGGATTCCTGCATAGATCTTATGTGCTTTCTTTATCAGAAAGGATTTCCTTGTTCCTCAGGGTACAAAAACTTGCACAGCACTTCCAAAGCAGCAGAAGCGGTTGGCTTTAGATCAAAGCCAACATCAAACTTGCAGCTGACACATTCCCCTCCCAAAATATGGTAAATGAATTACGGCAGTTGAGCTGATTCATACCCTCTGCTACTGTCACAACATTACCTCTTTCAAGCACCTTAAAAATTCAGAAAGTACTTGAAAGGCAAATTTGGTAAATGTGACGCCAGTGGGTTTTCACATCAGCTTTATAAATCCCCTTGTCTCTAGAAAAGGTAGAAAAGGCATTGTTGTTATTTTTCCATGTCTGTTTTTTTTTTTTTTTTGTTGTTGCTGTAATTCTGACATTTATTTAAATGACTACCACAGTGAATACAAAACATAACCATACTTCAGCACTCAAATGAATATTCAACACAAAAGACTGATGAAGATGCCTCATATGAAACTCCTGATGCCGATACTGGTCTGAGATGATGCTTATTACATTTATTTATTTTATTTACATTAATGCATTTTTATTAATTTTTTTCCCTTAGGCACAGGTTAAATTGATTTTCAGTTATTTTCAGCCTTCAAATATTAAACACCCGTTTTTTTTAAAAGAGTGTTTTCTCAAAACAGACAAATGAACAAATGAATCTGAGGTGGACATTTAGTAAAATATTTACTTTTCATTTATTGTTTTAGCAAATGCAAGTACATGTATAGCAGTTGTACAGATGTTTCATTATGCACGTTGCAGATTTTTTACAAAAAGCTTTTGCAGTGTCTTCATCTTTCCTTCGTGTATAGATTTTTTGTGTTAAAAACTTTTGTTTATTTAAAACATCTTCCCTCAGCAATAACCTTAATCAAAAACATGAAGCATTTATTAGATAAAAGATCATTTAATGAACTACAAAAAAAAAAAGAAAAATATTACAAACATTTATTTAATCTGCTTTTGTGCCGCTAATAAATATGATTATCTTGAATTTCATGAACCCATCTCCGGTAAAAAATATGAAGTTTTGTGATTTATCGTGGCCTGTGTGTTTTTTTTAAAATTAACAACCTGTTTGCAGGTGTTATTGTTTGTGTGTGTGTATAGATGTTTTGTGTGTACACAAACTTTGTTTTTGCTTTTGCTTGCGTTTGTAACAAACGTAAGCTTCCGTCAGAGGAAAGTTGAGGTTTTCTGTCCGTTTACATTGCAAAGAACAGACTGCTGACAAAGTGATTATAGACAGATTGAGTTCAGAGTGGTTGCTGTATATCTGTATTGTTTACCTCCAAAACAAACAAACACACACTCTTTCAATCATATCATCAGTGTCTTGCCTTTTGGTAAAATCAAATTTTCATGAGATTTGGTAGTTATATTCTTGTTTGTAGCAGAGAAACGATACCTTTAAACCAATGTTTTAACACGTTCAAGAGCATTATAAAGTGCACGCTCTGCACCTCACTACTCATTTATGGAGTATAGTAGGGATATCCTGATGAACATGACCTGAAGGTAATTAAACTGAGCAAAAAAAAAGTTTTCTATTCACATTTACTGTTTGCTTTTGTACCTGTTCCTGTTGTTTTATGCACATTTATTAAGATTTTCATAGAATCATCGTGACCCTCACCACTTCCATCAGATAAGGCTGTGGCTCCACTAGATCTATGGACATCATGGAAAGAAAAGCAGTATGCACTTGATGAGATTTGGAAAAAAAAAATCCAATTTATTGTCCACATTTCAGTAAAACAAACGAGACAGCTAATTTCAGGAGTCGTATTTGTGCTGATGAATTATGTTTTTTTCTAAGGATGGAAGTACTTTTGTCATTTGGTGCAAATAAGTTATTGAGCTTGCTGTAAACTTATTGACAGACTATCAGACCTTATCTGAGTAGCTGCGTCTTGGTTTACTTTTCATACGGAAGTGTGGGTGGTGGCACACTTTTGTTTTCAGAGACAAATCAGGACATTTTGGTCACTAAACATCTACTATACTCAAGCCACTTGTTAATGTAACATAGAACACATGCATTTTTAATCAAACTATTTCAGCTTTTTTCAGTATAACATTCCAAACAATTTGTTTTGCTTAAACGATCCGATGCCTGAATGTCACAGCAGTCCTCTGCAGTGTGATGCGGCTGGTTTCGTGCCACTGGAACACAACAGAAACAGATGAGAGTGGCTTTTATAAAATATATACTATCCCCAGAACCTTTTGTACTATATGCTGAGTGGACATAAATGCAAAACAATGTAAACCACAGTTTTTATGCATTAATCACTAAATTCACATACAGGCTCTTATCTGTCCTGAGACAAATCAAAATCTTTAATTATTTTTTAAATAATTTTCTATTACAATGTCTAGCTTGCCATCATCCAGCTTGATGTTAGCGCATATATCAAAAGCAACAATATACAATGGAGGAGCATTAGGGGGCCTGCTATAGATAATTTGCTCATTTGTGAAGGCACTGGTGCCTCTGAAAGATATATAAAGGTTATGTGCTGCCATTCAGATAAAGTATTTTTTTGGAAAATCCTTTTTTTTTTTTAAGTAGTTTTGTTTATATGCACAGTGAAATTCTATTTTCAACCCTATTAAATCATTACTCTGAATAAGACACCAGACCACCTGAATAAATTAGTAGTGCGAGTAAGAAATAGTGAGATTAAGTGATGAGGAGTGTGCTGCATAACATCCAAACAGAGTTTTCATTTGATCTTGCGATACACACTTCTACTTCACAATGCAGTCTGTATGTTCCAGAGTTGCCAGGTCTTTGTGTCAAGAGCAACTTTGGGCTTGTTTTCCTTGTTTCCACATTGTTTCTGCCACAAGATGTGGCAACATTGGCTCTGGGTTGGGTTCAGATACACCTGCAGATATTTAACAACACTGTCTGCAATCAGCACCCTTTGTGAATATTGAAATGAAAAATTCAGCAAATTAATACATGAACTGTTCAGCAGCTGAAAAACTTTAATGAAAATATTTGAACGCATGCACTTTAAAAGGAAAGGCAGTTGGTCTTTGCAGTGCTTGCAGATTTTTTTTTAAAGATTTGATATTTTGTCTTAACAGCTATTTTTCTCAATGAAATAAAGCATTTACATTATTTGCAGTTTATTCCGTGAAGTTTTTAATTCCACATTGTCAAAGTTTTTATTTGCAGAATGCTTCTGCTATACTGAGACACAATCATCCATTCTATGGCTACAAAAAAAAAACACAGATGGAAGTGATAAAGGTGATGTAGTGTCTTTTTTCATACTATCTCTCAAAAACTTGCATGCACACACCAGAAGATGCTGGGTTTGATTGGGTTTAGCATGTGGCTGGAGATAAGGTGAGACAAAAAAACTTATAACGGCTCCTTATAGCCACTCACATCCTTACACTCGCAAGCCTCTAACTGCAGGTTGTGTTTCTGTTCACCTGTGAAGACACCATGATTTAGTCGTGTTCTTCCTCATGCAATGCAGGCTTGCAGTTTCTTCAGCTGTGCAGTGTGTTCAACTTGAGAATTAGATTTGTATGGAAAGTTGGTGGGGTGATTACCGTGTGTTTCTGTGTGTGTGTGTGTGTGTATGTGTGTATGTGTGTGATTGCGTGCATGAGCAGTGAAAGGTTGTGGGTCACGGTGGATTTCCTGTTGTTTGAGGTTGACAATCAGAACTGAAATAGCAAAAAAAAGAAGAAAGACCACTGATGTTTTCTCCACGTACCCTGCACCACTGACAAACACAGTTGTAGTCACAACTCAGTCACCTTATTTCACTGCGTCAAGAAATCTAATGCAACAGGTAAAGTTAGCTTCACCTATATTATCGAGGGATGACAATAGCATGTTTGGGTGAAGTATTCTAACCCTTATCTTTATCAGTAATCTCTATTAGTATGAGCTGGATTTATTTTAAATTTGTGCTGTAATTGTTTCTTCTGTTACACTGTACAAGCTCCTGCTTTTTGCTTGTATTGTAAGTTTCTAAAAAAAAAAAATCTGAGATTGGTTGTCCTCTGCAGGAACCTTCATATGATCCCTGTGGCAATAGATAACGAGGGCACACACTGACACACTAACACACACTTGCGAAAAAATCTGACACAGTTATGCACGGAAATGCAAATACTACTGTATATAAGCAGCATCTCGTAAGGGTTGTCTTGCACGGGACAATCACACAATCAGTGCAGTTGTGGAAGGAAGTCATAAGATTAGGCATGATAAAAGATTTATTTGTTATTTGTGTCAAAGTGATGCATGCTTCTGCGTTGTGAGTTACATGAGTTGAGATCATTTTGTTAGGACACATTAGGAAACTACCTGCCACCAGGACAGCTACCCAACATTACTGCTGCTGACATGAATCTAAGATAAAAGTAGCCACTGAGCAAAAAGGCTGAGGGGTGTGAGAGTTTACAGCAATCAGGGGCACAGGGGGAGGTGAGAGGGGGATGGCCGTTACTGGCAGTGATGAAGAGAAGAAAGTACATTACTGGCAGTTGTGTCCTTTATGAGCGAGATAGAGAAGGATCTCAAAGTAAAGAAATGACATGAAAGAGGGACAGTCAGAATGAAAGAGAAGCCAGGCAACCACTTGAAAGGGTTCTGAGGTTGACACCTTCATATTCTCCACCAAACTCCATTTGCAAATATTCCACATTCTCAGACAACCTTCCTCTTATTGCATTTGATGTTATTTTCTTCATTATTATTAAAGCAAGAAGTGTTTGAGAGGAAAATACCTTTGGCTTACGATGGTCACACGACAACTGATAGATGTGTAAGGGGAAGTACAGAATACGACACAAGTTCTACATGTGGGAATTGCTTTGAAGTCTACAACTTTGGGGTGAAAATAGGCTGGGTGTTAAGATACATAGAGGCATATTTTACTCAGACAGGGATGTCTTGTCTGATATGAGGAAAGAAGAATTATCTTTTTTTATGCTTTGATGTCTATCTATCTATCTATCTATCTATCTATCTATCTATCTATCTATCTATCTATCTATCTATCTATCTATCTATC
>JAOXYM010000006.1:14134536-14145005 GCA_028567055.1 Leptatherina wallacei | reverse complement strand
ATCTATCTATCTATCTATCTATCTATCTATCTATCTATCTATCTATCTATCTATCTATCTATCTATCTATCTAGTTTCTGTTAATTTTACAGGAAGAAATGTTTGATAACAGTTTCTTTCCATCAGGTGGTTCCAGGGTCTTGACACCAAGAACACGTAAGTTTCTGCTTTCCTCTCCTTGTTTGTAAGGTATAACAGAAAGTATTACTTCACCATATGATTCCTGTCTTCTACTCAAAGGTCGACCTAGTTTTGGGCCCCGTTCTTTTGATGGCCCTCCCGTTCAGAGCTACTCCGTTCAGTTTCCCCTTAGCCGACCGACATCCGACAATATCCAAGCCATGTGTCTCAATGGAGACCACCGTCCCCGCTATCCCAAGTCGTATTTTCCCATTTCCGGTTTCGGTCAGCATAAGCGAATGGCTACAGCTGTGAATAATGCAGAGTCCTGGTTTGGTTCGTGCTGCGAAAGGAACCAGACGTGGGAGGGAGACATGATACTGTGTTGCGCCACTCAGGCGGTAAGTTTTTCACAACAGCTGCTTCAGCAGTCTTTTTTTACTTGCTGAAGAAGTGAAAGGACAAACTATGTTCTGTAAGATGTTTTTTGCAATCGTTTGGTTCCTTCCATTTTGCAGTTTTGACTGTCAGAGTTTTACACACATTCAACAACCGATGCAACATGTGGAAAAACACAATGTGTGACATTGTAGTTCAGAGATCAAATGTTATACCAAACTGATTTCTCATATTAGAAATTACACAGACTTTCTCCAGAGGAAAAAAGTAGGCTACATGTTAGCAAATTATTTTCACTGAATCCCTGCCATAGCAAGCTCACCAAACACATATTCTTCATTCTAAATTATTTTAGATTATTCAGGCTGCACAGTATGAAACATTCTTGACATTGTAGAGATGATGGTACCTTCGTTTTGTTTTTTTTTAAAAAACAAAATAAAGGGCCTTGGGGTGTTTTCACTAGATAAGCCCAGCCAGACATAACAGACTTTGGATTTGGCATCAGCAAAGTTGGCAGAGGGCAAAAAACAACCTTGCACAAAATACTCAAGTGAAATGATAAAACAGTATCTTAATGCTTAATTTACCTACATAATTACAGGTGGTCTGTTTACTTTGCTGTGCAAGCTGAGGCATGCGGGCCTTCTGTTAGAATTAGAGCATTTGATGAGTACACTATGACTGTGTTTCTGTATTTGTTTCTGTACTTGATCCAGTGGGCGCAGTCACTTGAATTTTTCTGTGAGGAAACCTCAAGAGTGAAAGATCACCAGTATCACTGCTGTTCACGAAGAGGCAGTGACAGACTAGACTGTTTCAATAACGCTGCTCAAAACCCAAACTACGATCCAACAGAGGTGCTACCAGTGGAGTCGCTTCCCCCCTCTTTCAACTTCAGCTTCGATCCCAGTACTTGCCAAAGGTTTGTTAAAATTCCTGAGAATTGTGCGGAGTTTTTTTCACAGACTCCCCAAGCATAGACAAAGTTTAATAAAGCTGAATGTTTATGATGTTCTCTCTGACTGAGCGGTGTAGCTGCAAAAGACAATTGCAGAGAAACATTCACTGTTGCAAAAGCCAGTGTTCAGTGTTCTGTACATATGTTCCAAGTTTATTTCCCTCATCAATCCTCTGTACTGAATCTGTAAATTGCATTACAGATTGAAATCTATGCTATAAAAAAGATTTTAAAAAGATGTAGCAATGTAAAACAAAACTGATAATAAAAAATCAACTTGTTTTCATGCATGCAGATATTGGTAAGTCGTAGATAATTAGCTTTAATTAAAACTTGACTGTTGTGGAGAGTAGAATTCTGCATAAATTATTTCTGTGTGTTTGAATATATTTAATTGTCCACAATGCCACGCCATCCAAAATGATGCCAAAGTTGACTGATTATTTTCTTTCTTTCTTTTTTACAAATGCAAAACATTTTTGGCTACAACCCTTTGCACTGAAACCTGCCTTAACTAAAATGAAAGGGAACAAACACCAGATTCACCCTTTATGAAAAAGGGAAGAAAGAGAGCAGAAGTGAAATGAATCATGTGGTGCTCAGAGGGTTGGAATTGCAAAACAAACTTCCTTTATTTAGAATTAATCGTGTTGCTTGAAGTGATTTATAGGATGCTTTGGAGGTTTACACTGCAAAACAAATTTCCTTTATATTTTAATATTTCTTCAGCTTGAAGGGGTTATGGTTTGGCTCTGATTTCATGCCTCATGCATTACAGGAAACTGATGACTCCATATAGTGCCAAGGCACTTAGAAGAAAGACAGAAAGGAAACCACTGACTTCCCAGAAAACTGACATCAACTTTCCTCCTGGACGACCCACTGCAGATAACATTGAGTTACTGTGCAGCAGCCAGAAGTTTCGGCCTCTTTATAATACCAAGTGTCTGCCACGCTCCGGCTACGAGCTGCTGGCTTCAGAGGCAAAGACCGTTAATCGTTTAGAAAAGCTATTCAAACAGTGCTGCAAAAAGAAACATGGTGTCCTCACCTGTGCTGACCAGAAGGTAATGTCAAGAAGAGATTTAAAAGAGGTTTTTGTTTTTTATCAGAAATGAATATGTTTTGATGCCATTCTCATTTTTTGTTCAAGTGGCGTGAGGAGCTAAACAAGTTCTGCTCGACTGCAAGCCACAAGCAGGGGCCAGGGGATTTACACTGCTGTTTGGGTGGTGGGGCAAATGATCAGTACACCTGTTTCCAGGAAACTTCTCCAGATCCGAGCTATAACATGACTTCTATCACTGGGGAGCCTTCGCTTGGCAAAATATGTGACACTCACACTATTATCAGGAAGAGGTCAGTACTTATCTCTGCATTTCTCAAGATTTTTTTTCTGGAAAAATTCTAATGTGCTGGAATATCTTTTCACTTCTACTGTCTTCTGCCTTGTCATAGATGTAATTATGTGCACAATCTATAAGAGTGTAATGTTTGGTGCCTTAGTAACAAAGCGTCTGTATTTAGATTCCCTGTTGGTTTTCCTCTCACAACCATTGTGAGCCAATGCTGCCCCCTGCCTGATGAAGAGAAGGCCAGTTGTTGTGTGCAAAAGGTGAGTTAAAAAGGGAAGTAAACCAATTCAAATCCATCCATCCAGCCAAAAGAAAGAACCAATAGATTTAATTTGTTCATAAAGACAATTAAAGACAAAGTGTATTGATGACATTTTAAGAGTTATTTATCATAATTTCTGATTTGAGAGTTACATTTTAATGTGGCCTTGTTCTGTCAATAAAATTAGCTCGAGGGAATATCCCAGAACCAGTGTCCACCAAGGAAGACTTCTCCTCCAGCTGTCCGCCGCTGTTGCAAGATGGCTTCACAAGAAGAAATTCCTCAGTGTCTCTCGAAAGTCATCGTGGAGGCCATCACCAAAGCAACCAATGTCTTACGCCAGAAGAAGAGGAAAAGGTGCCCAATTTCTTAACGGTCTGAAAATTGGAAAGAATATTCAAAATGTGGACCAAACTCTCACTTCATCTTCTGCCAGTGTTAGTAAAAGTTATCTAGAATCATAAGAAGCATTGCTACCATTTACAATCAAACAGTATACTGCTGAGGGCATAGTTTTCAAAAACAGACTCTTGTCTGTATCACTGTACCACTATTTGCTTTTTATAGCTGTTCTTTGCATACTTGATGTTGAATGTAGATTTTTATGTCTTTGTAGCTTCAAGACCAAAATCTTCTTTTTAAATGGTTTTGTGGTTAAGATTGTATCAGAAACAGTTCTAATAAAAACACTTTCAAAAATGTTTTTGTGTGGTTTAGTATGAAACTTGTTGGATGCAAGGCCTCCACTGCTACCATGAGTTACGCTGTAGTGAATGCAGTGAGTTTGGTCAGAAATAAACCAAAATAAGCAACTAGGAGCCAGATTCATATCAATATTTGCTGTTGATATAAAATGACCCATGCATAATGTATTCAAAGCCACAGATAAATATACTCCTCTATTCCACTGTTTCTCAAATGGGGGTAAAAGTACACCTGGGGTATTTTTGTGAAAATAGAAATAATAAAAATTTGGTCTGTAAAATTTCCGATAATCCTGTAATATAAAGAAAATATATCCAAGTTTATGAAGAAAATGTGTTATCAGTATTCAGTTTAATTTTGTGTTTACATTAAATATTTTATTCTGATCAGGCTTTTAATCCAAACGCTTGTGTCTTGCTAGTGTTGAGCAAGTTTTGGAAAAACTTGGAGACTAATTTCCACTTCAGGTAGATGAATTGATAGACTTTTTATTTCTGTGCAACCATAAAGCTCTGCATTGGCTAGGGGGTACTTGGCTAAAAAAAAATCCACAGTGGGTACATTGCTGAAAAATATTTAAGAACCACTGCTCTATTCTACAGAGAGCTGAAATATATTTCAAAAAGAGGATCAAAGACAATGGGCTCTTTGCACAGCTCCATTACTTCCTGAACTTAATACAGCTCCTTTGTTTCCTGTCTTTCATTAGTGGACAAATTGATTAATCCAGGTGTGCCTGACCCCAGAACCACAACTACAATGGCCAGACATCTGGGACGCATCTGGGACTCAGTGGTAGCCTATGGTGTTGTTCATTGAAGAATTGTTTCTGAATTATTCTATCAAGTTCTACCAAAAAAACGAGTAAACAGGAATGAAATTAATGTTCTTGACTGGACATGCCAAAAGTTCTACTTTTATCCCAAAAATTAAATGCTAAAATACATTTGCTACTCACATATTATAAATGTATTTCATTGCTTTTTAAGATCACATACTGAGGAAAAAATGTAGATGTTCCTGACAGTTTTATCCAATCTGACATGATAGGCATATTGGCTTTACAGTAAAACTGAAACTGAAACCGTTCCTCAGCTGTCCACTGGGGGCGCTGAGACGCTGCTGCAGCACAGGGCATCAGAATTCAACTGTCGGCGCCGTTATCCGCTATCTGTGATGTGAACAGTCAAAACGTAATGGCGACTGCTGGAACAGCAGACTCGGGATCAACAGTCCCGACAGGTATCTTGTTTATTTGGCCCTTTCTGTTATTGGCTAAAAATCAAGATGTAAACAGATCGATGTCACGTTTGGTAGCGATGAAAATGGTGTTATGTGGTGGCTATTGCGGTTCATGTCCCGGTTAGCTAGTTAGCTCGTTAGCATCGAGGATTTCAGTCTAGCAAATGAACGAGCGGTAGCTAGCTTGTTAAGCTGTCTAGTTAATAAACCTTAGCGATGAGATTGTTGTAATATATGTGAATATATGGTTACCAAACGACCTGTATTCATACCAACTCCTGTGTAGATTTTGGTTGTATTTTTAAAGAAAAAGAAAAAAGTGTTGGTGATGGTGGGGGGATATTCCTAGGACCTCGTTGACTAAAAGTGTTTTGTTCTCAACTCGAATGTGTCGTTACCATCATATGGTATTTGTACGATAATGAAGCAGCTGCACCCAGTAGATCTTTAGCAAGCACCAATTATTGATTTAGGCGAGTAAATGGGACGTGTCCAACCATGGGAAGTCATGGATAGCTTCTCCGTTATCCCTTGACTTTCTCGTTTCTTTCAGTACTCCTCTTCCTCTGTTTCTGTCCACGTTTATGAAACAGTAACAAAAAAGAACAACAAAAAAAGACTGAATAAACAAACTAATGTTGTTTCCTGTCCCAAAAGTTGCATTCTAATTTGTCACAGTTGATATGGTATATTATCTGTATAATGCTAATCGTATTGATTTTCTTGATTATTTTAACTAATGGCCCATGCTTATTGAGTGAATGAATAGACTTGATTAATTTAGCCCTTGTTCAGATGATCAGTTCTTTATCTAGGATCATATTCCAGATTTTTTGCATTTTTTCCCCCTGTCTTAGTTTAAAGTGGCCACACAAAGTCATACTGATGGTTGGCAGATCTATACTATCAGAGGTTTGGACAGATGATGGGGACACACATATTACTTATCCATTTCGTTGTGCCTCTTATTGCCTTCCCAGAGCATAGCAGAAAGGCTTTTCTCTCAGTAAACACCCAGTCTGAAACGGTGAATTAAAAATAGGTACTTTAAAGCACTCCTGTGGCTCCAACAAGGCTGAAATCCAGAGACGGTACAAATACAAGAAATGCATTCTGTCAAGCACATGACCTTAGACACTTGAGTGACAGTAACATAATGTGGTTTCTGTTCCAGTCCTTGTTGACCTTGTTTCCTATTTGGGCCAAGAACCAGTATATTTACAGACTGCATGGCTGAAAATGATCTTAAAAGTGTGTGCATGTCCCATATTATTGCTTAGCTGGAGGCTACTTTGAGGGGGAAAAAGCTGGCAGTGACTTATTTCTTATGCTGAGAGGAACAGATGGTTTGTCTATTGTCGTCAGCCCTGCCACCGATGAGCTGAAGTCATTGTTAATTAAGTACGTCTAATTCCTATCCCAAATCTGCTGTGCAGTGTGTATTATTAACGTGTTATACACTGACTTTTGAGAAAAATAATGAAACTAGAGCTGCAATTATGATTCTTTTTTATTATGGATTAATATGCCAAGTACCTGATTAACTAAAAAACTCTTCAAAGCTTTTCCAGGATAACTTATTTTTCTATATGATAAAAAAAATCAGTAAGATGTCAAACTCTTTACACTGGAACCAGGAAATGTTTTCTGATCTAATCCCTTACGAGTCTAATTGTTTCACCACAAGATAAATGCACTCTCAATTTCTATCTGAATTAGTTCAGTGTCGTTCACTTATTCCCTAGCATGAGCCAGTTAGGCTGACTATTTCCTGCTCCACAGACATAAGGACACAGTTCTGGAGGAGAGCACTACAGCGAGGTACCCGCATGGGTGTGCGTGAGTGTTTCTGTGTGCGCAGAAACTGCATGAGTGATGATTTAGTGTGTTGTTTTACATAATGAGAGGGAATGTGGGCAGAATGATGCTCATTGTTTCCCGGTGGATTGCAGTGGGTCCCTGTTAAATAAGGAGAGATGCATGGCATTCAGTTATTCTGCCGTATTATTAGTACTACCAACATTTCTTGTGTTGAAATGCCTTTTCACCGTACATTCACTGGATTGAATTTGTGGAACTGTGAATAAATTTTCACAAGTAGGATTGTTACTGCAGGTGTATAATCTTGACAGTCCTCGATCCTTTTACACACTATATATATATATATATATATATATATATATTAACCATTGGTACAGCAGTATTGGAGTAGATGTTGCTATTGGTTACAGGCTAGAGGTGATTGCGTAGTGGGTGAGGTATTAAGTTTATGCAGCAAGTTTATGTAAGGATCCAGTTGTGTACCCTTCTTACAAAATATCTGTGCTGGGATTTTACTATCCAGAGATATTACCGTTAAGTGTTGGCATCAACTTTCAGCATGTCCTCCCGCACAGCTTATTGCTTTTACACTGTTTGTTGCCTTTTCTAAATAGCTTGATTTTAGGGATATTAAATATTTGTTTATAATGCTGGGGTCATTTTGAATTATAAAACCTGCTTGGGGGGGGGGGGGGGGGGGCATATTGTACTGTTTTTCTGTGTGGATGTAGTGATGTTGACACATCCTAAGGGAGCAGATGAATATGGAGCAGCCAGCTCATGGGAGAAGTAGTTCCAGTTCACTTAGAGCTGCTGTATCGGGAGCAGCAGTTTGTAACTGTGGAGAAATTTAGGTCTGGGCTCATCATTGGGCTTATAGTCATCATCCAATGCTGGAAATAGCCCAACTAATTAACCAACATACGGCTTGATACACAGCTATTAACTAATTTTCCCATTGCAAAAGCTTCCAGATCAAACAGGCAGAATTGCTTCAAACATTAACTTTACTCTGATTGCATGGGTTCATAAAGTTGAGCCTGTTAATAAGTATTGACTCCTTAAGACTCCCCCCCGCCCCCGAATTATTAGACCTATGTTGTCTTCCTCAAATTGTGAATCACAGTTTAACTTGCTTTTCTGTTCTCAGGGACGAGCAGCATTCGAAAAATGGCCCCTTCAGAGGTAAGGATGTCAAGAATGGTTTCAAAACACTTCTGCATTAAATAACGCAAATGCTGTTAAGGGAAGGAGAAGCTTAGAATGCTAAACCTTGCATTCAGATGCAGTTTGAGACATCATCACCAAAGGTTTATTGAGAAAGTAGCTAATTAAACTTATTACAGAGGGACATAAATATGTGAAAAAAATGTGCCACACTTTTAGTGTTGCCGGGGTGTCATAACATTCCTTCTGTAAACTACATTTTCAAACAAGTCATTGATTATAATGGTAGTTGTTGGTAAAAATGCCACACATGAAGCAAAGCATTGTGGGAAAGTAACAATATTTGTGTAAGAGATACAATGATGTAAAAGTATGTGCTACTTGACATCTTTGAATTCAGTAATTTGTCAGCTCAGCTGGTGGCAGGTTTACAGCAGGATAAAGTTGTCACGTGAAACTTTTTTTCCAGTCTGACCTAAAGTTCTCACACGGCAAAGATAGCTATTTGTATTCTGTGTTTACGCACACAACCTCAAACATCCGACCATATCTGACTTTGTTTACCTTCTGTTTTGTTCCTCAGATGCCTGGCTCTTCAGGCACAACTCAGAGTATGAAGAAGACCATCGGGCACCGGGGTGTTGAGACCACCACAGGAGAGACCACATACAAAAAGGTGACGATAGGTCGACATTAGTTGTTCGCTCATGCCTGCAGCACTAGACAGCAGTAGTACAAGTAGGAAAAAGAGCAGTGTGTAGGCCCACATGTTTGTTGTTTATATTCTATAATTAGTTCCTCTCACTTGGAGCCCAAGAATAGCAAGTGAAACAACAGAAGTCACAGGAGAAAATAATGTTTGTTCCAGTACTGAATCTTTTTTCCTTCCTGACCTCTTTAGACCACATCATCTGCCCTAAAAGGGGCAATCCAATTGGGCATAACTCACACAGTTGGCAGCTTAAGCCAGAAGGCGGAAAGGGATGTTCTTATGCAGGACTTTGTTGTGGTCGAAAGCATCTTCTTCCCCAGGTGTGTAAAATAACTTTGAGAAAAAAATCCAACATGCTGATTCGTCTAGTTTTTTTTTATGTTCTTTTGTTTGTTTATGTTTTGTTTTCCTCATAGATTAATGGGACTTCTGTCTCTTGTTCTCTTTTTGTCTGTGACTCATGTGTTTCCAGTGAAGGGAGTAACCTGACCCCTGCTCATCACTACAGTGACTTTCGCTTTAAGACCTACGCTCCTATTGCCTTCCGTTACTTCAGAGAACTGTTTGGCATCCGGCCAGATGACTACCTGGTCAGTGCTTCCACCAGTTTCACCCTGCTGTGTTTACAGCTGCAGTGTCTATGTATTAATTTGTGCTTGCATGTGCATCAGTTCTGACATTTTTGTGCCTTTTATCCTTTAAGTTGCCATGTTTGTTGACAGTGTGGTTATGTACGAGTGCCAACACAGTATAATTGTGAAACCATAGTCCAATTTATTTAGTCATATTTTGGCTTGATTTTCCATAAACTCTTTTTCTAATGTCTCTTTCTCAAATGTCAACATTAGATAAGCTTAATAGTAAAGTCCTGCTATGCCAAGTATGTTGATGAAATAACTGGGCAGCCAGGAATTAATGTCAGACATTAAAGGGGACATAGTATGCAAAAATCACTTTTCTAAGTGCTTAGAATGGTCTCTTGTGGTGTTCGAAGTCATGAACAGACCAAAAACAACCAGGGTAGATAATTAGGGTATATCTTTCTTTCAAATTGGGTTTCTAAGCAGGACGTTTCTCACTTCCTACATAATGTGATGTAGGGATTAGTTCAGTAACTCCCCCTGCTGGTCTTCAACCCCACCCATGCTCGTCCATGATGTGTTCGCTCCGCCCCTCTTCAGCCGCCAGGAAGCAGTGACTTGTTTACTTTCAGCTGTTTTACCGCAGAAGCCTAAGCTGTTAATCATTTCAGCTACAGCGCACGGGGGTGGAGTGATGGGCGGAGCCATCAGCTGCTCGGCTCCCTGAAGGGCCCACCCATTTTGACAAGCTAGTCTAAGAAGAGGGAAAATGAGGGGTGGAGGAGAAGCTGTAGCACTCTTGTTGAGGCTTATTTTTTTCAAACCATGGCTTTGATAATTCATTTAGATATTAAAGAGTTGTTTCATATTGGGAATAAAGTGCATAATATGTCTCCTTTAAAATGTTTCTTTCATGTATCCTGTAGGATGTACTGATATTTAATGTACTCACTGGACAGTCCAAAATGTTTTGTTTGGATAATAACGTGGTACTTTTTCTGTTGAAGTATTCTTTGTGTAATGAGCCACTGATCGAGTTATCGAATCCTGGAGCCAGCGGATCCATCTTTTACGTTTCTAGTGATGATGAGTTCATCATCAAGACTGTTCAACACAAGGAGGCAGAGTTTCTCCAGAAACTCCT
>JAOXYM010000006.1:14109720-14126038 GCA_028567055.1 Leptatherina wallacei | reverse complement strand
GGGGAGAGGGAAGTCTGGGCTTCCCTGCTCAAGCTGCTGCCCCCGCGACCCGACCCCGGATAAGCGGAAGAGGACGGGACGGGACGGGAAATCAAAATGGAATCAGTCTTTTAATCAAAGTGTACATTTCTCTTCAATAACATTGTTTATTGTATACAGTAAATTTGAGCAACTTCAGAAAATTCAAACAATTAAATGATGATAGTATTTGAAAATTTTACTTGGAAAATGTTCAAATTTGACATACACGTTTTTTTTGTTTGTTTTTTGTTTTTTTAACCTTAAAGCACACTTCTTCCTTCTCAGGATAATCTTGTGAAATATTTGCTTAAATCATGAGGACTTTACTCTTTCCACAGTGGAAAAAAAGGAAGAGGACAAACTATCCCACATACATGACTAATTTCAACACAAATAATGTTTGAAAAACTCTGACAAGAAAAACTTTTTCACATCCTAACAAGCCAAACTAGGGGACAGATTTTTCATGGTCCAATGAAAATGATTTGTAATCCTTTGCAATGTTTTCTTCACCCCTTTATCAGCACCAAGCATTGACTCATGGGGCAACTACAACAATTCCGACTGGGGCTCAAAGGTGGCCCAGTCAGCATCTGCTGGCCTTTTAGGTTTCCACTTCCTAATCAATATGTTGTCCATGATAAAATAACACTCTGGCACCCACCTAGTCTCTTGCACTGTCAGTCAAATATAAACTATAAACAAGAAGCCTCCTGCTGTTTATCACCAAAGATTCACAATTCAAAGGCAATACATCATTTTCCAACAGCATGGCTGATGAGGCAGCAGGGAAGATAATGCATTAGGTGGAGAAATTGTTTAAGAACCTTGCCCCCTTAATGCCTCATTCACCAAGAGACCAGTATTTACATCTCCCTGGTTGTCCTCAACTCTGAGATAGTCTCCGTCAATCTCAATAGCAGACATATTGGCCTCATTCCATCTACCTAGCAGGGTATCAGACAGGTCACCAAGTGACTGCTCACCTGCATCGCAGTTCACCTCATCCCCTTGACTTTCCTCACCTGTGCACAAGTAACCACACAAGGTAAAAACACAAACTCTCTTTCAAATTCTCTAAACTCAGTAAAGTCATCTGGGTACTCCAAGATCACTGGAGCAACTTCAGCTCCAGTCACAACATTCCCCAAAACCAGGTCTAGGAATTTAAAGAGGAGGATGGGACCTCAGCCATGCTGATAAAACCTGCCACTAATTCAGACATAATAGATGCAAAGGGAAGTTCTCATATCCTCCAATTCCTGCTATGGGAGGATGAAGGAGGGCCCGAGTGGTGTTTGAACCCACAACCTCACTGGTGAGAGTCATATGCGCTGTATCCAGGGTGCGTGATCAGTTGGAGGCATAGTGACAGGACTGTCACGGTCACATCTCTCCCATTCCCATTTGGAATGAATTAAGTATACAATATTATTATTTTTCCATCAGATGTCTTTTAGATAATTAAAAGAATATGTTTGTGATTTTTCTTTGGGTCTTTAAGAAGGTCTGCACAGATGTAATTATAATAATACAAAAATAACTTGAATTAATTTTCTGATTTAATGAACTAATAGGGAAATGTCATGGTAGTATCAATGAATCAATAAGTTACCAAAAGTCATCCATATTATACATGATTGTTTCCAATAAATCCCCATGGAATTTTACACTCCAATAGGTACTCTTTAAATTTTCTTGTCATTCTCAAATCTCTACTCAATTTTTATATTGTTTAAAGGATTTTCACAGATATTTTAGTGTGTTTATTACTCACAGCCTCATTTTATTATCTGATTTAATCAGAATAATCTGATTTATACTGAGAGTTTAATCCATTGTTCAGATTTTTGTCCCTGGAAAATTATAAACATTTCAGGACTCATTAAAGTAACACATTTTTCCTTATTTTATTATCTTAGACTTGGACTCATTTATGTCATTGCACACAACAAAAATTTAAAGTTTTACAGAGTGCTCAGCCGCAGCATGCACAGGGCGCTATAATCTAAGGATAAATAAATAAATAAACAAACAAACATGGAAATGTAATGTTTCCAATTACATTTTTTTAAATCGATCGTAGTAACCAGAGGAGCGTCTTCAAAAATTAAACTTCATTACCCAGAAGTCATCACGGTCACGTAGACGTAAACGACATCCATCAAGATGGTGCTCGAAAGTACTATGGTCTGGTAAGGAATTTTAAAAGTGTTTAAAGTTAACATTTTAAATGTAGATTTAGTTAAGGTGGAGTCCTCGCATAAGAAAAGAAAATGTTTGCGATTTTTTAAAAGTTGTTTGTGACGTACACCTGCTTTGCCTTTTCATATTTTTATGGCCGAGCTATTCCCTGAGTCACTCCAAGCCTAATGTTAGCCAGTAGCAGTAAATGTTGGTGGCTAACGTAAATTATTTTGTTTTAGACAGGACCTTGTCATTTAAAAATGAAAGTGTTTGCAAGCGGTCTTATTTTCCCCCCCAATGTGATAGCATAACGTTTTTAAAGCTACTTGCTAAGTCCAGATGAGGCTTGTTGTTGAATGAAATCAGCCGTCTTGACATTACGTTAGCATTAGCTTGCTAACAAAGCCCAAATTGGATGTTGTGGTAAAAAAACAACAACAAACAAACAAAAAACAACTACTGGGGTTCAGATGTTACCTTCGTTAATAAACCAGGTCAGTGTTTTACTCAGTCATTCAAAAGAGACGCTGTATTGGCTATGACAGATTTTCAAAATATGTCTTTGTTGACTAGATGTCAAGATATAGTGACAATTACATTTTCAAAAAGGCACAATTTAAATGAGTGTTTTTTTCCCCACCAGATTCTTTAAAATGTTAAAATTACGTAATTTCATAATTGTTTAATGCCTCAATTTCACATTTTGAGAAGTTGTCAGCGCTGTCATAGGAAGTGATTCTCTTGGATCAATTTATGATTTATTAACTCAAAGTTTAACTGTCTTACCCATTTACATTTTCATTTTGCTCTCATAAGAAAGACTAATAGTCGCCTTGCAGAGAGGGGATAAGGCTGGACATTGCTTTTTGAAGCATTGTACTGGTTTGATCCCATCTTGTATCCTTAGGGGGGAAAGATCTTTGTACACTAATTTAAAGTGAAGACATACAAGCAAAATACTGTTTTATTGTTACACAGGAAAATTTGATTTGGGATCAAGCAGGAAAAAAAGACCTGCCAGTATCAAAAAACACACTCATAGCATTGTCAGCATAGCTTACAAGTGCTTAAAAAAAATCATTGCTCCGATTTATATTTCTTGTTGAAACATTTAGATTCTTACGGTATTGGTGTCTTTCATTATGACAATATCATCCATCTACTGGCCACAAGAGATCAGAAATGATTCAATGAAAATTATGTAAAACAGTTTGTAATCACTCAATTAAATGCCTATAGGCAAGTCTAAAGATACATGTAGGCGGTTCTTTCGATGACAATCATCAGAACACCATATTACAGAATATCTTTTGGAAGAATAGTGTGCCTTTCTCCATCCAGTATAGATCCAAAGAGTAAGACTTGACGTCCTGTCAGATTGCTTTGGAAAGTCCCCAACTAAGCAAAATGACAAGGAAATATTTAAATGACATCTATGATAAGATCAGGTTGCATCCTTTAAATGCTTTGGAAAGAAGTTTCTGTATTTCCTTGATTATCTTCCTTAGCATTGGGTACACTGAATGTTCTTTATTAAAAGGAAAGGAAGCATTTTGGTCCCAAATTTCCTTTTGGTTGCAATTGTCAAAGTGCACATCACTTTGAAAATCTTTCCATGCAGTTGTACAATTTCTAATGAATATAAATAAGCTGGCACTGGCAGTATTTTGTCCCTGAGGCTCTTTGGATTTTTTCCCTTTAACTTTTAGATTTTCTGTCCTTTCTGTTAACCTTGTATCTAATGCCAATTTTTGTTAAATCTCTCAAATTTAAGGATTATTTTTGTGGATCTAGAGAGTTTATTCTGCTGCTTTTTTTTTAGCGTTGACAACAGTGAGTACATGCGAAATGGAGACTTCCTGCCCACCAGACTGCAGGCCCAGCAGGATGCAGTTAATATTGTTTGTCATTCTAAGACCCGCAGTAACCCTGAAAACAATGTGGGCCTCATCACCATGGCAAAGTAAGAAATATTTTAATTTAATCTGTGCACTGACATTTTAAAATATGATTGTATATTAACGCCGGTGTTTTGTCGTTGTGCAGCAACTGTGAGGTGCTAACTACACTGACTCCAGATACAGGAAGGATACTGTCCAAGCTGCATGCTGTGCAGCCTCGAGGAAACATTAGTTTCTGCACTGGGATCAGGGTGGCACATGTGAGTGTGGGATTATGGCCACAGTGACAACAACAGAGGAGCTGGAAGAGTTCAGAAGACACCAATGGGGATCTGAAAAAATAACAATTACATACAGAAGGGGTGTTCACTCAACTTTGGGGTTTTACCAGCCTCTGAATTCCTTCCTACTCCAATTACACAGCATGACTATAGAGCAGATTCCTAAATGTAGTTCACAATTAGAAGAAGCAAAACCTTTTCTTCTGATCTGATATTTTGATGTGTTATTATTGGGGGAAGAAAGCACAGATTACATTAACAATGTCTCATATCATTCAATTCTAAGCTTCATTAGCGAGATAACGTATTCAGCTGGAATTGATCATCTAAAAATAATATGTCTTCATTAACTTAACTGAATTTTATGTGTTTTCCTACTATTACATGTCAATGTCTACAGTGAAAATGTCTTAATTGGTGCTTTTAATTTAATGATAACAAAAACTGTTATTCAATTTTATCAGTTCATGCGGCCTTTATTTTTCACATTTTCAGATTTTTGTATTTATTTATTTGTTTGTCTGCAGTTGGCACTAAAGCATAGACAGGGCAAAAACCACAAGATGCGCATCATAGTATTTGTTGGCAGCCCAGTGGAGGACAATGAAAAAGAAGTGAGTTAAGTACTATATCATTGTGTTTTCTTGAAATTAGTTTAAAATATTTTGACAAAGCAAAGATTTGTGACTATGTGTTTGTTGGTTAAAGTAGTCCTCTTTTCTTGTAGCTGGTCAAAATGGCGAAGCGTCTCAAAAAAGAAAAAGTCAATGTGGATATTATTAACTTTGGAGAAGAGGTAAAGTTCTTTCAAAGCTCCACTGCCACTCAACCTGTTGAATATCTGTTTTGGTCCAGTGTGGATTTGGTGCTCATCCTAATTCTTTCTGTGCCCTTCAGGAGAAGAACACAGAGAAGCTGACAGCCTTCATCAACACACTTAATGGCAAAGAGGGAGCAGGTTCTCACCTGGTTACAGTACCTCCTGGACCTAGCTTGGCTGATGCTCTGCTGTCCTCACCCATATTAGCAGGAGAAGGAGGTGCTGTATTGGGCCTAGGAGCTGGTGATTTTGAGTTTGGAGTGGATCCCAGTGCAGACCCTGAGCTGGCCCTGGTGAGGAAAAAAAACAATGAAATTGCACTTAATTTTTATTTATTTTTTGATGTTTTTCAGTTTTTTTTTTCTTATTTTTGTTCAGTTGATAGATTATTCTTTTTTGCTTTCAGGAGCAACTTATATTTGACTTTTTGTTATTCTAGGCTCTGCGTGTGTCCATGGAGGAGCAGCGACAACGACAGGAGGATGAAGCTCGCAGAGCTGCTGTTGCATCAGTAGCTGAAGCCAGCATTTCCTCCTCTGTTGCAGATGGTGAGAAAACATACACCTGTTATAGTTGCTGTCATTAGGTGCGTTTCCATTACCTCCTAGAATTGAGCAAAACCTAAATATTGCAATAAAAATCTGGTAACGCCTGCATTTCGAAAAAAATCTCAAATATCGCAAAAAGTTTTTACGCTCCCAGGAGGAGGTTTTTCAGACGTATCGATATAGAAGTATTTCGCAAAAGTGTAATGGAAACACCTTTTCCGCATTTTCACTTCACTGGACGTGACGTGAGGGCATCACGTGACCAGTTTGTTTACAGTAAAGATGGCTCGGAATGTATGAATGGAGTTGGAGACGGGAATCATCTTACAAATAACTAAACAGAAAAATATAATCGTCATTCTTGATAACAAACAGCAACATGCTCTAAAACATAAAATATTTTGCATCTCCATCTTCCTCAGAGTGGAGTCTCGCGGGACGAGATTTTAGGTGGATTGCGGCTTATGCGCGAAACACCATTCAATGGAAACACCGGCATATCGCAATTGTACTTAGTCGAAATTTCAGAAATATCGCTTTTATTTTGTGAAAAACTAATGAAAACGCAAAAATATGTACAAATTTCTGATTTCTCATTTTCTTTCAGTGTAATGAACAGACAATAGTGTTTCAATATTCATTTTTTTCCCAATTCTGCTTCAGAGTCTGAGGATGTCTTGTTGAAGATGTCTGCCCCACATACTGTCTCAGACACACCTGCCCTCCCAGACTTCAGCCGTATGACCGAGGATGAACAGATCGCCTACGCTCTGCAGATGTCCATGCAGGGTGCCGGAGCAGGTTGAATTATAGATTTTAGATTTTTCCTGAAATTCCCTGTGAATCCCAAACCTGCACTCTTCATCAGTCTTTTCTCCTATTTTTTTTTCCTTTTTAAGCTTTTATCTGTACTAAGTAGTGTTTCAGAGTTTACATAATCTTAATAGAAACAGGGTGTTCAACACTAACCAGATGGTTTCAATTTAATTAGGCATTACTTAAAAGTGCAATTATTTAAAATGGATTTCTGTTTTGCCCTGTTATCATAGACCGTTTTATATTATCATTAACTCTGATTTCCTTCCTTGTTTTTGCTGATCCTATCAAATGGTCCCACCTAAGTGCTCATAACTGTTGCTCTAAGGTCATTTGTAGTAATTTGTAGGCCATACAGCAAAGCTACTTAGTTCAGTCCCAAGAAGGTTGCAGCCTTGCAGGTTTTCAATGTCGCCCTACTCTACACCTGACTCAAATTCAATAGATTCAAAAGCCCGTGAAGTTCTGCACAATAACTCACTAATTTAAGACAGATGTGTTCAAGCAGGGAAACATTGAGAATCTGCAGGGCTGCAGCCCTTGGGGGACTGAATTGAGTAGCCCTGTCATACAGGGTACACATGTGGTATATTTGTAAGATAATAACTGATTAGTTTTTATATTTTTACTTTTCATACAGTTTATTGAGCCTGGAAAACATTCCTACATATCCCATTTACGATACAAGTTTTTGCTATTCTTCAGTACATTTTTACAGTGCAACCAATTTGTTATAAATGCAGCATGAATACAAGTGAAAATGAATGGCCATTTCTGCAATGTTTATAGAACATTTTTTATCAAAGATCAATCCACAATAGACCATAATTACTGAATCTTTCAACTTTGTTTTGCCCAAACAATAATACTCTTCCATCCCGCAGAGTTTGGTGCTGAGGACATGGACACAGGTGCTGACATGGATGCTGTTGAAGCTAAGGTGAGCAGCAGCTGTTGTAATATCAGTTAAAAAAACAAAAAAAAAAAAAGAAATATATATATTTTTTTAAACCCTTACTTCCTTGTGTTTGTAGGATGAAGAGGATTATGATGTTATGCAAGATCCAGAGTTTCTACAGAGCGTTTTGGAAAACCTCCCTGGAGTCGACCCCAATAATGAGGCCATCCGTAATGCCATGGGCTCTCTAGCTTCCCAGACGGGCACTAAACCCGACACCAAGAAGGATGAGGAGAAAAAGAAGTGAACCCCAAGAGAGAAAAGCTTGATATACAGTATGATCAAATAAAGAGACCTGAGAATTGTACTGTATGTGTTCACATATTGTTCACAGTGACAATACGACTCTCTTTTCAGAACAGGACGTCTTTTGTTTATGATTTTTTTGTTTGTTTGTTTTGTTTTTGTTTTTTTAGTACCTATTTACATCCTAACTGTTTATGTCAAACACATGTGCTTAATTTGGGATTTTCTGTAATATAAAGACTCCACTTAAAACTAAAGCATGGACAGTTTCTTCAATAAATTTACAGAATAAAAAAAGAAAAGTGAAGAAGTTTCTCTGTTAAATGTTTGAGTACATTTCTGTCAGCTTAAACAAATTTTCCCAAGATGGTGGTGAACGCTTCATTTCTCTAATTTTGAACAGTTGGTATTGTATTATCTGACACTTTTAGTCAGTTCACAATAAATACTTTACAAATTAGACCCTGTGATGGACCGGCAGCCTGTCCAGGATGTACCTGGCCTCTTGCCTCATGGCAGCTGTGGTAGGCCCCAACCCCCCTGAATTGGAATAAATGAGGTATAAGAAATTGATGGAAGAACTTTACAAATTTCAAGTCCATGAAATAATATTTAATGCTTTACCAAATATTAAGTAGTTTGTAGAAGTAAAATAGATTTGGTTGAGTAACAAAGTTTAGTATAAACTATTCTGATAATTCGCCTCGCTGCCTTTTTGAAGATGCATTTTTGCTTCTTTTCCTTTTGCTAATTTGGGATTGGAGGTTTTTCCTTTAGGAAAACAATCTGATGGTAAAAGCTCAGTTTCAACCTTATACATAAAAGCTGGCCTCCACCTTTTAATAAATTTATCATAAGGCAATATAAATTTATTTATCCCATTTCATACAAATGACAACCCAATGTGCTGCACTACATGATCAAAAGAAAGACTAGAGAATACATACAGTAAGGTTCATATACACATCAATGGGAAATACATAATCATCACCATTATCACTGTCAATGTGTGAGATAACAACCTTAATTCAAATGAATAAAGATACAAAGATAAATAATATTGCTTGGGTCATGAGTAATTTTTCTACAATTAGTATATTTTTTAAAGTTCTTATTACATGCACATTATTTAAGGCTTGCTTGTGGTTGTTTTAACTGTCTTTATCAGTACTTTTACTTAAGCACTGTAAATTCTGGTAAACTGTTTATAGCTTTAATTAGGCCAACATTTAAGTTATCTTAATTACAGAAACTATATTTATATATGAAGCAATATATGGATATAGGTAAGACTAAGAATGAAAATCAGTGCAATTTTGAAGAAAAAGTATCTTAAATGTTCTCTCTTGGGCAGTTTTTTTCTATCTGTGTTTAAAGATATGACACATGGCGAGTTTTCCTCAGAAGCAGATTGAAGACTAGTTTGAACCTTTTCTGAAGACTGTTGAGCAGCCAGCGTCGCACGTGTTGATGACGGAAAACTTGCGCGACCTAGAAGAAAGTCAGGAACCGACTTTGCTCACTGGCAGGTAACAAAATGACTGTCAAATTCATCTGGAGCAAGTACCACATATATCCTCCATGATATATAGGAACTTTGTTAGGGATTGCTTTACGGATTAAATAATATGTTTTGATGTCTTTAAAGGAGTCTGCTAGTTGACGTTAGCAAGGCCAGCTAGCAGTTTACTGCTAAAACAGCTAGCTATTAGCAAGAACACCCCACTTGTTGCGTGATAGATAAGTTTGACATGTAAGACTGTGATGGGTTTGAGCATGTTTTTAGTTTTGTTTAGTCTACGTTTGTAAAGTATATGTAAATTGTGAACTCGCAGCTGATTTGGCTTTTACCATCCCAGCCATTTTACCATATATACGAGCTGTTCGGTTTCAGGCAACCGTAAATGTTTAACTTTGCTAGCACAGCTGTGTTGGTATGCTTAAACAAATATTGTTGAAGTAATTCTGACTAATCTGTTGCCTCAGTAGGTTTCAAGCTTTGCGCTGGCAATGGGGGACATGAAGACCCCCGATTTTGATGATTTGCTGGCAGCTTTTGACATTCCTGACATTGATGCAAAAGAAGCCATTCAGTCTAATCCAGAGGAGCAACGGGATGAAGTGGGAACTAATGCTCCCGAGAGCAAAGATGGGATTCCTCCTTGCTTTCCTGGTCCTGCATCCCATCAAAGTGAGCCCCCAGTTGTCAGTGTCATTGTGAAGAACACAGTGCGCTCAGAGTCTTTGGAAGAGGAGCAGAAGTCCATCAAGACTAAAACAGACAGTCCTTCAAGAAGTGCCTCAGCATCTCAGGTACCTGACCTCTCCTTACAGCTTAGTCCCAAACTGTCTGCCAGTCCTGCCATGGAACCCCAGATTACCAATGGATTTGAAGAGGCTGTCCCCAGCAATAAGGAACAATCCAACACACAATCGTGGTCCCAGTCATCACCTTTCAGATCTACATTGAATTATAATGAAGGTGATAAAGGAGCTGAGCTTGGATCCGTCCAGTGTACAACTGATGTCATTAACAGTATAAGGCCCCTCCTGTACCCACAGTCTTCATCCAATACTGGTACCACTCCATCAGCTCCACACTCCTCACCCTCTGTTTGCACACACCGTTCACCTCACCCTGGTCAGGGTGATGAAGCATGTCCTCGTGGTAATCCATTGTCCTCTAGTTTACCACAAAATGGGGGCATTAAAGATGAAAGTAAGAATATTATGGACTCAGATGATGATTCAGAACCAGACTTAGGAAGTCCACTGGTGATCCAGGAGAGCCCAGAATCTGCAACATCCTCCCCTCCCAAATTAAAACGCAGAGCAAAGTTACATTCTGATCTTTTTGGGTCTCCTGAAAATGCTTGTCTTGTTCCTCATCCTACTAATGTCTGTTTCACTCCGGCACCAACGCATGAACCCCAGCAGGAGGAAGATGGGAAACCGACCACTTCCAGCTCTCCTGTCTCAGCTCCACAACTCCAGAATTGCCAGGATGGCAAAAGCTCTACAGTGATCCAAGAGGAGAAATACCCAGAGCATGTGATTGATGAGAGAGACTCACCTGAGAGCCCCCCACCCAGTGAGACAGGTCTTATATTCACTGATAGAAAAAGCAGCCCTGATTTGGACTCGACAGCAGGCCCCGCTTCGAATCACAAGGAACCCCATCGACAAGAAGAGCTTATGGAAGTTGAGCACAGTCATGAGGATAAGTCAGGGGACACGGACAAACTAAGTGAAAAGGTTGCTCAAGATGGGGATAAACCAAAAGAGGAGAACTGTGATGCGGGAAGTGAGGGTACAGGGACTTGTAGTGCTGCAGAGACGGCTTTGTCTCCACTGCGACCACTCAAAGTTAAAATCAAAATGCCTACTGGTAGCATCACAAGGACCGTGACTGCTGGGGTGCCTAAAAGAAGTGGAAAAGCCTCTACAAAGGATGTGGAGAATCCAAAACCTTCACCAGAACTTCATAACACTAGATCCAAAAAGGAATTATTTCAGCAACCCGAGTTGCAGGTTGGAGCAACACTTGAAGGTCCCAGTGCAGTTAAAGAGAAAAACTCAGTGGAAACTAAACCCAAAGTTTCCCCCACAGCAGTGAGCATCACAAAAACTGCAGCACTACCTTCCGTGTCCTCTTCCAGAGGCAGCCAAGGTGCGATCAACCTCTGCAGCCTTGGTCAAAAAACACTCAACAGCGGGATGACCCTGCCGGCACCTTTACCTCTGCTCCCGTTTCAAGCCAGCAGCAGGCCAGCATCCATAGTTAACAGCACCGGGGCAATCATTTCCAAGAGTCAGACTAGCCTGGTAGAAGCCTTCAACAAAATTCTCAACAACAAAAACCTGCTACCCAATTATAAACCAGATCTGAACTCTCCTCTTCCGGCTGAGTGGGGCATTTCTCTTCCTGCACAGGTGAGCTGGTTTGGTGTTTAGTGTTGAAACAGCTGAATTATAGCTGATCAGCAGCTAAATACATTTTTTAACTGTGATATTATTCTAAATGATTAACACTGCTACTGTTTCCCAGCTCCTAAAATAAGTTGTTTTATGAGAATTAACTTAATAGTTTGAGCTATAACCTGACGGTTAGGCAAAGCAAGTAATATAAGGTTGTGGGTTCTGGCACTGTAAAAGTAGATGGAGATTTTTATTGTATTTTGACATTACTAATGCAAAAACAACATACTGGCTAATCAAACTGAAGTGATAGTGAAAATAATTGTTGAATTCCAGTTGTATAAGATTCTTGAAAATCAAAGTAGTCTTGTTATCTAAGAGGAAGGTCATTTGATCCCCTTCAGGGTTACCGCTGTCTGGAGTGTGGCGATGCCTTTGCCCTGGAGCAGAGTTTAGCACAGCACTATGATCGTCGCTCACTGAGGATTGAGGTGACCTGCAATCACTGTGCCAAACGGCTGGCCTTTTTCAACAAGTGCAGCCTGCTTTTACATGCCAGAGAGCACAAGGAGAGAGGCCTGATCATGCAGTGTTCCCACCTGGTCATGAAACCCGTACCTTTGGAACAGATGATCAGCCAGCAAGAACCAGGACCAGGTTAGGGAATCATCATGGCTGCTTTTTTATTTTGGAATCTGATTATGGTGTAAGCCTCTTCCTTGATTTCTTACATCTGCTTTTCTCTTCTGTCTTTTGCCCTTTCAATAATATCATCCATTTTAGGCCAGGCTACTGCAAAGTCAGCACTCCAGGCTCATCCTTCAGTAGCTTTCAAGAAAGAAGCAGAGGCAGTCCAGTACACAAGTACCAAATGTCCTGAGTGTCTGGCTCAGTTTGCCAGCAGAGATGAGATGTCCAACCATTTTCAAGAAACCAAAACGACTCAAAGCACCGTAAGTCGCGTGTGTGCGTGCGTGTGTGCGTGTGAAGATGATGTGAAGGCCTATTGAAATCTTAGTGAAACATGTTTACCACAAAAACTTTGGAAGTTCACAAAGTAAGAAATGTTAATCCAACATTATTCATTGTGTATTAGTTTAATTGTAAAAGATATCTTTAGACAGGTTTAATCTTATTGCGTCACATATCTCAGTTAACTTTGCCAACACTAACAACAAACTAAGGGACTGTATCATGTTTACAAGTTACATGTAAGCAGTGAAGATGGTGAAAAAGTCGAGCATTTTGATATCATCTGTGTTCTGAAACATCAATATTTATATATGTAATTGTCAGATATAACAAATCTATAAATACTATAATTCTTACTTTTGGCCCCTATTTTCTTCCTCTGTTGTTTAGCCATGTACAGAGTGCTCTCCTCCCATGCTCCTCCCCAACAGCTGCAGTGCATCAGCTCATCAGCGCATCCACCAAAGCTGCACACCACGTGTTTGTCCAGAGTGTGGAGGCACAGTCAAGCAATCGCTGTTTAAAAAACATCTGCATGAAACCTGTTTGCACTTTTCCCGCCGCATCGGGTACAGGTGAGATATATCACCCTTGTGTGGTTGTTTAATTAAACAAAGGTCAGTTCTGCTGCTAGATTAATAACGATTCTCTCCTCTTTTTTTGTCTCTTCATTTTTCCCTCTCTGCAGATGTTCTAGTTGCCTGGTGGTGTTTGGTGGACTTAACTCAGTGAAGTCTCACATCCAGCAGGCTCATTGTGACATGTTCCACAAGTGCCCTAGCTGCCCTATGGCGTTCAAATCTGCCCCGAGCATTCAGAGCCACATTACTTCTCAACACCCAACCCTGACCGATGGACAGTCCATGTATATGCAACACACAAACATGCATGTATATACTTACAGCTATTGCTGTCCTTTCAAAATAATTAATTCAAATTTCATTCCTTTTCAGGTTGATTTATAAATGTGTCATGTGTGACACAGTTTTTACACACAAACCGCTGCTGTACGCCCACTTTGACACTCATTTAACCAATCAGAAGGTGCATGTGTTTAAATGCCCAGAGTGCACCAAGCTGTTTTCTCAAAGGAATTCCCTGCTGGATCATTTCAAGGTATATCTTTATTTATTTGTTTTATTAATGAAGAAAAAAAAACACAGCCCTGTAATAGTTTTATTATAGTTTTCTGACTAATATTTGTTTGTATTTTCCTTTTGTTTCTGCTCTTTTGTTGCTCAGACCCACAAGACTTCCACGTTAAAAGAAGAGCTATCCCCTTCGCATTTACCTGTAAAACTGGAAAGCTCCGAAGGAGAAGAGTCAGTGGTTAAACAGAAAGAAGAGAAAGTGAAGGCAGAAAGGATGAAGACCCCTTCAAGGTGGAAATGTTCAACTTGCAACACACAGTATACAGAACGGGAGGAATACATTACCCATATGGCTGAACAGCACGGCAAGGTTATCTAACTTAATTCATTAATCTAAATTGATGTTGGTTTTACACACAGTTCCAGATGAATAAAAGAAACCATATGAATTTATGTGTTTTATGTTTTTGTAGATTTTGAAGAAGTTTCCCTGTAACAAATGTGAGAGCTCCTTCACAACCACTTCCAGTATGAGGCGTCACATTAGAGATAAACACAAAGTCCTGAGTCGTGGCTTCCGCTGCCAGTAAGTGTACTAATCTGCACATATTCACTCCCTCACGTGTATTAAAATGCAACCCTATTTACAAAACTGAATCAACTTTGAAAAAATAGGACTGCTCTGTGGTTGAAAAAATACAATTTGAAATATTTTTGCATGAATGCATGCAGCATAAAAAACCAAGATTTCTTTTTCTTCTGATGAACTTTCTCATGCATCAGTTGCACCTTTTTGTTTGTAGCCATTTTTCATTAAACAGTTTTGTTGAATAATGGGGAAAATTGGGTATCAAGCTGACTGGTTGATAGTGGGCAGTTCTGATATTCTTTAATGTTACTTCTTTGTGTGAGTTCAGATCGATTAACATTTATTCACCAATAAAATCTCTTAGTTACCTTTTAGAGATATTGAATTTGGTAACACCTGACTGTTTTATTAAGCTTAGACTAATTAAGCTTTGATTAAGATGAGGACATGTGCTGTATTTGCACACCTTATGATACATTTAATGAGCCAACTTTTGCTAGCTTAATTTCATTACAGATGTAATAGAAACCAGGGTAGTGTGGTGTCAGCTGAATGGAGGAAGAGCTGACTAGGGGCTGGTGTGAAAGGGGCAATAGAAATCAAGTGGTACATACGTTCACAATAAAAAACAGTACCTGAAGTGTTCAGCAGCAGAAATCTTGTCACTCAAGAATATGCTACTACACAGCGGTGAACATACCCTGTTCAAAGTCAATGTTTCAATCATAAAATCCAAACTGAGCATGTGTCCATATACACTTAACTTGCATGTGCTTAAAGTTAAGTCACACAGTCCTTTTTAAATGTCTGCGTTTTGTAGTTGGTGTTTGAACAGCCAGTTATTTCTGATTCTCAGGAGAATATGTGAGAATAAATTGTGTCTTTGTGTGTGTTCAGGTTTTGCTCTGAGGGCAAGAAAACTTTCAGCAGCAGAGCTATGCTGGACAGACATGTTCAGCTGAGACATGGCACGAGCCAGGACATGATGACGGTAATCCACTTCCTCTTCACAAGTAGGGAAAGGTTTTTACTCATAATATCTTAACAGTTGTTTTCTCATCTCGTGGACACAGAGAGGCGATGAGGCTGATAGTTCATCAGAACAGGACGGCAGTTTGGGGTCTCGCCGGAGACGCCGAGCAGCTGTGAAAGTGGAGCAGGATGAAGAGTCCACGGACAGGACAAGTCCGGTAAAGAAGCTGCGGACCTCCTCCTCTTCTCCTGCACCTGCTTCTTCATCAGTGCCTGAATCGGGGTTTGTCTGCGCCCCCTGCGGTTTTACTACAGAGAATAAGGCGGCGTTCTTGGAGCACATCAGTCAGCACAGAAAGACAGACGGCGGAGGTCTGCAGTGTCTGCAGTGCGGTGCCTGCTTCACATCCACCTCCTCTCTGTCCCGCCATCGCTTCATTATGCACAAAGTGAGAGATGACAGCCAACAGGCCGTCAGTATGTATCCATCCTCACCTGGTAATGTCAAGAACCATGATGATAAAAGTTCTCTGAATGGTTCTGCACCAGCTTCACCCTCCAGTCAACCTTCCACAGGTCAGGGCAAAGAGGAGGAGGGTGCACTGGCTTGTAAGGTGTGCGGTAAGCACTTTGAAAAGACAACAGATCTGAATACACACTTCAGAACTCATGGAATGGCTTTTATCATTGCAAGGAATGCTGGAAAATCTACCTAAGATGGAAAAAACAAGGAAGAGATGAGTAAATTTGGCTGATAGAATATGATCCCTAAGTGCCTTGTCATTGTTGAATAGTCTTTCATGCTTGGTTCATGCATCTATGCACTGATTTAACCAAAGATTGATTTGAATTAATCTGTAGTTTGTCAGTGATCACGCTGTAAAACTGTAAAAAGTTACCTTCAATGTTCAAGATATGCCTTAACCTTCTAATACTCAGGATCAACTGCTGCGGTTGTGTGTTCATTCATGCTACTAGTGACATGAGACTTCTCTCTC